>JAMAKO010000009.1:0-553344 GCA_023628555.1 Chaetomiaceae sp. R4402
CCGAGCGGGGGGGCTACCTCGACGAGGCCGATCGCTTCTATCTTCGCCCCTCCTCCTCCTCCTCCTCCTCCTCCTCCACACCCACCCCCCTTCCCACCCAAACGCCCTCCTCGGCGTAGCAAAGAATCCCTAGCCCTCAACGCCCGCCGAAACGCCCTCCGCCGCCGCGCGATGCGCTCGCGCACGTACCAGGCCACGACGACGGTGGCTGCCTGCTCCACCGCCTGGCAGCGCTGCTGGTGAGCGCGCGCGGCCGCTTGGTAGCGCTGCTGGTAGTAGGCGGCGAGGCGGGCGGCCAGGGCGATGTAGCGCGCGTCTGTCTGGGGTGGTGGTGGGGGTGGTGGTGCAGTGACGGTGGCGGGTTGTGCTGCTGGGGCGGGCGTCGGGGTGGTGGGGGTGGTTGTTGTGAGAGGTGGTTGCGAGGGGATTGGGTCGGGTGTGTTGCTGGATGGTGAGGTTGTTGTTGTTGGTGGTTGGGAGAGGTGAGGCAAGTGTGTTGGGAGATGCGTCGGGCTGTTGTTGCTGTCTTGGGCGGTGATGAACTCTGCCGACGCGGTTGCTCGGGGGAACTGCTGGGCGCAAGGCCCATGAGGCTGTGCAGGCGGGCGCTTCAAGAACATCAAGAGCTCCGGAGAGATGGGACTCTGCGCATTGATGAGGAGCGGCATTGGCGCTGCCATGTTCATGTAGTGGGGTTCACTGGTCCGGTTGAGCTATGCGAGCACCCTTGCCACAGGGAAGATAGGCATTGACGACGGTGACAAGACAGAAGCAAGCGGGCTTGGGTCATGAGAATACAAGTCACTAGTCGTGAAGCGTCTGAAAGAAGCCAGGTGAAGAGCAGCAGGGCGTGGGAAGGTCTTCAGGATGTACTTTATACCGAAGAGACCAGGGTCCGGGAACTCCGCTACAAGTAAGATGACCAGGGCTCGCCAGTATTTGATACCTATCTCTACAGTGTAGCTGAACGCGAAGGCCGGTGAGCCCAGCAATGCGGAAAGCGTACAGATACACTACAGCTGGCGACAAGGCGATTCCTGCGGCGGGTCACGGCATGCGTGCCACCGCCTCCCTCGCCTCGTTCAGACATCTCCCGTCGCGTTACTCGCCGGGCTTTCTGGGCGGCCCAACGGATGTGAAGGGCCTAACCTCGAGTGCGCAACCGAGATCATGCGCTGGAAGGCAAGCACACCTGTCGAGCCTGTCAGGAATGAGCCGAGCATCTTCGTGAGGGTGTGGATGCCATCATGGCTGGACCGGGTCCCGAATCGGTCGGTGCCGAGCGTTTGTCAGGTCACGTCGGGTTGGGGTGCCTGCCAAGACCTATTGGCCACCGTCGTCGGCGTATCCACCCCCAGCACAGCAGGCCATGGTCGTGCCACCCTCCATCATCGTGGTCATATGTACAATACGTCTTGTCTCAGTCCGAACGGCTCGCATCTCGCATCTCGCATCTTGCGTCCCTCGGGATCGTGATATCTGAACGGGCGGCCGTACCACGCCGCAGCTGCGCATCCGGGCCTGGATCCACTGCGGCATCCATTCCGGCGAACGTGCAGATACGCTCCGTCTCTTTCTCTTTGCCTAGTAGTTGGTCTGCGATGTCAGCGCCGATTCGGGACATATATTTTACCTTGTCGGGCTCCTGGACTTGAATCCGATCCTTCGGTCCTTGCGATCGTGGGTTGTCGCTGTTCCGAAAACTCGCGAGGCGAGGCGAGCAAACAAAAAGTGGCCACAGGCCTCGCCGAAATTGTGTGGCATCATACTTGGTATACCACAGTACGGGCAAAACCCGATAAAGCCTTGGAATGTCTGGAAAACCATTTTGAGTATGATTACTTCTGGTATAATTCCAACTGAACCCACCGGTTCAGATGATGTTGCTCTTGAATCGTTTCGTTTCAAGAACCAATTCATGGTGTGAGCCGGCTCGGCTGGCCAAAAAAAACCCTAACCCTCGGCTTGCAAGCCCCCATGTCCCCGAATTGTGGAGTCAGGCCAAGCCTGCAATGAAGACTGGTGGGTCCCTGTCTGGCGCGCCTGTTGCCGACATTTTGAACATCACATTGTCGCGTTTGTTGAACGGAATTCGGAAGAGTGTGGGAGAGATGGGACGTCGACGCCACTCAGCCACCGCTGTATCTATTCTGAACGAACGGCAGACGGTGTCCTTGAGCCTTGAGTGATGTACTGCCCTCGCTCAACACCAGTCCTGCGTCTTCGGACGGCGCGTTTGGGCATCACGCTCGGCGAGTCCAGGCCACGGCATCGACATGTAACCACTGCTTGTAGCTCAGTCCTCCCCAGCCGAGGTGGCCGAAACACCACACGATCCTTGCTGCGACAGGCGCCGCTGGGCCAGGTCCGCGGCAAAAAGACGAGGACGGTGGTCAAACTGGACGAGCTGCCCCAAGGAATTGTCGTTCCATCCGAGCCGGTCCCGCCCGACGAAGATGAGCCCGCTTACCCGACTGTGGTGCTCCAGGCGCGCCGCAACATGCAGAAGTTCGACAACTGCGTACTGCTCACGCGCGTTGGTGGCTTCTACGAGCTGTACTTTGACCAGGCCGACGAGTACGGACCGCTGCTCAACCTCAAGGTGGCGCAGAAGAAGACGAGTGCCGGCCCGGTCCCCATGGTATTGTCCCGCGCCCGCACCGTGCCGCTGTCTTGTTCGCTGGTGTTCTGATGGCTCGTGTGCCAGGCCGGGTTTCCCTTCTTCCAGCTGGATCGTTTCCTCAAGATATTGGTCCAGGACCTCAACCGCCACGTAGCCATCGCCGAGGAGTTTCCCAACGACCCCTCAGAGAAGGTTAAGTCGGGTGGGCTGATGCACACACGCAAGGTGACCCGCATTGTCACACCGGGCACCCTCATCGACGAGAACTTCATGGACCCCTACGCCAACAACTATGTCATGGCGATCCACCAGCCCGATCCAGCGACCGCATCGGTCGAAGTGAGCTCTCCGGAAGGCGGAGATGAGGGGGCCCAGGAACCGTCCGAGCCTGCCAGTGGTGCAGCGAGGCGTGTAGGGCTAGCTTGGCTGGATCTGTCGACGGGCTATTTCTTCACTCAGCCAACCACGCTGGCCTCGCTCGGCTCCGTACTCTCACGGGTCTCCCCTCGCGAAGTAGTCCTTCACAAAGCACTCGAGACAGACCAGGACCACGATCTGCTCTCCGTGCTCCAGGAGGAAAGGTACCTCGTGACCTACTCGCCGCAGGGCGAGCTGCGAGAACTCTCTGACTGGGCGCCGCTGTTGGAGTCCGAGATTCCTGCCCATACCATCAATAAGTTCACAGACAGTGAAATTCAAGCCGGGAATCTCCTGCTCCACTACGTCAGAGACCGGCTGCAGGGCTTGAGCATGAAGCTGCAACCGCCGCTCCGTCATGAGAGCATGCACATCATGAGCATTGACAAGAACAGCATGCGCTCTTTAGAGGTTAAGCAGACCATCCGGGATGGCGCCTTTAGGGGCAGCCTACTGCATGCCATCAGGCGAACTGTGACCAAGAGCGGTGCCAGACTTCTCAATGAGTGGTTAAGTATGGATTCTCTCCGTCCCCTGGCGAGTTGGAAGGCGGACTTGGCTAACAGGACCCAGGCGCCCCTTCGACGTCACTCGAAGTCATCAACTTCAGGCAGGACCTGGTTTCCCGCTTCATCCACGACGAGGGTCTTCGAGATGCCATCGTCGTCCTCCTACGCAGGAGCCACGACTCGCAGCGTCTGGTTCAGAAGTTCGCGCTCAACCGCGGCGATCCCGATGACCTTCTCCGGCTAGCCAACACCATTCAAGCGACGGAGGCCATTGTCAATCTTCTCAACGCTACCGACTCGCCCCAGTCCGACAGCAGCAGCCCGGAGCGAGATTGTCTTTCAACCATGATTAACCGAATCAGTCTGGACCAGCCGCTCAAGCTCGCCCAGCAAATTCGCGATGCCATCGACGAGGAAGGCCTCGTTCAGCAGCACCAGATCGAGGACAGCGAGGCGGGCGAGATAATGGCGCTCGCGCAAGAAGTTGTCAAGGCCGAAGGAACAGAGGACGACAGCACTATTCTCCCCAAGGGCGCCGCCTCCAAAGCAGCCAAGCGAAAAGCCCCCTCCCTCCGTGACTACTACGGCGAAGACAGCGAGGTCTGGATCATGAAGCCCGGCGCTTCCGCCCTGCTCTCACGTCTGCACACACAGCTCGGCAACCTCCGAGCGGAGAAAGAGCAGCTCACCGAAACGCTCCGGAGCCGCCTCAACGCGACGTCGCTCACCCTGCGCTGGACACCCGGCCTCGGCCACATCTGCCACGTCAAAGGCAAAGACGCGCGCTCCTCGCCCACCGCCGCACAAAACGACAACAACAACGACAGCACGGCCCCCGACCAGCCCGCCATCCGCACCCTCTCCTCCAGCCGCACGACCCGCTCCTTCCACCAACCCGAATGGACCTCGCTCGGCGAGCGGCTCGACAAGCAGCGGCACCAGATCCGGGCGGAGGAGCAGCGGGTGTTCGCGTCGCTGCGCGCGCGCGTGGTACAGAACCTGGTCAAGCTGCGGCGCAACGCGCGCGTGCTGGACGAGCTGGACATCGCGACATCGTTCGCGCGGCTGGCGGCGGAGCAGGTGCTCGTGCGGCCGGCGCTGACCAACACGCAGCAGACCGTCATCGTCGGTGGGCGGCACCCGACGGTGGAGGGCGGGCTGGCCGAGCAGGGGCGCACCTTTCAGCGCAACGACCTGGTCATCGGCTCCCCGGCGGCGGCGTCATCACCACGACAAAAAACAGCACCACCAGCAGCAGGACAAGGACATGAAGCACAATCACGAGTTCAAGGAGCAGGAGAACACAGCAACGCCTGCATCTGGCTCATCACAGGCCCCAACATGGCCGGCAAGTCCACCTTCCTGCGGCAAAACGCACTCATCACCATCCTCGCCCAGATCGGCTGCTACGTCCCCGCCGACTACGCGTCGCTCGGCATCGTAGACGCCATCTTCAGCCGCGTCGGGTCCGCCGACAATCTGTACCAGGACCAAAGCACCTTCATGGTGGAGATGCTCGAGACGGCCGCCATCCTGCGCCAGGCCACCCCGCGCTCCTTCGTGATCATGGACGAAGTCGGGCGCGGCACGACGCCCGAGGACGGCGCCGCCGTCGCCTTCGCGGCGCTGCACCACCTGGCGCGCGTGAACCGGTGCCGGGCGCTGTTCGCGACGCATTTCCACGGCCTGGCGGATCTAGCGGCAGAGCACGGGCTGCTGCTGCGGGCACCAGAAGAAGATGGGGGGCAGGGAGGAGGAGTAGGCGTGGTGGACACGTACTGCACGGACGTGGAGGAGGACGGGCGCGGCGGGTTCGTCTACGTGCACAAGCTGCGCCGCGGCGTCAATCGGCAGAGCCACGCGCTCAAGGTGGCGCGCCTGGCGGGCCTGCCGGAGCAGGCCATTCGTATCGCGCAGCAGGTGCTGCAGAGATCAGGGGTCGACAAGGACACATCGGCACGAGGGTCAGGGGAGCAGGCAAAGGCACAGCCGTCGGCGTCGGCAGCAGTTGTGGGATAATAAGGGCGAGAGGGACATTGGAAGCGGTCACTGTCTGCAATATTTGGTCAGCCTTGATACCCCCACTTGTGTACATTATGTATGATGTATCAAGAATGAACAAGAATTTGTGTCTCATAGGGTTGGTGATGGGTTTGTCATCAAAGGATATTCAGGGTTAAAAAGCTCTTTGAATCATTTGCATAATCATCGACACAGTGGGGAGGGGTGCTCGAGTAAGTAAAGGAGAAGAGAAAAAGACTAACCTGTATGCCAAACACATGTGGCGGATCGGAGACGAGTAAACTGCAGTCAGGAAACGAGACACTTGCAGCCCGAGGTGACCAGCAGACACTGAGTGCTTGATTGAGCGGCCATCCATCTACGGAACGGCGCATTCAGTTCTACAAAACCTCTGCCCGACCCAGACCGATGATGCCAACTCAGTAACACCGCCGTCAGGTTATCGCATTTAGTCGCTGCAAACCATGTCAGTTGAGCACTCAGCAGGTAGAAGCAAGGAAGCACGAACAAGAGACCGCCGAAGCCCTCGTCGTCGGACTCCTCCTTCTCAGATTCCTCCTTCTCCGCAGCCTTGCTCTCGGTAGGAGCGGTGGCACCACCAGCGGCAGCCGCAGGGGCGGCGGCGGCGTAAGCGTCAGGGTTGGCGATGCGGTCCTTGAGCTGCTCGATCTCGGGCCAGCTGAAGTCGGTCTCGATGGCGACGGCCAGCACCTTCTTGTACGAGTTGACGAGCGAGTGGATGACGGACGGCAGGGTGGGGAAGTTGAGGGCCAGCGAGAGGGCGGCCACGGTGGTGACGGCCGACGAGAAGGCCTTCAGGAGCTGCTCCTCGCCAATGTCGAGGACGCTGGCGGGGAAGGTGTTGCCCTGGTCGTAGACCTGCGCAATGCCCATGCCGTACGTGAAGGGGGAGATGTTCAGCATGTTGAGCAGGGTCGCCTCGGAGGGGCCGACCTTGCCGCCGGACTCGACGAGCTTGAGATCGGTCGTGATTTCAATGGTACCACGGGCGATCTTGGTGGGGACACCGAGGGCCTGGAAGAACGAGGTCTTGCCGGGCTCCATGCCGGTGTTGCCGGCGGGCACCCACACGTCGACCGGGGCAACGGCACCGGCACGGGCGGGGGCGGCGACCTTGTTGGCCAGGATCTTATCGCGGATCTCCTTGAGATCCTCGTTGGTGAAGACGAAGCCGACGTTGCCCTTGACGAAAGGCAGCAGGCGCTCGTACTCGGGGGTATCGGTGACGAAGGTCTTGAGCGCACGGCGGACCTGTAGAGTTGCATTGCGGTCAGCATTCGGAACACGGCCAAATCAAGGATCAGGACTTCGCACCATGGTGTTCTTGCCCATCAGCACGACGCCCTCGCCGCGGAGCGACTGGCGAATCTCGTGCATCTGCTGCGACGAGACATTGTCGACCGAGACGATGAAGATGGACCGGTACTCCTCCAACAAGCCCTTCAGCTTGTCGAAGTAGCCGGCCTTGTTTCCTGACTTGCCCCCCATATCTTCTTCTTTATGAAGGCAGGATGTTTAAGGGCGTTGATTTTGAAGTGAGGAAACGAGGTTTCTTAATTTTGCGATGTTGCTTGCGTCAAAAAAGTTCGCGACGATTTTCACACACAATTGACCGGCTGCAGCTGTGGGGGGAGCGCATCGCCTAGGGTTAGGTGGGCCAGCCAATAGAGGGGCACTGCAGGCCCCACTTTGAACATCAGTTCTTTGAGGAAGCTCAACTCAAGAAGGAAGTGGCTGCCTCGTCGGCCAGGGCAGGTAATAGCTGTACTACGGTATCACTCAAAACGCTCACCGTACGAGCATACAGGTGTATCGTACTCATGCACATTCCATAATCGTGACTCTAGCTCTACTTGTGTCAACCTAAACTGCTGCGGAGGTCCTCTGATACGCTCGCCAAATCGTAGCTCAGCCACATGTGGCTGACCCGAAGCTTAAAATTCTCGAGTCGCGGTCTTCACTTCCACTCGAGGCAGGGCTGGCCGATGTTGAGCTTCAAATCAAGGGCCTCCGTGAGTTAGCAAGTCGAGCTTTTGTGTGGTGATCAAGGTTTCTCACTGACGGTGGCTAGCAGAGACACAGGCTATTTAACACTGGTGTTTGCGTCGTTTCACGGGCAGTCGCTCTTCCACTAGTTCGCCTCATCGCTTCGTCAGATCACGTTCACGCATGACGATGGCTCTCCCGTACCATCTTGTAAAAGTGTGTGGGAGCACTGTCTTTGCGGCTCAAGGTAGCGACATCCACTCGTTCACCTCTGGACTCGAGTACGTCTCGACATGGAAGTACCCCGTACAGCAGCGCTCAGAACCGAGTGCCCCGCCTGTTGAAGCTCAGGAATCTCCAGCGCCAGAGGGACCCCCAGCTAAACGCCGGAAGGTTGCCAACAACGACCAGGAGCCTACCTCCAACGGTCATGTTGCTGCCAGCTCAACAGATGGTCGCGTGAAGAGCAAGAAGGCTGCCCCGTACGACGACCCGGCCAACGAGCGGCCGTTTGTCCAGGGGCTCTATGCCACCCCCGATGGCCGCCATCTCATCGCAGTCACCGGCTCCGACAAGACAATCTGGGTTTTTGAACACGACGGCTCGGGGAATCTTAAACAACTCAGCCAGAGGCAAGCTGGCCCATTTTCCTGCTACCATGCATAAGAACTGACACCCCTTCCCAGAGCCATGCCCAAACGCCCCTGCTCACTCGCCCTGACGACCGACAACAAGACCATCCTCGCAGCTGACAAGTTCGGCGACGTCTACGCCCTCCCTCTGCTCCCCTCCACAACCTCGTCTGCCACTCCCAACCCGCACGCCGCCAGCCTACCTCCCTCGCGCAGCGCAACCCCATCCACCCCCACCGCCGCTTCCGCCGCCCCTTTACAACTGCAAGGGAGCGCGCTCACCGTGCACACCAAGCGCAACCTCAAGGCCCTCCAGGACCAGAAACGCAGCCTCGACCGCAACGCCGCCTCACAAGACCAACAAGCTGCGACGCCATCCTTCGAGCACACCCTCCTGCTGGGCCACGTGTCCATGCTGACAGCCATCTGCGTCGGCACCACCACCACCGCTGCTGGCCCCGGCGAGAATATCTCAGAAACCAGGCGGCGCGAGTACATCATCACGGCGGACCGCGACGAGCACATCCGCGTGTCGCGCGGGATGCCCCAGGCGCACGTCATCGAGTGCTTCTGCCTCGGCCACGAGGACTTTGTCAGCCGCCTGTGCGTGGCACCGGGCGGGCGCGAGGCGCTGCTCATCTCGGGCGGCGGCGACGACGACCTGTTCGTCTGGGACTGGCTGCACGGCCGGCTCGTCACGCGGGCTGGGGTGCTGGAGCATGTGCAAAAGGTTGCGGGCTGCGAGGGCGCGAGCAAGGTCGCGGTGACGCGCGTGTTTGCGTGTGCATGGCTGGGGAGGACGGGGGTGTTTGTTGTTGTTGAGCGGTATGTTCCCTTTTTTTTGCTTTTGCTTCGCTGTGGATTTGGTTTCGTTCGGCTCGATCGGTTACTGACGGATATTTCCAGCGTTCCCGCCCTCTTCCATTACGAGCTTCTCGACGACAACACCATCCAGCACCGTGAAACCATCCCCTTGCCTGGGATTGCTCTCGACGTGGATGCGCTCGAGACACCGCCAGGAGCGCAGCGGCTGCTGGTGGCTGTGGCTGGCGATGTTCCCACCGAGGACAGTCGCTCCTCACTGATCGTGCTGGAACAGCAAGAGACAGGGTGGAACCAAACCGAGATCAAGAATCTGCCACCTTCCGGAGATATCAACATCAGCACCAATGAGCTGCAGAAGATCTTGTACAGCACGGAGAGCCTTCGGAAGCTCTCTGACTTTGACTGAGAACATAGCAGCAGCAAGTCAATAGATTCAAGTGATTTGTATTTGAGTTGTCTTCAAGCTGAAGCGGGTAACAGATGGTACGGAATATCGGCAATGAGTGCTATGTCACGAGAAGGACGCCTGCTGTCCACCAGAATAGAAGAAACCCACTTCATGAGACGCATCCAGTGTGTTGAATCAACCCGCAGCTACAGCGACAGCGCCACCCATACCCAGAATACGCAAAGCAAACCGCGTGAAGTGATGGCAATACCATTGCTAAATATGAAGTAAAAGGTCTGCAGGCGCAGGGCAAAAAAGCCTGCACCCCGGGTTAAGCCAGATGCCCATCTATCCTCTCGAGAACGCCGCCTTCCCAAGAGTGTGACGTGCCGCATAACATGAACAGAAAAAAAGAGCCCTGAAAAAGAAAATCCCTTCATGCATGTCAGGAGGACCGAGATTCTATGCTTCCCGTCCGCTTCCTCCGTGGGGTATTTTCCCGCTACCCTCCCCCTGCTTCCGCCTCATGTCTCGTGCATCGAACGACGCGCCGCTTGCTTCCGATAAAGCAGATAGTACTGTCGGTTATCCACCAGCATGGGTGGACCTTATGGCGTGCATCATCAAACAGCCCATCAAACCTCGGACGACGGGCGCAGCGGATGTTGCTTGTTGGCTAGCCCTCGCCAAACGCTTACTGGGAAGCGCACTGGACGCGCTCGCCATGGGGCTCGTTGTCTTCATCCTCCTCCATCGCACCGTTGAACCCTCTCGACGAGGAGCTGTCAACGTCCTCGAGGTCTGCGGGCTCGGTCATGGCCTCGGCGGGCGCGGTGTTGACCACCTCAGGCGATGGCAAGACCTTCCGCAGTGCCTCGAACGCAGTGGGGTCTTGGGTCCAGTTCTTCTCGGGGAACTTCACCGAGAATTGGATGTACATGTTTCCGAAGTCGTGGTGACGGGGAGACGGCATTCCCTGGCCGCGGATCATCTTCACGGTGCCTATTGGTTGTGCATTAGTAACGCAAGATCATGCTACTGGGGGGGTCGTAAGATCGGAAGAACTCACCAGGAGCAATAGCCTCGCCGGGCAGGATATCAACGCTCAGCCACCTCTCGTCCAGATGCTCGATGAAGATAGTCCCGCCAGCCAGCGCCGTGACGAGGTCAATCTCGGCTTGGTACAGGAGGTCGTCTTCCCGCCGGGTGAAGCGCGGGTGGGGCTTCTGCTCGATCTGGAACACCACGTCACCGGCCATGATGCCGGGGGCCTGGTCGCCCTCGCCACGAAACTCGACCTTCGTGCCGCTTCTAACACCGCGGTCGACGTGAACGTGGAGGACCTTGCGATCGACGATTGTCTTCTTGCCAAAGCACTGCTTGCAGCGGTCCTTGTCCTTGACGATCTCACCCTCGCCGTTGCAGTCTGGGCAGACGGTCTGGAAGCGCTGGATCATGGGGCCCATCTGGCGCATCATCGTCTTCATACCGTGGCCGTCACAGCCTGTGCACTTCCGGACAGCTCCCTCCTTGCCGCCGCGGCCCTCGCACTTGGGGCAGATGATGGAGCGCTGCAGGGCCAGCTTGGACACCTTGCCGCGGTAGATGTCCTCGAGCGAGACGTTGTGCACATGGTGGATGGTCTTGGCCTTCGTTGGGCCGCGGGGCTGGTGCATGCCACTGAACATGCTCCCGAAGCCGCCCCCGAGGCCGCCACCGCCGAAGAACTGAGCGAAGAGATCCTCGGCCGCCATGCCGGGACCACCACCAGCACCGCCTTCCAGACCGGCCTCGCCATACTGATCGTATATTTGACGCTTTTGGGAGTCGGAGAGAATCTCATAGGCGTGGGAGATCTCCTTGAACTTTTGCTCGGCCGCCGGGTTGTTCTGGTTCTTGTCTGTCCGATTGATGTCAGCACAAGCACACGGCGGCCCTAGCTAATGGTGAGCGGCATACCAGGGTGGAACTTCAGTGCGTTCATCTTGTATGCCTTCTTGAGCTCCTGCTCAGTGGCATTTGGCGAGACCTGTCGCAGGTTAGCTCCAGTCCATGTTCAAAGAGTCTTTGTGAACTGAGTGTGTGCGTACGCCAAGAACGTCGTAGAACTTCGTCTCCTTCACCATGTTGACGGTTTGAGTGTGGAGTTGGGACAACGGGGTTGGCGGAACTGCTGCCGAGTGTCGTGCAGTTCGGGACTACCGGGGGAGTCGATAGGAGCCTGACGGGTAGGCAGGCGGGGATATGCCGAGGTAAGAACCGGAAGACTTCTGAGTTTGACGAACTGGGTCGATTGAGATATTAGCGGCGACACGGAGCGAGTAATAGAAATGTACGTGAGAGATGTGCGTGGAAGTTGCAATATTTGCGCGCGAATCGCTCGGGTCTGTCCGCAAGGCTCGTCACGGCGGAAACATCTCGAGGATTCTGCCGCTGCTCCGGAGGAAAGTTTACGCACGGGGACCAGGAACACCTACAGGGCGATGTGCGCCGCTGCGCTCTGCTTATCTGAAAAGAACCGGCGGGAAACGGCGAAACTGGCGGCCTGGAAATCTCTGGTCGTGAATAATCGTCCAGCCAGAAACACACAGTCAAAGACGACTCTCAGGAAGCTCAGTGCTTTTATTATCGCTGCAGCGTCGCAAGGCAGGCTGAAATTCTTGGATTCCAGTCGTTCGCCGCCTTCCCTCCACCAAACCATTCAGCCCCTCTTGATGGAAATCGATCGAAGACTCTGGAGCGTGGCTGACTGCGCTAGTGCAGTACTGCGCTGTCGCTCTGCAGGTAGGCTTTTTCATCTGTATCCGCTTAGCTCAGCCTTCTCTGCCCCGCCCCGCCGATGCGCATGGAACTTCCCGGTGCCATGACGCCCCGCCCAACATGCCGTACCCGTGAGTGGGTCCCCTGGCCGTTTCAGTCGCAGCTCCAGGGTCCCAAATTCAGCACTAAATTTAGAGGGATACAACAGGACGATGTCTTCTCACCCAAACGTCGAAACAAGCACGAGTTCGCCTTCGCTCTGACCTTACTCGCTGCGTCTCCGATCTTCTAGACCTGCTGTAGCGAACGCCGCACGATTAGAAAAGGAACAACCGTGGCAAATCCGGCCGTTTAGACGCGCATGCACCGCCTTGCAACCAAGTACCTCATTCCACATTCCAGCGTGCGCAGACGCCTTCCTAAAGCAACCAAAAGGGCCGGATACTTCACACATGCGCAGCCTGGGAGGTGAAGCGGAGCAGCCGTGGCTACTTTGAGCATTGACCATGTGTGCTAGCACACACATTAACAAAGGTGCGTGCGACAGAACGTGCTG
Source organism: Chaetomiaceae sp. R4402 (assembly GCA_023628555.1). Taxonomy (NCBI): domain Eukaryota; kingdom Fungi; phylum Ascomycota; class Sordariomycetes; order Sordariales; family Chaetomiaceae; species Chaetomiaceae sp. R4402. Next base: position 12,740 of record JAMAKO010000009.1, read on the forward strand.
TGGTCAAAGAGCGTGTCTTTGTTGCATCCTTGCGTTTAATAAAGCAGGCCTCTCGCACGGCCAGCCAGCGAGTGCTCTGTCGTCAAGAACCCTAAGTATCCATAAGCACGGTGGTGTAAGACGAAGCTCGCCATTAGAATAGACGTGACCAGGCAGCTCACAACCGTCCATGGAGAGGTTTGCCAGATGCGCTATGCCGTGAGCTGGGTGGGATCTAAACCTTGAGCATGACGCTCATCAAGTGCTACACATTTCTTCGTACAGACCTACCGGTCAATGTGACAGGTACACGCAGCTGGTAGGCCAGTCTCCTTGGCTCGGCTCGCAGAACTGGGGAAGGGGAAGAAGAAGAGAGCAGATAAAACTGGACATATGCGAAACTGAATGCAAATACAGGGAGAGAAAGTTGAAAACACAATAACGTTACCGATTATCCTGAAAGAGCAGTGCTTTGGTGTACCTATAAATTGACCATAAGGAGATACCTAGACAACCTAAACCGCGGTATCAATACTCCATGGAAACTATCCACCAACTACCACTTTATCTAGCATGCAAGCAAGCGATTGAGCGGCATTGGCCGTTGAACAACGAACATGACTGTTACAACGATCCTACCCTCTGCAAACCTCGCTCCCTGAACACACTCCCTACCCTGGACCAAACCGCGGCACAAACCCAATGACTGCAGTGTTTGTCGGCCACTGCACCAAGCCAAGAGTAGATTGTCTCGTAATATCTTACCGAGCTCTAGCAACACATAACAATATCACCACTTATCAAAAATCTGAAACCCAGCCTGGAATAATGATGTCAAGAAAACAAACCATGCAGTCCGAAAAGAAAAAAAAGTTCCCTGTGCTCCCCACGCCAGATATGCATCCGTGCGCCGCTAAGATCTCTCTCCCGTACGACTCAGAACAGGCCAGTAGTCATGGCAGTATCTTCTGGCCACGACCAAACTCTCCATGTCAAGGCATGCAGCATATGCCCTCCAAACTTCCTCCTCCCTTTCCCCAGGCTCTCCAATCCACCTCCCCGACTGTCCTACCCCCTGTAGACTCATCCGGTCCCCTTACTCAGCATGCACTATGCCCCCTCTCACCATGCGCATGCCTTAGCAAACAGCGGGTGAGAGAAGCCAAAGCAACGCGAGGGTGGAAGGGGACGGGGAAAGAAAAGAAGAAGCAATGTCTACACGCTTTTGTCATCCCTCTTTTTCCCTGCCAGACGTAAATAGGCCTATCCGAACCAAGGTAAAGGCAACCAAAAAAAAAAAAAGCCCCCAAAACATACAAATACTATACAACAACACACCCCTTTTTCTCTGCAACCCCAACGCCCCCAAGCAGTCAACCCCATCCGCACGCACCCCAAACCCCTCAAGAAAGCAAATTCCTCAACGACGGACTCGCACTCGCCCCACTCGCCGGCCTACTCTCTCTCTGCACCTGCGGCTGCTGCGACGGCGGCTGCAAGCCCGCCGGCTCACGGAGCCCCATCGACGGCGGCGGCGGCGGGCTGCCGTGGTGCGGGTGATGGTGGTGGACAACGGGCGGCCCGCCATGGTGGGGGTGAGGGTGAGCGTGGGGAGGAGGAGGAGGGTGGTGATGGTGGCCGCCGGCGCCCCACTGGCGGAGGAAGTTGAGCGGCTGGCCCGGCGGCGGCTGGGGTGGTTCGGAGGGCGTGACGACGGGCGGGATGGGGGGGTTGAGGACCATGTGGTGCGGGCGCAGGTCGGTTGGCGGTGGGGGTGGGGGGTGGGAGTGGTGTGGGTGGTAAGGGCCGCCGTTGAGCGGGGGCGGGGGCGGGCCGGTGACGTGCCGTGGCGAGGGCGGCATGCCGTTGACGAAGGGAGGCGGCGGCGGTTGGGCCATGTGGCCGTTGGGCGGCGACTGCGCGGACGGGTGCGGGATGCTGATGGACGGTGGTCGGAGATGGTTGGGCGGCGCGAGCGGGGGGATGGAGGTTGGAGGCGGAGAAGGACCGCTGCCGTTCACCTCGCGGGATGGGTGGAGTGGAGGCGGGCCGTGGCCTGTCGATGGCCGGTGCCAGTCGAACGGTCGGGGAGGGGACGGTGCATAAGCCGGAGGAGGCTGAACGACCGGCGGTGCGCGCGGAGCGATGGTCGGTGGCAACGGAGGAGGCGCAACGGGCTGGGCCTGCACCGCCGGAGGGGCAAGTGGCATTGCAATTGGACCAACTGCCGGTGCTTGGAGCAGCGGGGCCTGCACCACGGGCGAGGGACCGGGCGCCGGAGGCCACGCATATGGTCCTCTCGCGTGTCTCGGCTCCTCAGGACGCACGGGGGGCAATATGGCTGCGGCGACTTGCGAGGCGCGCCGCGTGGGCTCCGGGGAGGGCGAGCGCTCCTTGACCGGCTGAGGGTGCAGAATCGGCTGGCGGCCCGACTTCTTGCATTTGTGGCACTGGAAGCTCCTCTGCTCAACGAACTTCTGCGCCTCCGAGCCCAGATTGCCGAAGTAGCCGTTTGTGAGCTCCCGCTCCTGGGCCTGGTCAATGGCGTGCCACTTGGGGCTGACATCGACGCCACAGGTCAGGCAGATCTTGCCACCGGGTTGGCGAGCGCTGGGAGCCGCCTCGTCGTGGTCGCCGTTGATCATGGCGGCGAGCGACGCCCGCCGGTTCGGATGACCAGTCGCCGATGCGGGTAGTGTCGACATCTTGGAGGCAACAGTGATCTGGTTTGCCTTCCTCGCGCAGCCCGTCAGCGTCAAATCAGCCTGCTTGAAGTTCTGCACGTAAAGTTGGAGCGCGGTCGTCTCGGCCTCGGCCACCGGCTCGTGCATCAGGTGGACAGTGGTCTTGGTCGGCAGGTGGTCCTTGCACCAGACCCCAGCGGACATGGCACCGTTCTCGCCGTTGAGGGTGACGATGCGAAACTGATCGCGGCGGGAGCCCTTGACTGGTGTGATGTCAAAGCCCAGGACGTAACCAGACTGGCGCGCACATTCGACGTGGACAGGTGCGTGGCACTGATGGCAGTGCACGCACGCCCCCGAGTCCGACTTGCACACCTTGCACACCTCTGCGTACCGCGCCCGCGGAATCAGGGGGATTCCCTCACTGGGACTGAGGGCCTTGGCATTACCGAATTTTATTTCGGGCGTCCAGACAGCGCAGGTGACGTGCACCCAATTGTTGTCGGCGGTGCGCTTCAGAGGTTCGCGCGGGTTGACGGGGCGGTTCATCTCCTCCTGCTTCTTGCGGTAGTAATCAGCCGCCTTTTGGGCGTTTTCTCGCTCCAGCCGTTCCCGCTCTCGCTCCTTCTCCGTCTTCTTCTTGTGAGACGTCGAGAACTTGGGTGGCTCCACGAAGTCGTGGACCGTGTACTCGACCGGGCAGAGGACACACTTGTAGTGCTGCGAAGGGGGGTCAGTCACACCAAGTTTCACTGTGTACTGCACAAACAGAGAATTACTCACGATCGACAATTGCGGGTTCTTGTCATTCGTACACATGTCGCAGGCCCATTTGCCAGGGGCGCGGCTGTCCACGACACCGTAGCAATTCCGGTGCACCGTTAGGCGACACTCCCTGCACGATACATGCTGGTCGCCCAGCGGTTCCATTTGCCCACAGATGGCGCAGGGCAGAACCCGCGGCTTGGGAATCTCGGGAGCGGGAGGCGGCGCGGGAGTTTGGCGCTGCTGCTGCTGCTGTTTCTCGGTACCCTTATCCTTCTTCTTCAGCGCGGGCGCGCCAGACACGCTGCCCGACTCGGACGGTGTCTTTTCCACCGCGTCCTTGTCGGCGAAACCTTTCAGCTTCTTGCGGGGCGGTTCCGCCGCAGCCGCCTGTCCGTTGAGAGAGCTGGCCGGGCTAGCCGCCGCAGCAGGGTCGGGCGACGAGAACCGCGTGTCGTTGGCCAGCTCGTCGGCTGCAAGAAGTTCCCTATAAAGCTCCTCGTCGACCCTGCGCTTCCAGCCGCGGCCGCCGGGCTGAGCCACCTTCTTGGCCAGCTCCTCGCCGTCCTCCCACTGGATGGCATACCGGCGCCACAGTTCTGCGCACCGTCGGCAGAGGGCCTGGATGTACTGGTCCCGCTTGTCCTTGCTGGCGTTCTTGCCGCCGTTCTCTGTCACGGGCGTCACCGCGGCGGCTGGGGCGCGCCGCCACCGGCGTGACGTCTTGGTGCCGCAGAACTTGCACATGAAGCACTTCTTCTTCTCCTTTGCCTTGTCCATGTCGAAGGCCGAATCGTCGTGGTCGTCCGCGATATCGTCCGCCAGCTTGTTCGCCGCGGCCTCGGCTTTCCTGGCGTCCTTCTTCCCCTTGCGCCCGGAGAAATTGCCCCAGACTTGCCGCCCACGGTCCGTCTTCTTCCAGGTGTAGTAGTACCGGGTGATGGTCGCGGGGCTCAGTGTCTTGACGTGCTTCTTGACGCTGTGCAGCTCGGAGCCAAACTTTCCGATGGCCTCCTCAAACTTCTTCTGCTCCGCCGGGGTCAGCTCGGGCTCCTTGAACTCGGCCTTGGGGACCTTGGCAAGCTCCTCGAGTGCCTTGGCTGGATCGAAGCCGTTGCGGAACAGCACATCTCGCGCCACGTCCTGCAGATTCGTCGAGCGGGCGGGGAGGTTGAGTGAGACCGCCATCGACCTGGCCGTGCTCATGTAGTCGTCCAGCGCCTCGCTTGACATGCTCACGCCGCAGTCTTCGGGAGGCCTGTAGAGCACGGTCGACGTATCGTCGCCGCCTCGCTCGATGTATCCGGGCGGCTCGTCCTGGATCCACTTGGGGCGCTTCTCCTTCTGGATGCGCTCGGCCTCTAGCGCGGCCAGCTGCTCTTTGGTGAGCTTGCTGTTGTTCTTGCCCGACTTCTTGAACTCGAGCGGCTTCACGTAGCGCACCGGCCGGCCATACCAGGGGGGCACCATGGCCTGGTGGCGGAGGCCGAGCCGGGTGCTGGCGCGGGGGAAGATGCGATCGTCCAGATCCAGTGCGTCCTCCACCTTGCAGTGCAAACCAAAGTACCGGTAGGGCCATAGGCTGGCGTGGTAGATCTGCTCGGCGGTGGGCGGCGGGTGCGGGTTCTCCTCCACGGGGCTGGTGCGGCTGGTGCGCCCCGTGTTGACGCCGTCGGCGCCGGCCATCTCCTCGTCCTCATCGTCCAGGGGCTCGTCCTCTTCCCCTTCGACATGGGCCTCCGAGACGTTGGGCGTGTGGCGGGCCTCGAGCTTGCGCTCCTGGGCGCGGCTGCATGTGGCGCAGGACCAGGCGAAGCCACGGCTTGGCTTTTTCAGCAGGGGTGGCTTGACACAGTTCATGTGGTACGTGTTTTGGCACACGGCACAGTCCACCGAATCGTTGCTGTTTGAGCTCTGTCAGCGTCCAGGTTCCCACTTTTTCTCCCCCATTCGCCCGCATCAAACCCACCCCCCGGGCTGCTGCGTGGTGCTCCTCCCTCTGCAATTTCCTTATTGGGCTCCCGCGCCACCCCGCCAAATCACAGAGGAGCCCCTTCTCGGGGGGGTGGACAGCTGGGGGGTTTGTCGGTTGGTTGGGGGAGGGTTTTGGGTTTCTCAAAACTTACTTCGCGCAGTACGAGGTGCAGCGCTTGCACGTCTTGACCGCACTGGTCAACTCCTTGCCTCGGCCCTGCTCGGTGAGGACGTATTTCCACCGCTCGTCCAGAACCTTCTTGACGTGCTCGGGCACGTTGATAACCTGCTTCGTCGGGATCACCTCGTAGTTCTTCTGGATGTACCTATCGTATAGTTTCTCATACCAGAAGCAGTCGGGCGATCGCTTGTAGCCGGCCAGGTCCTGGATGTCGGCCTTGTGCCGGATCTGACACTTGCCGCGCAGCGACGTCAGAGGGCTGATGTCTGAGTGCATCGTGGCGAAAACCAGGCGCGTGTCCTGCACCTTGCGGCCGATGTCCTTGGGCCGGTAGTACCAATTGATGCGGAGCGCGTCGATTGGCAGTGCCGAGTCGTTCTTGACGTGCAAGAACTCCATGATGCGGCCCAGGTAGTATGGCTCGCCAGGCGGCTCACACACCAGGTAGACGTGATCTGCGATCTACGTGTCAGAACCCAGAACTTCCCAGGACTCCCCGAAGAAAAAAGACGAGGAGAAAACCAAAAAGACAGATGAGAATCCAGGCGTAATCTGCGCATGGACGTACCGTTTACTTCCAAGATGGTGCCGTCGTCGGCTACCATCTTGCCGTCCTTGGTTGGCCGCGACTTGCACTTCTCAAAAGTGAGCAAGTTCGACTCGGCATAATAGCCAGCACCGTTGGGCGTGCCCGACCCGCTGACGCCGAGGCGTTTCTGCAGCGCGATCGAGACCGACGCGCCATTTGACGCCGACGGCGTCTGGTTACCGCTGGTCGTTGAGGCGGTGTCGGCAGCCTTGCGCTTCTTGCTGGTCTTGGAAGAGATGCCATTTGTCGGCGCGCTGCCGTTTGTGGTGGATGAGGCGGGATTTGTTGATGGCTGAAGTGCGCTGGGCTGCTGGTCCTTGCTGCTGCCATTGTGCTGCCTGCTGTCGTCCGGAAGTGGTTTTCTGGAGGTGCCGTGATTGCCAGACCGTGGGGCGGCGGCCTGTGTGGCATTGGCCGTGGCTGCTGCACTCGACGATGCACCGTGCTGCTTAGCGCTGGTAGTGCTGGTGGTGGTGCTTGGCTTTTTGGCATCGTCGTCCTTTCGACGGGAATCCACGTCATCAAGGTCCAAATCGATGTCCTTGTCCTCGGCATAGTTGGGGCGTGCCGCGCCGGTGCGGTTCCGTGACCGCGTGCCGTAGGGCGATGGTTGTGAGCCGGCAGCCGATGTCTTCTCCATGGACTGGGCCTGGGCCTGCGGCGGCGGGGGAGAGTCAGAGGTGGATGTGGGAGTCGGTGTCGGTGTCGGTGTCGGGTCAGACATTCGTGGCAGAATGGAAGAGGACGCCGGTGGGTTGGGGCCTGCGCTACTAGTGCCCGTAGAAGTGGCCGACTGCCTGGCCGAACTTGGTGTTCCCGCGCCGTCCTTGGCGGCCGAGGTGCGACTGCCCGAATTTGCCTGGTCGTCACCAGGCTGGGCCGCAGGCTGTGATTTCTGAGCCATGGTGGACCGACAGAAATTACTATGCCAGATTGCCAGATGCTAGATGCTGAGATGCCAGATGCCGGAACGCGACTGAACCCTGCTGCCGTTCAGTGAGTGATGGCAGTGAGGGTGCAGTCGCTGTCCGTGTGGGCGGCGGAAAGGAAAAGAAGCGATGCGGGCTCGGCAAAGGCGCCAGATCGCATCGAGGGACAGAAGCTGGAGAAGGGAAAGTGGCACGAGTGGGCCAGTCGATGGTCCATGAGACGAGACGGCAGCAGATCCCGGCGCCCCCGGGCAAAAGAAAGGCACCTGAGCCCGTCGCTGCGTGCGTGCTGTCGCCGGCGACGAAGCTGGTCAATGGTTGATGGCGGGGGGTTGATGGAAAACTTGACCGATATGGAGAGGGGGATGTTGAAAGAATTCACAGAGCGCGGCCAGGGCGCATCGGCGTGGGTGAGAATGAGGTGAGCGTCCGTGAGGGCAGGCTCGCAGAAAGCGTGAACGTTATAAAAAGCGGATGGCGCGAGGATCGGGGCCGAGGGCGACGCAGGGGGTCACTGGCGCGCCGGGGCGAGCAGAACGGTGCGAGAATGCAGCGTGCCCGTCAGAGGAAACCCAAAGTCGGGATGAGCGTGGGCAAACACCAGCCGAGCCGGGTTGCATGGGGGAAAGGGTGGACGAAGCGGTTTCGTGGATGAGGAAGAAGGTGGAAAGATGGAAGGGAGGGAGATGATATGCAATGCAGGTGGAAAAGGTAACTAAGTCAGGTCGGTAATAATGGAGACCGTGACCAGCGAAAGGAAACACGTCAAATCGGCCGGGGAAGGCAAGGCAAGGCAAGGCAAAAGCGACTACGAACGTTTACCTGTGTGCTAGTGCTCCGTTCACAACCGCCTAGTTAACCAGCTCAGCAAATCTTCCACCTACCCAGCACGGTCACGGAGCATGCCCAATCGTCATCTTTGATCTTGTGGCCAACCCATCCATATCTCTTCAATTCATGGTGTCTGTGCTGAGCTGGCCGGGCGAGACGGTGCCATGCTGAACACTTCGGGATGCGCCCGCGCTTTTGGGGGGGGGGGGGGCACCCATGGGTTTTCCATCAAGCTTCGCGCTCCAGACGAGTGGGCCCGACGTCGCCTGCGTGGTGGGGCCACGAGGTGAGGTAGAGATCACGTACTGCAGGGATTGGCATTCCTGCATATGTCCAGATTCCAACGTCGGCAAAAGCCCCCCATGCAGCCACGGGGCTACTTGCGCGCTACTTCGGCCCCAGACCCTCCTCGTCAACCACCATCCAATTCCCTCTGCCGCGGCGGCGCTCAGGCTGCCTGCCACCTTCGCCCCACACCCCGACCATTGAAGCGTGAGTGACCGACGCGTTCTTGCGTTTGATGTCGGCGTGTAATGGTTTGCTTGCCCCAGCGTTCGTCCGGCTGGAGTAGGAGTAGAGAACACCGCCAGGGCAGCAAAGCGAAAGGGTAGGGTGGAGAAAGCTCTGGCTGCTTCGCACGTTCGATGTGTGCGAAATGTGGAGAGCAGGCGACGTGAGTATCACAGTGCAGGATCTGAAAGGCACACACTCACTACACAGTAGCCGGAAACTCCGCTTTGTGCGGCCAGACAAATGAGAGGTCCAGCATGCCGTTGGTCGGGCTGCCTGTGTCGCTCCTCGACCCGGCGTTTAGCGCTATGTGGGCGTGGGCGACGTCCGGGTTAGTTATGTGCGACGTTGGATGGATGTGTCGCGGCTGGAACGTGGAGGCTGCCAATGCGGGCAGGCAATCCACAACCTTTGTTACCAGGAAGGAAGCTGCGGACCGTGTGAGGTCCCCCAGCGGGGATACAGCGTATGAATCAACGGAACGGCAAGAGCCACCCTTCTAATCTGGATTCCGGCCTTGGAGGCAGCGTTTCAGCATTTCTGTGGCAGGATGGACGACAGCCCACTCGCCCTCACTGACAGCCTCATATCAGGCTGGTAGGTGCCGAAAGAGGATGAGAAGGCAATCCCCGGTCGCAGGGGATGCTGAGGCGCATCCAGCACACCAATGCACGCACTCACTATTGAGACTGCCGTGCCGGGGCACCAGCCTACTTCATGAAGGGTTTGTTGCCACACAAAAGATCTTGGATGCTCCAGTAGAGGGGTTGGCAGTTTAACAGTCCGTCTTTCTGGCGGGAAGCAACAATTTCCCCTTGTCGACTGTCGATTGCTCGTCGGGCAGGTGCAGGTCAACGAATGCCTCACGTTGGCCATTTGCTCACTGCCGCGCCGTGTCCATTCTCAACTCACACTATGGATGAACGTAAGCCTGCGAATCATTACCGCTCGCGGGCAGGTATGCAGATTCAACGCCGTCTTTTTATATCAAGGTATCGCATTACATTCCGTCCCAGGCCATTCTACGTCTTACCAATTTCGTGTTGGTGCGAAGGACTGACAAGAAGGAAGATGCGCCTGTCGAGGTTGCCTATCGACTGGCGTTGAAGGCGTTAAAGGCGTTGGGCGTGCCGTGCCGCAATATCGGCGCGACTCGTGATCGGCAATGATGTCGAGGCCTGCGCATCTTGGCATCTCGCCCGCCGCTGTAAGGTCCGTGACTTCTCACTCCAATGGCCGAAATAATCAAGTATCCTTCTTCGGAGGGGAAGAGCCTGGAAAGAAGGATGAGCAACTCTCCGATTCGATTGAAGTAGTCTTTTCTCACTGCTGGAGCGCTAAATTTGTCGGTCTTTCTGCAATAAGCATCGCAAGGACGCTACCACGCAGTACGGAGGGACCTGCTTTTGGTGACCTGGGCGGGGTCTCGAGCAGGGAGACCCAAGTTAGAATGGCAACACAGGCTTCCGAGGATCTGAAGCCGACATTTGCTGTCCAGGGTTGTCTGTTCCTCCCGACCGGGCCAATCTCACCCTCACCGCTGGGCCCCGAATACTGATGCTCTGCAGAAGGCGGATATTATTGGTTGTTTAGTCACTGTAACTAGGTCTTGAGCTGGGCTTGCGCAGTCCACACAGCAGGAATGAATTTATTGGACTCTTCATGGCCCCTCGGTGACTGATGAAAGGACCCAACCTGCGAAACGGTGTGTTGCGCTTTCAACGATCAGACCGGGGGGTCAGCGGTGGGTACCGAGTACATTGCTGTCGAGCATGATGAGTGCTTGGCGCACCAGGAGCCTAAGCAACTCTCGGACGCCAGTTCGAGGTCGGCCACCATCTGCGCTACCAATACATAGTACTTTGTGTACCAGTATGCGTCGGCAGCTCTGTACAGCTCCACCTGGTCACCCGACATCAAAACAGTCATAGGTCAGTACCCAGGCGAGTTCACGTCACGGGCCTCAGCGCAGTGTCGACTGCAGCGCCCGAGCAATTACATGTACTGTTGCAACACAACTTGAGAGTCAGAACGGATCGTTCGCAACGTATGGCAAGCGCTCGCAACGACGCCTTTGTTACCGTGTCAGCATTTGATGCGGACTTGCCGGTCCAGGGCAACTGTTGGGAGACGGACGGGATGACCGGCAAGGATGAGTGAGTGGATGGGATGAGGTTCCATTCTTTGGCAGGCCAAACCAGTGCGGGTCTGCTGCCCCCGCACTGGGCTGGGATGCTGGCGCCATTCAGCGACGAGCAGCCCAGCCACACGCGCTTGAAGCCGCCGGGTGAAATGTATTGGTAAGGTGTAGTATTGAGATCAGGTAATGCTGGTAAGTTACCCACACAGTAAACCCCGACTCCCATTCTTACATAGGTATAGCTGCCCGTCGCCCTGTCGCGTTGGCACTCTTATTGCCGTTGCACAGTTAAAAAGCGGAATACATATACTGCATCACGGTCAAGCTGGGATACCTGCCTTAGGTATCGAGTAGGTTAGGCCGAGCCAGATCACCAGCTTCGGGCGGCTGGCACCAAAACCTCCCAGATCGGCCTTCGCCCTCACTTCAGCGCGATTCCGAGCCAAGCTTTTCGTCATGAGACATGCAAACCCAGACAGCAGCGGGGTGGGTCATGCCGTGAGTGGAGAAAGGTTCTCAGAGTGTTAGTGCTTTGCCGCGACGAGGTGCATTGCCCTATGTCGGTGACTGTTTACTGTGGTAGTTCGAACCTGTACCGCTCCAGCCCGTCACGATATACCTAGGTAGGTACCAGGTAGGTAGGTACGTTGGCAGGGAACCGCTGAGGTGCGCTCTTGGATCGTGTCAAGCCTCCTGAGTTGATTGTCGTGCTCTTTGTGCCGGGCGCCCACATCAGCGTCGGCAAGCAGTCGAGGCCAGGCCCGTCAGCAAGTGGAGAAGCTGCATTTCGCTGCGTTGGGTACGCCGTCCGCCTTGAGCCAATGTAAATGTTCTCTCTGTGCCTGGACAAGGCTTGGTGAGCCGTCGCCACTTCCGCAGGCGCCGCCTACCAATGCTGTCCGCGGTGTTTCAGATCGCCAGTTTGCCCGGACGCTCCGTGTCCAACAACAACCGATCGCTCAAGAAACAGTTGGTTGGGCAGCATCCGCTTGGGGGGGAAGTGATCGTGGGATTGTGGCATGAACATGGTGCCGCTTTGAATGGGAGCTGGGTCATTAAGGCATTGAATCCGTTTTGGCGTTCCCCTCCGCTTCAAAACGGTAACTATGGATCTGAACGTTACGTGAGCACAGATTGTTTCTCTGCAGCCGAGAACAGGGGCTGGAACGATCCGTCGTCGCGGCTCCACTGACGGGAGACAAAAGTGGGGTCCCTTCCCTGCCATTTTCCCAACCCGTCGGTAAGCTGGCGCGCCCTGAACCAACGTCGACCGCTGCGTCCCGACCGAAGAAGCAGGCAGCCACCTGCGCTTCTCGACTTCCGAATTGGGCGTATTCCGCAGGAATGGGATGGTCTGAACGATGACAAGGACCCTTGCGATAGACTCGAGTTTCAGGCCGCCAGTTTTGATGCTGCTCCATCATAACGTTATCTGCTTCCTTTGCTTTGTCGGTTAACTACCTAGGTGTTGATCCCAAGCACTGCGCGCGGAAAGTGCATGTGTCCTGCAGCTATGAGGTAGACCATGGCAGACAACTCGAGGTCCAAGTTGGGCATTTGGCATACAACTACGTTGCAATCCGCAAGGGATCGTCACCCGCGGCTGTATCCCACCGCATTGCATGCCGGCCAAAAACGGGCCTACGATGCCTCGCTTTCTCACCCCTCGGACAAGACGGAACCGTCGCACGCGCCGGGCCGGCCACAGACACCGCCCCTTGGCCATGCCTCGAACGGGCCTCGTGTTCACAGTGAGGCACCCCGGCTCACAGCAAGCCGAGTAGAGTATGCCGATGGCTCCTCAGCCAAGGCTCTGCCCTCCGAGTACTCGCAGAGACAAGCCTTCGCTGCCACGCCCACGTCCACCGCTGACCCGCTGCTTGCCCTGTCGCACCCCGCCTACGGTCTGCCCGGCCAGCTCGTAGCGAACTTTGCTGCCCTCGGCATCAAGTCCATCTACCCTTGGCAGAAGCTATGCCTCCTCGGGCCCGGGCTCCTCCGAGGGGAAAAGAACCTCGTCTACAGCGCTCCCACAGGCGGCGGCAAGTCTCTCGTCGCCGAGGTTCTCATGCTGAGGCGCGTCCTCGAAGACCGTGACGCCAAGGCGATCCTAGTGCTGCCGTATGTTGCTCTCGTCCAGGAGAAGGTCTGCTGGCTGCGCAACATTGTGAGCGGCATCTCGCGCGCAGATCCCGGGCAGAAGGATCGGGACGAAGGACGGCAGCTCTGGGCTCGCAGGGCGGATAAAGACACCATCCGGGTCGTCGGCTTCTTTGGTGGGAGCAAAGTCAGAGCCACCTGGGCAGACTTTGATATTGCTGTCTGCACCTTTGAGAAGGTCGGTGCCAGTCACTGGGACACCCCAGTGCAGGAGGCAGTCTTGATCTGACTACAAAGCAGGCAAACTCGCTGGTGAACGCCGCAATCGAGGATTGCTCCATCTCAACGCTACGAGCCGTCGTCTTAGACGAGTGCCACATGATTGATGACGGCTATCGAGGTTATTTATTGGAGCTCATGGCCACCAAACTCATGTGCCTTGGTCAGCCGATTCAAATCATTGGCATGAGCGCAACTTTGACTGTACGGGGACCAACAGTTCGAACCGGCTGGACAATGGCTTACGTGGACAATAGAATATCCAGCTACTGAAAACATGGCTCCAGGGTCACTCATACGAAACCCACTATCGCCCAGTGCCTATTGACGAGCATCTGGTTTACGACGGGAAGGTATATGCCGCGGGTACCACGGCCAGCCTCCTGAAAACGGTCAATCAGCTTGACTCGAGAAGCCAGTTCAGCGAGCCCGGGGTGCAGCCACTGAGGACCATCAAAGCCTCGGAACACAAGGAGCTCAAGGACCCAGTTCGGAATGCCGTGGTGGCGCTTGCGAACGAAACAGCTCGAGCGGGCTACGGGGTGCTGGTGTTCTCAAGCAGCCGTGCTGGCTGCGAGTCGGACGCGGTACTCATTAGCCGTGTCCTGCCAACGTTCGCGGAGGCCGACCCCGCCGTTCAAGAGAAGAGGCTGGATCTACTCGGAGATTTGCGGAGCTTGAGCACCGGGCTTGACCCAAAGCTGGAGCAGAGTATTCCTTCGGGGGTAGCTTTCCATCGTAAGTCCGTCCGTTCGCGATTTCGTTCCCTGCTCCCATCACTTACAGCGCTACAGATGTAGGTCATCTCGAAGCTCTGCTAGGCCCGGATGCTAACTTTTCAGGCGGGCCTTACGACTGAAGAGCGAGAGCTCGTCGCCAAAGCGTATGATCAAGGAGTGCTCAAAGTCTGTGTCGCAACTTGCTCTCTAGCTGCCGGCATCAACCGTACGTCCCGTGCGCCGATCATTGGCTCCTCGTCACTGACATTCATAGTGCCGGCAAGGCGAGTGATCTTGCATGATGCTCGAATGGGCCGGGACCTGGTTGGCCCTGCTATGCTGTACGCTAGTCGTTCCTGACTAATGAACCCAGCACTGACATATCTCCAGGCGGCAGATGCGCGGCAGGGCTGGCAGAAAGGGCAAGGATGAAGTCGGCGAGACATACCTGTGCTGTAGGCAGAACGACCTGGAGGACGTCGTCGACCTCATGCACGCCGATCTCCCCCAAATATCCAGCTGTCTCATCTCGGATCAGCGCCGTATCCGGAGGTCAGCACCCCATGTCCCACGTCTCAAAGACCACCAGCCTTTGCTGACTCTTTGTAGAGCCCTGCTAGAGGTTGTTGCCATACGATTGGCGACGAGCCGCGAATCCTTGGATGACTACGTCAGCCGAACCATGCTCGCACATACGGCAGCGGCAGCCTCGATCCAAGAAAACGTTAAGGCGAGCATCGCCGACCTCCGCAAGATGGGGTTTATTACGGTCGAGGACGACGACACCTTCCAAGCGACCCGTCTTGGCAAAGCTATTGTCGCGTCGTCGCTCGACCCAGAGGACGGCGTCTTCATCCATAATGAGCTGAAGAAGGCGCTGCAAGCTTTCGTGTTGGACGGCGAGATGCACGTCCTTTACAACTTTACGCCGGTCCAAGATCTAGGAGGGACGGTGGTGAACTGGCGCGTCTTCTGGAACGAGATGCAGCAGCTGGATGACAGCGGCATGCGGGTGATGCACTTCCTTGGGCTCAAACCCGCGGTCGTCAACAAGATGTAAGTCGGTGCTGCTGGCAGTTACCTGTAACCCGCCCGCCTAACGCGAATAGGCTACACGGAGGCACCTTGAAGGACACGACGACCGAAGAAAAGGAGGCCGCACGGTGCTATCATAGATTCTACCTTGCTCTGCAGCTCCGGGATCTCTGCAACGAGATGCCCATACACCGGGTCGCGCAGAAATACGACATGCCACGCGGTTCCGTGCAGACATTGGCGCAGACCTGCCAAGGCTTCGCCGCTGGCATGATTAAGTTCTGCGAGACAATGGGATGGGGGTGGGACCTTCCATTCACCAAGGTCGCTGCCGGGTTTGTTGCTAACGATGAATAGTGCGATGGCAGCGGCACTCGATCACTTCTCGGACCGGCTTAAGGCCGGGGCCAGAGCCGACCTGCTAGCCCTGACCAAGATTACCTTCGTCAAGAGCCGGACTGCGTGAGCATCCCTATCGCAATCGATTCTACACGCATTATGCCGAACACGACGCAGCTAACACGCCAGGGCAAGACGAATCTTCTGGGACAACGGCTTCAAGACGGTCGCGGCCGTGGCCAACGCGGATCCGAACGAGCTGCTGCCGGTGCTGATGCAAGCGCAGCCGAACAAGGTGAGGTTGGGGGCCAAGGACGAGGAGAAGGACATAGACAAGCTGCTGGCGAAGGCGAGGATCATCGCCGATTCGGCCAACCGGTTGTGGCGTGAGTTCTCTCCATGCTTCCCCTGTCAAGTTGGAGCATCATCGGGACTAAACTGGACCGTTGGCAGAGTTCGAGATGCAGCAGGATCTAGACGAGGAGTGATCGCCACGATCACAGCTGGTCCAGCTATCATCACTCAAATGTGTTAAGGCCCACCTTCATGTTCTGAAAGTTTGGAACGCGAGGATGGGGGCGGAGAGTGGATAACCACCCCCCACTTCCAACCTCTCAGGTGGTGAGAGAGAGCTTGAGCAGATCGAGCGGACGGATCGGCGGGCGTGATGGCGCACTACGTGTACGCAGTACGATCGTCCGGAGGTGCGACCTGTGTTCTCATGGGAAGTGCAGTTCCACAGTGGTATTTAGGTATCTGGCCCTTACACATCTTGATGCGCTTTGGGGGCAAAAAGGGGTTGGGGGTTGATTCTGCCCGCATGCAGGGCGCCATGCACGAGATGTTGGCCTGCAGGAGGTAACTTCCGAACACAGCGCACTGCATGCCCGTGGGCATGGGCGGTCTCCGTTCCTGGCCCCCGTCGCGCAATCGCACATTGGATCCTCCCGTCGCCCCTTCCTCTCAGCTCCATTCAGCGCAGCGCGCCTGAGCACCTCACTCCTCCCCCGCTCATGGAAGGTCCCACGTATCCATGTCCGAAATCTGACAGAGAAGTAAGGTTGCATCGCGCTTGACTCTCTCGGCGGAGTTTCTGAAGGTTAGCATGGTCAGGTGATTGTGGTCCGGTCATTGCTGCTGCCTTCTACTGGTAGGTTGCCGCTCTGCCGCCTGCGCGTGGAGTGGGCTGCGCAACCACTCACTTTCAACCAAGGTTCGACACACTGCAATACACAGTACCGTAACCTATCCTCCCCAGAGCAGGACCAGCGAACGACATCCCGCCTTTCCATCGCCAAAGCTACCTATCGCTCGCCCGCCTTGTTTGGTGGGTCGGTTGAGGCTCTCCGGGAGTCTTGTGCACCCATCCACAAAGAGCCCAGAGCAGACGGCCCATTACTTTGTCCCACGCAGCCGCGACCTTTGGTTGGACTCGTGCAAGCGTCTCACAGCCGCACCACACCACACACACGAGGCACACTTATCCCTCAAAAAAATACAGATTCGGTCGCTTTTGGGCCTGGGTGGCCATTTGGCTGTCGCTTAGCTGCTGCCTCGTGCTGGCAATTTGTCTCTGGGCAAATCCGATCGAACGAAAATCGGGGGTCAGTTTTGCCGCCTTGTGACGAGTCCACTGCTACAAAGACTTCTTTCGGAGTTGTGCGAGGCTGTCCCTCTGCGGATACTGCCTTGTCTCATCCCCGCCAGGCTGCCTCTAGATCCTGCCATTGTTTCCTTCTTTCTAGCGCATCCATCGCACCTCGCACCCGCTCGCAGCGACCCGAGGCGATCATTGTCTGCCCGGCCGTCCAACGTGCGCCTCCTCTTGCGCCGCACCCCCCACACACACACATCAAAGGAGCAAACAATGTCCGCAGCGCCTAGCGCAGCCAGCGCGGGTGTTGTCGTCGCCGCCGAGCCGAGCGGTAGCGGTAGCGGTAGCGGAAGCGGAAGCGGAAGCGGCAGCGGGTGCGGGAGGGGTGAAGCGAGCATCAACGGCAGCCCCGAGCGTCGAAGCAGAGACACCACCCGCACGCTTGACGATGTCATGAGGGAACCGTCGACAACAGTGCCCGAGGTTCTTGTGCTGGACTCGGTGCCCGAAGCGCCCCTGCGCAAGGAGGTGCTCGATCCGAGGGAGGACCTCTGGTTGTCCACTGTCGACGGGTAAGTTCCATTGCATCTGCATCGGCCCCACTCCCGGAGCATCTCCCGGCCGTGACCCGGGCGGACGCGGATCGCTGCGTTTGCCCCAGCGGCCGGGCGCATCTGGAGTCTCAGGCTTGCTACCGACTGTACCCTGCGCTGGAGTGCCTAGACTAGCCCGGCGGCTGACATCAGGATTTAGACGATACAGTTCTCCCATCATCCCTCTGCGTGTGGGCGAGCCTCCGTGCCAGGAGATATTTTACGTACGGGCCCAACTGCGTCGAGTGTCTGCCATGTCTCGGTTGCTGACTGCATATGCAGGTACACAAACATGTCCTCATGAACTCCGAGTACTTCGAGCGAGCTCTCTGCGGCGACTTCAGAGAGTCGGGCACGCAATCCATCGACCTCCCGGAGGAAAACCCCGCCATCTTCCACTTTCTCATCGCGTATCTCTATGAGGGGAGGTACGAGCCCATCAAGCCAGTGGCTTCGGTCCTAGGTGAGTGTGGTCGAACTGTCGGGACGGGCAAACACGTTTCACTAACCGCGCCCCGACGCAGTGCCCGACCAGGACAAGGGCAAGGGCATTGCGACTGCCGAGACCGGAGCCGACTCGGACTCGGACTCGGCATCCTCCATTGCGACCGACCTCAGCGCCCACTCCCGCCGACGACGAGAACGCCGCCGTCGCCGGGAGGACCGCGTGTGGGAGCGCATGCGCCGGAAACACCCCGGCGCGCACCGCCCCAACTGCACCTGCCCGCAGTGCAACGCCGTCGCGGGCCCGCCGTGCTGGTCCTGCCGCGCACCGCGCATCCCTCCCCCGCCCGCCCACCACGTCTACGTCGTGGAGCGCGATCCCTTGGGCCGACCGGAACGGCAGCCGCGGCGCCCGCCTCGGAATCGGCACCGCCACGCCGTCGCGCCTCCCCCGCCGCCCATGAGCCCGCCTCCGCCGGGCGCGGCGCCCGCTTGGCCCGCCGACCCCAACGGCGGCCGCATCGCCGGTGAGGACCTCCGCACTTGGCTGCTCGCCTACGAGCTCAACATCGACGTGTACATCCTGGCCAACAAGTTCCTGCTCGAGGGGCTGAAGAAGGAGATCGCGCGCGCCGCCGTCGACATGCTCGAGACGGCCGGGTCCGACGCCGCCGTCGTCGACGTGCTGTACCTCTGCCGCCGCCTGTACGACGGCCTGCCCGAGCACGACCCGCTGCTTAAGATGGTCTTTGCCCGCGTCGGCTTCCTGCAGCCCTGGCGCCGCGCGCCCCAGGAGACGAATGAGTTCTTGCTCGCCAACCCGGAGATTGCCCCGCTGCTGCTGCGGGAGATGGCCGCGCGCCGCGAGGATGATCCGAACGGGCGTGCGCTGCCGAGCATGGTCAGGCCGTGGTTTGCTGCTGGGCCGCCGGGGGCGGGGAGGCATCCGCCTGTGTATGGACACGGGTATGGGCGGCCGGCTGAGAGGTATTGATGATATGCGAGGGCGGAGGAGGGATCTTGGATCGATGTTCTAAGGGTTTGGAGCGTGAGCGGGCGTTTGGACGTGGTTTTTTTCTGGGCCTGGTGATTCCCTTTCATACGTGTTTTGAGTGTGGATGCGCGTATGACAATATAGTAGCGCGCGGTCTCCTTTAGGTATGGACATTACCCAACATCGTTGAGTTTGTTTTCTGGTGCTCATGGCTGAGGAGACGTGGCTGGGCAAGCTATCGCATCCGCGCGTGCATTACTGTCCCGTGAAGACGCGCCCAGAACCTGCAGCCCGAAAATCTCCAGCCGGATCATTGACAATGCACAGTGCGTCTGCTGCGTATCCCCATCTCGTGTGTTCTCCACGTAAAGGCAACCCTCCGGCGCCAGAGAGAGTGACGGGAAAGGGGTGTGTCAGCCGGCTGATATATGGCCCATATCTCAGAGCCCACCTCCATTACCACCCCAACCTCTACGGCTCCCTCGCCATTCAATCAATTTCATCATCCCGCAACTTAAAAAGTGTGGCAAACACCTCCTCCGACTTAGACCGCACCGCATCGTGATACCACCCATTCGTCTCGCGCACCTTGATCCCACGCACGGCCGCCGCCGTTTCCCGCGCAAACTGAAAGTCGACGTACATGTCGTCCGCGTAGCTGACGGCATACACGGGCACCTCGTTGCGCGCCAGCTGCGCTACGTCGTACAGGTCCTCGTCCCACGCGTCCGTGCGCGCCAACACGTCGGCCACGGGCTTCAGCTTGGCGAGCTCCGGGCCGACGAAGTGGAACGGATAGACCATCTCGCCTGAGAAATACATGGGTTGGTCGGCGGGGACGGTGGACGAGGGAGGCTGGCTGGAGGCGGTGTCGACGTCGGCGGCTCGGAGCCAGGCAAAGGACGGGAGGGCCTGCCCCACGCGCAGGGCGGCCCAGCTGGTTGCGGGGAAGTCGGACGCGCGGTGGGCGTAGATGGCCTCGTGCAGCAGCGCGTAGATGGGGTGGGTGGCGAAGGGGATGCGGCTCTCGAGCGCGGTGAGCGAGGCGTAGGTCAGGCGCTGGAACTGGTCGAGGTCGGCGTTCAGGCGCAGCACGAGGGAGTGCACGTCGTCGAGACCGCCGTGTCCACCGAAAGCGAGGCCGAGCGTCAGGAAGAGCGGGGTGGTGAGACCGCCGCCGGAGGGCAGGTCAACCTGGCGGCCTGGTTGGGCGTCGAGGTGCTCTGCGACACGGCGGACGGCGGCGACGTCCTCGGGGTATTTGTTGTAGTAGGCGGCGTTGCGCTCGGTGAGCTTCTTGTAGGTGGCGGCGTAGACCTCGTCAGCGGTGCGCTTGATGGGAGCAAGCCCGCCGGTGAGGAAGGCTTCGCGGAGGCCTTGGGGGTATTTGGAGAGGTAGGTGAGGCTGACGAAGCCGCCGAAGGACTGGCCGAAGATGGACCAGGCTTTCTTTTCCTCTTCGAAGTTCTCGGTCAGACACAGCCGGACGGCTTCCAAGTCGCGTACGATGCTGTTGGCGCGGAAGCGCTGGAGGTACTCGGCTTGCTCTGCGGTGCCGCCCTGGGCGAGCACAGAGTCGGCATTGATGGGCGTGGAAAGCCCGGTGCCACGGTAGTCTAGGTACAAGACCTGATACCCGCGGCTCAGCGCAATATCGGTCAGCGGGTGGTTCTGCGGTTCCCTGTTGCCAAATCCCGGCCCACCCTCGAGGTAGACCAGGTACGGCAGCTTCTCCTTGCTTGCCACCTCCGTGGCGGAGAGGGGGAAAATAGGGCGCTCATGCTTCCGGACGCTGCGCCCGAAGAGCTTCAGGGTACCAGCGTCAGGCCGGGAATGATTCTTAGGCACCTCGAAGAACAGCTCGGTAACGTGCAACTTTCCTGGACGTGTGGTGAGTTTGAAGCTGTCCTGACATGGGGACTAGCAAAAAGTGCTTACCAGGAAGCACATGAGCCCTTCGGCTGATCAGCCGGGCAGCCTGAACAGCGGCCATGAAAAAGCAGAACAGAAAGGGGAGATAGAGGGGGGGAATAGCTGGTTGCTCCTGCGAATATAATCTTTGATTGGTCTTGTCGTCACGGGCTCGGTAACCACGCACTCAAAGAGCCAGTGAAGAAGAGAGGGACATGGACCAGGGCCAACCTACCAGTGAGCAGAGTATACGAATCAGCTCACTGCCTGGATACGTGCTATCAACTCTTCTCAACTCTGGGCACCTGTCTAAGGTGGCACAGCGGTGATGTTACAGACACGAAATCAAGCACAGCTGGTTAAGGTAGGTAGGCATGCGGTGGTGACCTCGGAGACAGAGAATCCAACTTACTGTGCACCTGTGAGACTGTGTACATGAGCGAACTGACACCGTCCCGAGGGGTTGGATGGCAGGCGGGGCCCAACCGTCCAGGTGCAGCGGGCGGGCCCCGCAAGTGCCTGCCGGAACCGGCCAAACATGTCGGCTGCCTGCGAGGTGGGCTCCTTCCTCAGCTGGCCTGGCCAAAAACGTTGAAAAAGCCTGCCAGGCGCCAGTGGTTGGTTCTCTGAATGCTTCCATTCATGCAACCCCAATCGCTTACCAATGCGAAGCGCCCCTCGCTTCACACGTGTGACATGGGCGACGCCGATTTGATCCAGACCCTCACTGCGTCCTTCAACGCGCTCTCAGATGAGGTGCAGTCGCTGATTGACCGCAAGACGATACTGGAACACAAGCTGCGCTATGCGCATGAGCAGGTATGCTACCAAATTCATTTCGTTGCTTTCTCTCCAACCCTCTCGTGATGATTTCCTTTAGCTCTAGATCTGGAGCTGTCTTCCAATCGGTTGCACAGCAGATGTAGAAAACACTTGATGTCTGATTTGGGCTTTGATGTCCAATTCCGCCGTTTGCCGAGCTGTTTCAGCATCAACAGGCTGCTAACACCAGGGCTTGACAGTACCAGTATCTCGCCGACAAATATGCGCCTGCCGTGCCCGAGGTTTCCGAGACCCTAGCGAAGCTTCAGCTTTCACCGGATCTTCAGCATCCTCTCTCGGCCACCACTTTAGCAGTACCCCTGCCGAGGCGCGGCCAGGCGGGAAGCAGCCAGCACAAGATCGCTCTCCTGATCCGGGAAGGCCGCAGAGCCGCTCAGCAGCTCGCGGTTGGTACCATCAGTGCAGTTTATCAGGACGGAATCGGCTCTGAAGACATAAACCAGTCTTCGGTAGCCCCGGGCATGGAAGTTTTGACATCGACCTCGACTGTCTTCGAGAAAGACTTTACCGTTGAAGGCAAGAAAGGTGCACTAGCTTGCCCATTCTCGGCCAAGGCCTCGCCGAACCACGACGGCAACGTCGTCGAGGGCGCTGAGCGGGTCGACGACTCCCAGGACCCGGCCGGCGCGGCCGATGCTACTCGGCACCAGTCTGCCGATCCCATCTGCGCTGCCATGTTTGACGAAACCGCGTTGCCGTCTGCTTCCGTTCCTTCCAAATGCCCCATCCGTTTCCTTGACAAACACTCGCCCGAAGAGATTGCCCGCTATCTTGAGACGCATAAACACGCTATCCCGCGCAGCCATGAGGTATGTGTGCGGAGGTACCAGCGGAACGAAGAGCAGATCAGGAAGCTCGATGCCAAGTACGGTAACCTTGTGAGCATGGTCAAGGACCTGAGCCACCTCCACCGCCCGATGCTACCGCCGTCCAAGGAGGAGCAACAAGAAGCCGATAGAGACTCGAACAAAAGAGTAGAGGACTGGGCACAGGCGATTGCGGTTGGCGACGCAGGGCCAGAGGGGGCGACACCAGTAGCCGAGGAACGTGAGAGCCGGTTCGACCGTCCGATGAGGGACGTGAGAGTGGGAGAGTCGCCGAGCCGACCCTGGGGAATATCCGTGCCTGTGGAGGCTGGTACTGAGCACCGGCGTGAGCCGTCTGCGCCAGGGCCTAGCCGGGAGCAGGCACCTGCGAAGGCAGCTGCAGCGGGGAAGTGTCCATTTGATCATTCCAAGTTTCAACGCGCCGTCAAGGACGACGCTGCTGCGAGTACCCCAGTCCAACGGCCGGTAACACCATCAAAAGACACGCCGGCGTCCAGCAATCCGCGGCCTACATTCATCAACGTGCCAGAGATGGCCGGGCTGGCGGCGGGTGCGAGCGACCGCCCGCCAGTCGTTTTTAACATACGGGGGCCCGTCTTCATCGGGTATCCTATGGAGCAGGCGGTCGAGTTCATGAAACAGTTTGGGGGGCAAGCATGAAGTTTTCGGCGAGCACTTGGCGTACTGGGTTCTGATTTTCACTAGCATAGCAAGCGAGGAGTTGGGAAAGCATAGCGAGGATACCACTCGGCCTTAATCTATTGTACAGCGATGGCAAGATGTGCGTTAGAGTAATGAATACCGTGACCTTCACTGCAATGCTTGTATGATGCTTGATGTTCTACAACCGCCTTCTATCCAGCCCCAAGTCGCCAATAGCACATGAAATATACAATTCCCTAACTCCAACGCCGCCGCATGCATGAACCGAGCAATAGGTGGAGATAAGCTTGTATGCCAAAGTCACGACCCTCGCCTTCTATGTTTGACACCGTTTGTACTACCTCTTCAACGTCCATTCGCCACAACGCCCTTGCCGCCCGTGTGTTCATCCCAGCTGTCGCGGTACCCGTCGTTGCCGGCCGTGTCCCACAGCGAGATGTCGTCGTCGTCGTCCATGAGCGCGGCGGCATCCAGGTCGTCCGGGTGCACCATCCGGCCGTTCTCGGGGTCGTCGCCGAGCACGCCCTGCTCAACGTCCTCGTCGTCGGGGCTGCCGGCCAGCAGAGCGTCGCCGGCCTCGAACTCGGCCTCGCGCGCCAGCTCGGCCGCCCGTCGCATCGTCCGCTGGTAGATGAGCAAACCCACGCCGAAACCCAGCAGGCCGAAGATGCCCATGCTGATGAAGTTGATGGCGCGCGCAAAGCCCGACATCTTGTCGCCCGACTCGGCGATCGCGGCGAGCCGGGAGCCGATGAAGATATGGACCAGCAATTTTGGCCTGTTGTTCCGGTGCGTCAGTAACACACCTCAACCAAAGGATAGGAAAAACGGGGTACGTACGTCGCCGCAGCCGTAGCCAGCGCAAAGCTCCGCACCCTCACACTCCCCACCGTCGCCAGAAACCCATTACTCAAGCTATACGGCAGCGGACACAGCCGGATCATAACCAGCACCGCAATGCCATCCCTCCTCAGCACCTGTCCCAGCGCCACAAACCTCCGATCCGCACCCACCAACCGATTCACGTACCCCGAAAAGATCCCGCGGCTACTCATAAACGCAGCCGTCGACCCAGCCACGGTCGCGCTGGCAGCCAGCGGCCAGCCCCAAGGGAACCCGTACACAAACCCGGCCACCGACACGCACATCGAATACCCGACCACGGGCGGGAAGCCAGTCACGAACGTGGCCAGCCACACGAGCACCCAGCCGGCCGGGTGCGCGCGCCAGGACGCGGCGACGGGCGCCAGCCACGCGAAGATGCGGTGCGAGAAGACCAGCATCGCGACGCCCAGCCCCAGGGCGATGCCCGCGCCGACCAGGACCAGCATGCGCTGCGGCAGCGAGAGGGACAGGTACAGGCGCAGGAGTTGCTGCACGAGGGTGGTGGCGGTGCTGACGAGGTCGGCGAGCAGGCCGGCCATGCCGCTTTTGCCTGAGGATGGGATGTCCGGGAAGGTGGTGGTGGTGGTGCGGCGCGAGGAGAGGCGGCGCGCGTTGGAGGGGGTCGGGCGCGGTGGCCATGGGGTGGAACTGTTGGTGGTGTTGTGGTCGTGGTCGGAGGATGGCGGGGAGAGGGGTGGTGTTGGTGGTGAGACGGTTCGTCCTGTTGAGGGGAAGCCGGCTTCCAGAGGGGGAGCCATGGCGCGCTTGGGTGAGTCTGTCTGTCTGTCTGTCTCACTCGGTTGTGTCGGTGCTGCGTCGGCTCGGGCCGTGTGTTGCTTCGGATGCGTCGGGACAGGGTCGGTCCAAGCGACGGGAGGCCTAAGAGATGATGGGCGGAGAAAAATAAGGGCTACCTGCGCATGGCGATTGATCGTGGTGTGAAGCTGCGCAGCGTGTTACTGACGATGTGGGCTGTGGTTGTCGACGAGAAGTCAGGAGGAAAGGGGACCAGGAGCTGAAGAGCCGTTCCAAAAGTTAACGTTATGCCAGGGATCCTGCGGGCCAGGCTCCGCCACGAATCTTACAGCGACCGCGGGAAGCTTCACTAAGCCGAAATGGGCGCTGGCGTGGGCGCGAGCTCAGGCCAACCCGTTTCAATGCCGCGGCGCAGGACTAACACCAGGACCATGACATGGGACAGGGAGGCACGACCAGCTGTGTCTGTGTTGGGGACAATAGTCGTTTCTTCAGTTGAGCGCAGGATGGTCCCTCTGTACTCCGTACCGACACAATTCTGAGGCTGGCCTGTGCTTGTGTGCTGTGCATGATTAGCATGAGCACGAGCTAATATGGCTTACAGAGTGCCCAAAACGTCATTTGCCAAGACCCAGTATCCCCGGTGTCTTGGCATCCACTCCCACCGTGCAACAGTCCTGTTCAATACCGAGCCGCGAAGACTCGCATGTTATAGCACTTTAAACTTGTTCTTCTGTTCAAGCGGTAGCTATGGCCCTCGAGGCATGTAGCAATTCTACTTTCCGGCCTGGCACACAGCTCGCCATCACCTTCCCCTCGCAGCCGACGGACCCTTGGGGGGCTCCTTGGCAACTGACGTGTCTCTAACCAGCAGCTTGACCTTGCCCTCGCCAATCTCGACGCCCTGCGACAGGATATCGACCTCCTCCTTGCTGTTGCTACCATCAACCCCATCCTCCTTGCGCGTCAGGGACTTGCCGTCCAGCGAGAGCGAGCGGTCCCAGCTGCGCGCGTCGATGCCCAGGATGCCGCCCGTGCTGTTGCGGTCGCCGGGCACCGAGAACTCGCGGTAGGCATAGCGCCACTCGTTCAGAAAACCCCGAACTGCCTTGCCGACCTTGTCCTTGCCGTTCTTGCTGTGGTGTCCCGTGCCCGTTATGGCGTAGATGGGCCGGCTCTCGGCCGCGTTCTCCATCAGGATGCCCTCGAGGTACTCAACCGCCTCCTCCGGGTGCAGCCCGTGTAGGTCCACGTAGATCTCCGGGCAGCCCGCACGGTCCCGGTTCCGCTCCTCGTACAGCTGCTGCGCTGCCTCGCGGTGCGCCTTGCGCATCAGCTCGTTCTCGCTCTGGCCCCGCAGGCTGAGCGCCTTGGCTGCACGCGCGTCGTTGCGGTTCCATGCTTGCGCGGCACTATCCGACGCCCGTCAGTATTACTCGCAAAGCTGGGGACTCACTCTTAGCTTCTCTAGACTGAACGAACCTCTGCAGAAACTTGTTCCGTAGGCCACCGTGCTTGATGGCCTCCTGCCGCGCCTTGAGATACGCCTTGTTGGCTTTCTCGCCCGTCTCGAGCCACGGGATATGCTTCGGGTTCGGAATCGCCTGCGCGGCAGCGCTGTTCTCCCCATTGCGGACGTTGGTCGAGCTGCCGTTTCGGGGCACTCTGCGGTTCACCGGCAAGACCGGAGCTGGGGAAGGGGACATCTTGACAATGTCTGCCAGCGTGCTGGGTGCGACGGGCTCCTTGGGCCCGTGACCGTGGCCGCCCCGCTTGCCGTGGTGCTTCTTCGCCTGCTTGACCGCGGCCGAGCCCAGGGACGGGAATGCATCCGCGTCGTCCAGCGGCGGCGCAGCCTGAGTGTTTTCCTTGTGCTGGTGTCGACTGCCGGGTCGGGACCGCGGTCGGTCTGGATAGCCGCCATGGTGCGCCTTGAATCCCGGCGGCGGCGTGACGCCCACGGCGGGGTAGTTGCCTGCTGCGGCAAACAGAGGCAGCTGCTCCGGAGTGCCCGGTTGAAGCGCTGGAAAACTGCTATAGTCTTGTAGATTCACCGAGGCATGTTGCGTGGGAGGCGTTGCCGAGCCGTCGACGGTCAGCCGGTTGACGAGATGGGCCGGATCGTGGGAGAAGATGCATGTGCTGCCGGCGAGGCAGTTGCCGGCAACCCAGTACCTGAAGTCCTGTCAGTTACGGAACTCAACCCTGGCCCACTTCCTCTGCTGTACTCACTTGCAAATGTGGCTGCTCAAGTCATGGCTGAAGCGGCAATCCGCCCGCAGACACTGACCCGTGGAGAGGTAGAACTTGCAGATGACGCCAGACTTCTGCTGATCCGCCGGGGTACCCGGACGTCCGTCCGCAGCCATCGCCTTGCCGATAATGACTCGGCTCTCTTCCGCCTGGGCCGCCAGCGCCATATTATCTTGGACCTGAGACTCCATGATGGCCGCCACGGTAGCGCCGAGATCGTAACCGTGCACGGCGAGGGCAGCGCTGATCTCGTCGTCGGACTTGGTCTGACCCAGGATGGACCGTAGCATGTCGTACGGGGTCATGTCGGCCTGGTGCTGCGTGGAGACGAACTCGGGAGCGCTGACGTTCAGCCCGTTGGAGCCGCCGACCGACGACGCCACGCTGATCGCATCGTCGCTCACGAGCCAGTCTACGTTGTCCGACTGGTAGTCGCCAAACACTTCCTGCGACGGCGTGTCGTCGTTGGCGAACTGGTAGGCGTTCAGGTTCGGGCTGTGCGGTACCGGCGTGGCAAACGCAAGCCTCGGCGACGGCCGCGGGGACCCGAACGGGGACACCGTGGACGACTTTGTGCGGCCAAAGGGCGAGGGCACGAAGCCGGGCGGGGCAAGCGGACTGACGCCCAGACGCGGCGAGCTCGAGAGCGGGGTGCCGGAGCCCCGCCAGGACGCCGGCGATGGCCGCCGCAGGATCGTTTGCCGGATCGGTGGCGGCGAGGTCGCGCTCCCTCCGCCTTCCCGGTACCTCCATAACGCATCCAGGACGGCGTTCTCCAGAGCCTGGCCTGTCAGGCTCGTGTTCTCCTTGAGCAGCTCCTCAAGCTTGTCGGTCTTATCCTCATCCTCGATATTCGGATCCTGAAGGACCGGGAGGCAGAGCTCGAACGTCTCGTCGGAAACCATTGTTATCGGCCGGGGGGGTTGTGTGTGGGCGCACGACGAAGGCCGTCGAAAGCGGCGGGGTACTCGGTGACTAAGGGCGTAACGGGGGCTCAGGGGGGTGGACGGGATCGCCCTCGATGTTGGTCAAAGAAAGTATGCTTGGAACGGTTGGAAAGAGCGGTCAAGACGAAGTTGGGCGCGAGCGCGCGACGGGAGAACGAGCGAGGTAAAGAGTGTGGTCACAGATACGGAGGTTGCGATGGGGTGCGCCCAGCTGCAGCTGTTCCGAGCGGAGTCAGCTGTCTGATGAGGGAGAGAGAGCGCTGGCGCATGTGAAAACGAACCCACCCCGACCGATTACTCCGCCTTGAAATCACGAGTGCGTAAGAGGTACGTGCGGAAGATAGAGCACTTCGCGGTTTCTGTGGTTGTCGTCGTCTAGCAGCATGTTGTCATCGCGGGAGTGCAGGGTACGGGTACACGATCGGCTCCAGGGGGGCTGCAGTCGCGGCAGGACGGGTCGAGGAACGGGGGGTGCGCTGCGGTTGGTGGGGACGGCGCGATGGTGCGTCGCCCGGGGAAGGCTGCCGCTGCGATAACGTTACCGAAAGAGGGGCGGTCGATGGCGGGAAAGGCGCGGCAAGGAACCGTACCTAACGATTGACGAGGCAGAGGGTGGAAAAAGGTTAGCACGGCTGAGAATCAAGCTGGAACGTGCGGCTCAGAAAAGGCCACCTGCAGGCAGCCTGCGCGTTCAGCTGATCTGGCGTTCGGACAATTGGATGGCAGAAAGCGGTTGTCTGGCCGCCTTGTTGCCCAGCTGCGGAGAAGTAATGCTGAGAATGCTGCAATGGATGGTAGGTGCTGCTGAAGGTGGAGGGCGAGGCTCGAGAGCGGTGGGGCTTCACTGAGCTGCAGTGTGGAGTATTGTTGTATAATACAGTGCAAATCATGACATTTCAACGGTGCTACGAGCCCTGGACTTACACTTACAGAGCGTCACTCATCCGCAACCAAAGGAGCGTCGAGCATATCGTTACATGCTCAGATACCTGTGATTACCACAGCATGTTTCGAGGGGGAGAACATGTAATTGAAGAAACATAGAAAAAGGAATAGTTTTAGGCCCTGAGCCACACAGCCTCAGAGGAAAGAGGTGCATTGCCCCTGTACTACGCAGTACCACCACGAGACCGTGGAGCGACGGGCGGACGGGATTGGTGCAAGCAACATCCATCCGGGCAGTTGGTTGGGTCACTTGCAACTAGACAGTTTAGACTGTGATGTACTGTGTTCATAGTGCCGAACGTTTTGTTCAAAGCGGAGCCCTTGTGTACGTGAGGTGCCTCGCCCGTGGTACGTTCAGGGAGTCAATCAGCCCAATGCTGCTCACTTGCCCCCCTTGGTATTGCAACGTGGAGCTGGCTGGTCAGCCTCGCGTCGTCGTGTGCAAGAAACTTGCTCTTGGGTACAATCTGGTATTCGCGTGGACCGCAATGTATCTGTCACGCTGTGTGTCTGTTCAACCAGTGTCCCCCTGGACCGGAGGCCGGTTGGGTAGATTTTAGGGTATCTCCTCATCGTCTTCGTCGTCGCCATATCCAAACCCAAAGCTGAAGCCGGCGCTCTTCTTTTGTGGCTGATCCTCGGGCAACTCCTCGTCAGCCACCAGAGTGTCCCACCGCCTCTTCTTTTCTGCCAGCTGTTTGAGGCCCTGCTCGAGCAGCTCCGGACGCTCCTCTCTCAAGCGCTCAACAAAGAGGCTGTATGGGTCGGAAACATCGTCCTCGAACCCAGACACCTGATCAGCCTTGTCCTTCAGAAAAGACAAGACACCCCCCAGATGCGACTCAGGCACGAAGTTCTGTGTCAGTGCGATCCCGTCTTCCAGGTTCACCACAAGGTGCCACCAACCGCTGGGAACGTGGAGGATTTCGCCAGCGTTGCAAATCCCTTCCCTGCATCCCGGCAGCGTACGGGCCTCGGCATGAAACTCCAAAAGCCACTCCGCAATGCTGAGTGGGCTCGTCACCTCGCTGCTGTCCTTGGAAACATACACTCCCGGCACTGCCGCCGAGGGGGGAAACATAATCCAATATTTGGACCCCTGGATCACGGCGTTCCACGCGCTCGTGGCATTGGGGTCCTTGTGGAAGGTGGATCCGCTGCGTTCGGGCCCGATGATGAGCCAGCGGTGTGCCGGACGCTCCGCCCCAAGCAGCTCGAATAAGTCCGGGCCAAAGCAGTCGGGCTTCCAGTACGCTGCTCCATCCTCTTTACCAATCGTGAGAGACATCTTCTCGGCAAACTTCCGGTCAAACAGATAGAGCGGGCTCTCGTCCTGATTGTTACGCAAGTATTGGCAGTAGGTCGCAAAAGACCAATCCACTGCCTCCGCTCGGAAGACAACATCTGCGAACTGTGCGAGGAGGCTGTCGAGACTCCACAACCTGGTGACTGGCCAAGCCTGGATGCATTCGGTCAGGATGAAGGGCTTCTTGCTCCACTTGTCCGCAAACTCCTCGTGTGAAAGATCCGGGAAGCGGTCGATCTCGTTGGCGGTCGGAATGTGTTGGGTGTAATGGCGGAGCGAGACGTGACTGCAAACAAACGGCCGGTGCAGGACGTCCGAGAAGACATTGCTGCAGTCCACCTGAATCTGACATTCAGGGAGGAGGCCGAGAACCGTTGCTCTCCAAGATCCCCGCCACTCAAACGTAGACCTCTGACCAAGTTCCGACCTGAAGCATGGTCAACGACTGCTACTCCCACACGGCCAAGGAAGCATGTGACACGGAGCCGCTTGACTACGCTCATCACTCGCTCGTCACTCATCGGTGAGGTGACCCATCGTAAGGTGGGGAGCGTGCCCTGGCTGATCCGGGAAACCGCTAGAGGTAGCAGCAGGATGCCGCAGAAACTGCGGCTGACCATGCGTATGATCTCGAATCCTTGCCGCACAACGGCTTCAGAGGGTGCGACTCACTCTAAGAAAACCGACTTCCAAACGTCGTCGGCCATGCAGCAGGCAAACAGGAACTTGCATGTAGAGCCCAGCAGCCTGGTACTCGGCGCATCCAGATATTCGAAGAGCTGCATGAGCATCTCGTCCGGCAGCGACTGCAACGCGCCAATGGACTTGCGAGCATCATCGCCGTCTGCAAAGTACTTGTTGCCCAGGGGTTTGATGCCGAGCGGATGCGGCGGGATGGATGAGTCGAAGCTGGAATTCTCATGACCCCCGTTTCCAGTCCCCGTTATCCTATGACTCAACGTCTGACTCCTAGGGCCATCATCCTCGGCGGCTCGGTTCCTAACGTGGTATTGGTGCGAAGGCAGCACCAACATGTCGGGGTCAGGCTGAGCCAACTTGGGGGTCTCGGGAGGGTACCGTAAATGGCGGCTTTGTTTGCTGCAGGAGTTGACCTCAGCCTGCACATGTGTCTACGCTTGTATGAACACAGGTGGTGGCAATGAACGCGGAAGTTCGGCTCGGTACGTAGGTATTGTCGAATTCTGCTCGCTGCTGGATGCGAATGGAAGCTGGCTTTCAATGTGGCACACTGCAGGATTTTGCCACGCCACTCAAAGAGCGAAACTGAAGGCCCGAGAGCGACAGGCAGCGAACGCACAGTGCGGTCAATGCCCCACCACCTCAAGGCTCGCCTGGCTTCGCCTGCGCAGTTGCTGCGTAGGCGGGGTGGGGGGACAAGGGATTCTTTCGGCGGGGTTGTGGCCTAAGGCGGCTACAAAATCTTGCTCCGCCCAAAGCAATTTTTATCTTTCCACCCTGCCCAAGGTCCTTTCCCTCTCGAGCACCACATTTTCCAAACGGAACCATCACGACAGATACCACGACTTTTCTAGATTCACCTGTTCTCAGTTGGTATACTGGGAACTCTTGAGTCTATATCTCTTTCAGGTACTTCTTTTCTCGCCGAGACATTCTGCAGCGCTCGCGACGAGTCGACTGCGGATTTTTTTGCTCTCGCAACCCCACCATCTTCGACTTCGTTCTAGATCTAAGCAGGGCTTGGATCTAGAAATCTTTGCGAACCTCAACCGCAATCATGGCTACCGACAAGGGACTCGAGGATGTCCCCGAGGGTACGTTTTTCTTTGTGCTATCCTCTTCTCTCCTCACCCTGCGACTAGAAGCGCAATGCGCCCATCGCCGAAGTACGCGGGCTGCTGCTGGCGACCCCGCCCGGCTGCCTACGACGCTTGCGGCTGGCAGAATGACAAGAACAATCCACTGACAGTTCTCTCCATACAGGACAGATCGAGTCTAACTACGATGAGACCGTCGACTCCTTCGATGAGATGAACCTGAAGCCCGAGCTGCTTCGCGGTAAGAACCTCCTCGACCACCAGGCCGCGGTGGCGATATGGGACTTGCGCTGACGCTCCCCAAGGCATCTACGCTTATGGTTTCGAGCGCCCCTCTGCGATTCAGCAGCGCGCCATCATGCCCGTCATCAAGGGTAAGCAGACAACCCACCGCTTCTCGTCAAACAGGGCGCCAGCCGCTAACCACTCGACTCATAGGCCATGATGTTATTGCCCAGGCGCAGTCGGGTACCGGCAAGACCGCCACTTTCTCCATTTCCGTGCTGCAGAAGATCGACCCGAACGTGAAGCAGTGCCAGGCGCTCATCCTCGCTCCTACCCGTGAGCTGGCGCAGCAGATCCAGAAGGTCGTGGTTGCCATCGGCGACTTCATGAACGTTGAGTGCCACGCCTGCATTGGCGGCACCAGCGTTCGTGATGACATGAAGGCTCTGCAGGACGGTCCCCAGGTCGTCGTTGGTACCCCCGGCCGTGTCCACGACATGATCCAGCGCCGTTTCCTCAAGACGGACGCCATGAAGATGTTCGTCCTCGACGAGGCCGATGAGATGTTGTCGGTAAGTGTGTCCTGCTGTGGATGAGGGAAGTAGCCAAGACGCTGACAAGTCTATCAGCGCGGTTTCACCGAGCAAATCTACGACATCTTCCAGCTTCTGCCCCAGTCCACCCAGGTCGTTCTGCTCTCTGCCACCATGCCCCAGGACGTGCTTGAGGTCACGACCAAGTTCATGCGCGACCCCGTCCGTATTCTGGTCAAGAAGGACGAGCTTACCCTCGAGGGTATCAAGCAGTTCTACATCGCCGTCGAAAAGGAGGAGTGGAAGCTCGACACCCTGTCGGATCTCTACGAGACCGTCACCATCACGCAGGCCGTCATCTTCTGCAACACCCGGCGCAAGGTCGACTGGCTGACGGACAAGCTCACCGCCCGCGACTTCACCGTCTCGGCCATGCACGGTGACATGGACCAGGCCCAGCGTGACCTGATTATGAAGGAGTTCCGGTCCGGCTCCTCGCGTGTGCTGATCGCTACCGACCTTTTGGCTCGTGGCATCGACGTCCAGCAGGTCTCGCTGGTCATCAACTACGACCTGCCGGCCAACCGTGAGAACTACATCCACCGTATCGGCCGTGGCGGTCGGTTCGGCCGCAAAGGTGTCGCGATCAACTTCGTCACCGCCGAGGACGTTCGCATGATGCGTGAGATTGAGCAGTTCTACAGCACCCAGATTGAGGAGATGCCCATGAATGTGGCCGACCTGATTTAAAGCATCTCTCTCATCTCGGACGTCATACACACTCTCTCTCGCTCAGCATACCTCAACACGTTTCCCCGCACATCGGCATCCGCATTTCTCGCAGTATACTGAGGAAGGGCATTTGTGTCGCGGTTTTTCTGGTAGAAAGAGACGGGGAGGAGGGGGCTTCGCAGGTGCAGGAGGGAGTCCACTAGACTCCTTTCTTGCTTCAGTGTTTTTGTTGGGGTTCGTGGCATCTGGGTGACGTTTGTCCACCGAAAAAGCTCTGATTAGGGTTTTGGGGCGCCTGCACGTTTAATCAGTGGGATGGTGCGCGCGCTTCTGGGACAAGCAGGGAAGGCTGGTGTTCTCGTTTTCTCAAGTGGCTTTTCCGGCTTTTCTCATTGTCATATGTACCCAGAGTTAGGAAGGTTACCAAAATGCGACGTAGACTGAAACCCGCCACTGCCATGTGCGTGTCCCGTCCCTGAGCTGCCAGTAAGGTCATTGAGGGCTGTAATGTGTAGCAAGACACGCGCTTTTCTAAGACATGTCTTCCATACGTTATGTTTCGGCTGACAGTTCCACAGCTGAGAGGTAAAATATGTGGGGTCCTCACGTTCTCTGGTCCCGCCAAGACCCAAGCTGCATCAGCAAGGCTCGGCTGTTTCCGATGTCAACTCAGAACTTCAACTCGCACTGCCAGCAACACACTACTCGCAACGACCACGACTCGAAGAAGACCTACTCGAATACAATGGATCGTGGTCTCGATCGCAGTCTTGACGACATTCTTGCCGACCGCCAGCAGGTATGCCAATGATTTCTTCTCTTCGGCCTCACCGTTTCTGTGCAGCCTTGCGAGAAACCGATGCGACCACGCGCCTGCTGGGCCTGTCGGCTGACCCTCGGCTTTGTAGAACAATCGAGGTTCTCGCGGCGGCCGTCGTCGCGGCGGTGGCAGATCCGACTACCCCAGAGATGGCGTCAGAAAGGTACGTGTGGCGCTCGTTCCCGGCGATCCCGCTGTCGCCCCCCCTTCCCAGTCTGCCAGGGTGCGCATTTGCTCAACACACCATCGGATCGCACCTCGATAGGTTCAGAAGCACCCTCTCTCCTCTACTTTCCTCCCCCTTTCGTCGGTTTTAGCCATGGTCGAACGATTGCCCGGCGCAGCCACCCACACACGGACTGTACCTATGTGCGGTGTGTTGTTGTGCGAAGGGCACGATTGCGCCCCCGGACGGACCAGATTGCGAACTCAGCGGGCGGGAGGTGACTCGTCCCATTTGAATTTTGCCGGCTAACGAGCTCCCGATCTCTGTTTTGACGGGACAGCCCTTCAGAGATGACGCCCCGCGCAACCTCGACTCGTACGTTTAACATCCGACTGCGTGTCTCAGGATCTCGTTTGTTGACGCTGCAGTGTAGCGAGTGGGTTCATGACAAGTTCGAGGACCACGGTACGTTCACAATGGAGCTGCTTGCAATCAAAGATCTGTTATTGACGATGTGTCTTTAGGGAGCCGACGCTCTGCTCCCAGACGCCGGCACTCGCCCGAGTTCTCGAGGTACGACCCGGCCGTCAGCGCATTTACTAGACTTGCGGTTCGCTAACCACACCAGCAGCGACTCCCGGGGATCCAAGCTCAGAGTTGATAACATCCATTACGAACTGACTCAAGAAGATCTGGAGGTACGCCGCAGTCCTCCCCTCACCCACACAAGCCTCCAAAGACACAACACATATCACTCCGCCCCTTAACTAGCCGCTCACCTCGAAAACCCCACAGGGCCTCTTCACCCGCATCGGCCCCATCCTCAAGCTCGAAATCAAGTACGACCGCGCCGGCCGCTCCGAGGGCACCGCCTTCGTCACCTACGAGTCCCCGCGCGACGCGGCCGAGGCCATCCGCGAGTTCGACGGCGCCAACGCCGCGGGGCAGCCCATCCGCCTGACGCTGCTGCCCACGGGCCCCGCCACCGCCGCCGCCGCCGCGGGGGGCCGCCGCAACCCCTTCGACTCAGCCGTCGTGCCCGGCCGCCCGCTCGCCGAGCGCATCACGCTGCCCGGCGGTGGGCGCGCGCGGTCGCTTTCGCCTCGGCGAGGTGGTGGTGGAGGAGGAGGAGGGCGTGAGTCGGACGACGAGGCGGCGCGCAGGGGCGTCGATCGGTACCGGCCCCGTGAGGGCAGGTCACGCAGTCCGCTGGGAGGTGGTGGGGGTGCGAGACGGAGGGACGGGGGCGGGCGGCGGCCTGGTGCGAGGAGGGAAGAAGGTGCTGGTGCTGGTGGTGGGAGACGGGGTGATAGGGCTGGTGGAGGAGGTGCTGGTGGTGGTGAGAGGGGAGGGAGGAACGGGCGGCCGAAGAAGACGCAGGAGGAGCTGGATGCTGAGATGGAGGATTACTTTGCTGGCGGCGGCGGCGCGCCTGCTGAGGGGGGTACTACCAACGGTGTTGCTGCAGCGGCTGGGCAGCAGACTGGTGAGGATGTGGATATGATTGAATGAGCTGGGGCAGGAGAACGGAAGTCTGGAATTTTTGCTGCTCATGGCGGGGGGACGGAAGGCTTTGTTTGTGAGGACGTCTCTGGCATGATAAAATGGATTTGCTGTGGCAAGAGATAGGGGTCGTGTTTGTTTCGCCCATCATGGCCGGCCTCCACTATACGATTCAGATCGGGAATGAACATCATCCCGTGTTAAAATTGAACTGTTGAGATTTTGCTCGAGTCCTAAGGTGTCGCCGGACAAGGTAGGCAGGCTGAGCAAGAGACAAATGATTGATAACTTGTGGGGACAGTTCAAGGCTCTTTGCGGTGGGCAGCATCTGACGAACACAACAGATGCCGAGATGTTGCGCACGCCGCGCAAAGTCATCCGGCTTCCAGAAATAGATTGGACCATATTGAACAAGCATGGGTGCAGACTCTATCATACATATTACACATAGTACAGAGTATTGTCTAACTATCTATAGGATGGTTGCTGTGCAAAGATGCTCAGGGAATCGTCAGTGTTCTTATGATGCGAAAGGCGCCGTCGTTGCGCCTCTTTTGCGAAAACCGGGCAAACGACCCACGGGCTTACCACGACTTTTGCCCCCTGCCGCGCAACACCCTGTAAGTCGATCCACGATGTTCGGACACTCGGGGATCCCGTCGATCGATCTGTGGGATATCAGAAACCAAGGGGGCCGCCTCCAAAAGCTGATCCGGAGGAGGGCGGAACCTCGCGGAGGAGATCAGGTGGGATCGGGGCGCGTCGATCTTGGTGCGCACCGCGGGACCATCCGGCTTGCCGGTCCCGGAGTAATACACGCCCTCGGACGAGATGGCGCCGAACAAGTTCGGCCACGCCCTTGCTGAGTGCGCCAGAGACGAGCGGGCCGCGACGCCCGGGGTGCCGAAGACAGTGGTCGGCGTCGACAGGGTCTCGGGACAGTCGGCGGGATTCCACTTGCGAGCGGACGGGGGCGTCCAGCCCCCGCGAGAAGGCAGAACGGGCTCAACGAGGAACTGGACGTACGAGCCGGGGGCAGCGATGCCGCCCGGACCGCCGCTGCCTTTGAACGACGCCATGAAGGCCTCGAAATCTTGGTCGTCGCTCTGAGAGGCCTGATTCTGCGGGTCCAGCGAGAGCAGGCCTTTCTTCTCACCCCAGCCGCCGCCGCCGCTCACTGTTCCGAGGATCAGTTCTACTCACCGCTACGCCGTTCACAATCAGGACGAAGGTGGGTTGACTCACAGACTTTGCGCAATTCGCAACCACTGGCAAGCAACGTATTCAATCGCCTTGCCATTCTCCCCGCCACCATCATCTCAACGTCGGGTTGATAGTCCTCCACTCTCAAGGGCTTCAGGAACGATGGGCCCTGCTCATCCAATGGACCTGGAATCAGAAGCGCCCAGACATTTACGGGGCCACTCGGGTGGCGCTGGGCCTCCACGTCGCCGAGGGCTCGGCGGCGCGCCTCGAGAAGGCGGGGGATGACGTCTTCCAGCTCTTCGGACGCCGGGCGCGGGTCTAAATGGTCGCCCTCGACCTGGCGCAGGATGTTACCGAGGCCGCCGGTGATCTTGCGTGGGGCGGTCACGGGGACGAGGTAGGAGCGCGCGGTGCTGACAGAATGGTCTATGAAGCCCATGTCCTTTGGTGTCAGGCCAATCGTCTGGGTTTTCTTGGGGAACGCGCCGAGCTTGCGCGGGAGCTCCGCCGGGTCGTCGAGTTGCCACCGGGATTCGTAGAGAACATGAGGTTTGCCAGTGGTGAAAAGGGTGTTGGCAAGCGGCACGGTCACGGTGAGCGACCCGGCATGCTGGCAAGGGGGCGGTATAAATTGCAGCGAGGGGGCGTCAATGAGATCGTGCTTCTTGCCTATCAGGCTGCCGGGGCGCGGGAACATGCGCACGGAGTGGCCGCGCAAGACCGACACGCCCTCGGACGAGCCGAACAGGTCGAGCCGGCGGTCATACAACGGGACCTCGTCAACAGCGGCAGTGACCACGGACAGAATCCTGGACCCTGCGTGGTGGGAGATGCCGGTCGAGGAGATGATGCGGGCGACGAAGTCGTCGTCGTCCAGCCAGGACGCCAGCGACCGCGAGACCAGAATGACGGCGGCCTCATCGGCCAAGCTGTAGCGCTTCCCGAGCGCCAGCCATTCCTCAACACCGTCCACTGCAGCCAGCTTCAGCTCCTCGGTCGACCCCCTGGACGGGTCGAGGCTGACGGTCACACAGCTCAGCCGCCGCACGCCATTCTGCGCCTGTCCGAGGCGATGCGGTTGTTGTTGGTGTGGTGGTTGCTGTACTTGTTGCAGACGAGGGAGGATGCGTGCTGAGCGCAGAGGGGACGCAATCCGTCCCACCGCCGCCGCTGCGGGCCGCCAGCACGCCCGGGTGAGCATCAGTGGTGAGGCTGTCTCATGAATGGCGCATTGGCTCTGGTGTTGCTGCTGCTTGGGCTAGTTGACGAAGCCTGAGCTTCAAATTCAATGTTCAAACGTGTAGATTGAGGTATGGTAGCTCTCACGCACGGAGTAATCACACTGTGCAAAGGCCCATGTTCTGTTCAGGCAACAAGCCAAGCAAGCAGTGACATCACTGGAAGATAGTACCTGACGCTTTCCTCCAGGAACCCGAAAACAAACTCTGGGATAAGCCCAAGCATCTGAAAAGCACATAACGCCAAAGAACGGATTAAATTAGAAACCAAATCGAACGATGGCAACGAACTCGAGCCGCGGCAACCCCATCGCCGCCGCCGACGGGCCCTCCGTTCAAACCACCGCCTCGCCTCCCCACGTCCCGGACACTCTCAAATCCGACATCCAGCAGGGCCAGTCGGCTGCGTCGGGCGGCTCAGAGGGACTGCATGCCGCAGGTCAGGACGCAGGCTCGGTCGCGCCGGGAGCGCAGGTTGAGACAGCCGAGGAGGGGAACGCAGCGGGAGGGAAATGACTTCGGCGCAAGAAGGAAGATGAGAGAGAGAGATGCTGGCGTATGCATGGCAGCCAAGACTACCGTTGCTCACCAGCTCAACCAAGACCCACTGTCGCGTGTGTCCGAGTCTCGAATCAGACTCAGTGGTATCATTGTTGCTAATCCTACCCACCCTGATGATTGTTGCGTCCTCCAGGGAAATGAGATCCAGAAAAGAGATAGCCGCCACCAAGCAAAGCATTGTATGCTCCTCGCTCGCTCGCACATCATTATCGTCATCAGATAGCCACCCACCTCAATATGAAACAAAGAGAGAAAAGGGAAAGAGGAACCCCGCTCCATCTCGGACCAGGCCAGCCAACAACCCCACACATCAAGCCAGCACAGCCCATTATTATCCATCCCACCCAACCCCCCTCAGCAAAAAGCACGATTTCATACCCAACCCGTCCACCACACCCAACTCCCTACATAACCCGACACCTCCCATCTCTCCCCTTCAACCCCATCCCCCTCAACATCCCACCCCCACCCCCTCCCCCACCACCATTCCCATCCTCACCCCCACCACCATTATTCCCCCCCCTCCCCACCCCCCCAAAAACCGACCTCACACTATACGCCGTAACCGTGACATCCGTCCACGCCGCACTGCTCGCCGCCTCCCACTCCCTCTGCTGCTGCTGTTCCTGCTGCTGCTGCTTCTTCTTATTCCTCCCGCGGCGGCTCTTGCTGCTGCGCATCGACGTCGACGACGATCGGCCCGTCCAGCCCCTCCGCTTGGCATCGGCCACATTCTTCGCCGCCGAGCGCTCGGCGCGGCTGGCCTTGCGGTTCAGGCTCGGCACGCGGCGCGAGGTCGAGGCGGAGGATGAGCCCGGTGGCGGTGGGCCGGGGACGGCGAGGTAGCCGCCGTGGCCGTGTTGGGGGTGTGGTTGAGGGAGGAAGCCGGGGGGTAGATGGGACGGGTGGGACGGGTGGAGGTGGGGATGAGGATGTTGTTGAGGATGTTGTTGGAGTTGTTGAGGTGGGAGTGGGTGGGCACCGCCAGGGTTCGGGCCGTTGCTACCGCTGTAGATGGTGTCGAGGCGGTCTTGCGGCGCCGGGCGGAGGATGGACGCCTGGGCCTGCGGGCGGGCGTGACGCGGGACGGGGGCTAAAATGGGCGTTTCGGCGCGGATGTCGGACGGGTTGTGGTGCCGGTCTGGCGGGTCGAAGGCGCCCGACACGCCCTTGGGCGTGCTGATGATGAGCGGCATGTCCTCGGCCGCCGGGAGCGCGGGGCTCATGTCGTGCGGCCGCCGGGGCTGCGGTTCGTAGTAGTATGCAGCGGGGGACTGTGACGGTGCATGTTGTGGTAGTTGCGGTCGGGGGAACGAGTAGTGCTGCTGCTGGGACACGGGGCGCTGGTACGAGGTCCGGCGCCAGTTGTGCTGGTCGCCCGCCGGGATGTCAGTGGGAACTCGCGGGAGCTGGAAGCTACCCGACAAGGGTCGAGAGGCCGAGGCATAGCTGTTGGGAGCGGGCATCTGCCCGCCAAATGGTAAAGGAGGGAATGACTGAGGCGGTGCTTGACCGCCGTCAATAGGAGGGGCCGAGTACGGATATCCAGCTGGCGCGTTGACGGGCTTGATAGCCATCGGCTGTATGGGCCATGTCCTCGAGACCGAAAGTCGCCGGACGGATGGGTCCCCAGCAACCGAGCCCGCATTGGCTGGCGAGGTGAGGTTGCCTTCTTCTGCCTGAACCGAACTTTGCGGGCTCAGAGAGGTGGCAGGACCAGATTCCGGGGATATGGAGGCGGTTTGCGTCGTGGCCGCGGCCACGGATCCCTCTGCAGACTCTTCTGCGTTCGCTCTCGGAGGTGACGAGGGCGGCCCTGTACCGCTCGCCGCCCGGCTATCGCTGGGATCGCGTGAGACACGCTGTGCCACGGGTGGCAAGGCGGGGGAATCCGGAGGTGAGACGTCGTAGATATTGTCCCCCTCAAGATATCGCGAATCGCTCGAGGCTGGCCGCATGGCGTCGTCCTTGGAGGACTGCGCCCCTGAATTTCCGCCTCGCCCGTGACCGCGACCATGCGGAAGGGCCGGGACTGGGGGAGCTAGTGAGCCAGTCACCCCCGGCGGTAAAGCCGGCATGGGAGGGACCGGCGGAATGTCCGAGAGCGATGGGAGCGGTGGGACGGGAGGCACAGGGGAGGAATGCCTATTGGCCGAGGCCGCCTTTTCGCCACGGCGGTGCTGTTGATGCATGGAGGCGGACGAGTTCCGTATCGCCTGCCTGTCCCGAGGTTGCTCGGCCTGGTCTCCGGCGGCCGAACTGGTAGGTGGAGGGATGGCAGCGTGGCGCAGGAACGAAGGCAAGTCTCCGGGGTCTTCTTTCTGGTAGGGCGGCGGAGGGGGCACCCAGTTGTCGGCGTCACTCTCGTGCGGATGCTCGGCGCGGCCATCGGCTCGGCGATACACAATGTGCCCACCGGCCGCCGCCGCCGGGTGCAGCCTGCGGGTGTTGGCAGCGGCCGTGGCGGCTCGGCGGAGTGTGGTGCCCGAGCGAGGGCTGGCATGCGCATAGGGTGCGTCCAGGGCTTCTTGCTCCTCAATCGACTGCACCTCGGTCTCGTCCGCCGCCGCCGCCGCCTGCTGAGCACTTCTTGCTGGGAGCGCTCCAATCCGGCGTGGCACCAGCGGGTCGTCCTCGTCGTCGTCGGGGCGCGCGGCGGGTTCTGTCGGCAGCGGGGGAGGGCGGCCCGCGCTTGTCATGCTGCGCATGACCGCAGCGCTGCGAGTGCCGCGTTTCTGAGCGACGGTCCGTCGGCGCACAATGGCAACCTCTGTGTCCATATCGCGGTGCTCCTCTTCGAGCACCTCTGGCTCCTTCGTACCCACCTCGATGGTATACTCCTCAACTTTTCCGTCCTGAACACCGTAATCAAAGTCGAGAATCGTGATGCGCCCGCCGTCGACAAAGTCGATGCCCTCGTCGTCGGTTACGCGAATGTTCGGCACGACGCCGCGGGCGGCCACAATCAAGCGCTCCTTCATGGACGAATCTGCAAAATCGGCCACGAACTTGACCGTATTGACGCCTTCCAACTCGCCAACCTTGTACCCACCAACGAACGTGTTACGCAGTTTATCGCAGAGAATCTGCCACTGCGGTACCCTCGCCGAATCGCTGGTGCTGTCTTGCGTCCTGGCGCCCGAGCGCGCGGGGCCGCTGTTGCGGCGAAGGAGCCCGTTCGCGTTCGACCCGTTATCGGCGCTGGTATTCGCGGCATCAGGCACGGCGTCGAGGTCCTCGGGTATGCCGTAGAGCCAGATTTCCTTGCCCTGAAATCCGGCCGAGACAAGCTCGCCGTAGTAGGAGGCGGCGGGCAGCGTGCAGGGGAGGAGCTTCCCCTGCGAGTCTGGACTGGGGACCGGCCCCGTGAAGTAGGTAGTGCCGTTACGCAGGTCGTCGATTCGCACGGCCCGAAAGGTCTCGAAACTCCGATCGTAGGTGAAAGTCCAAGCCGCTTCTTCGTGCTTGCCGTTCTGCACAAGAACGGCATGGCTGCAATCCCGGCTGGTGTTGGGGAACAAGATCGACGTTGTCCAGAGCGCGCTGATGTCGTCATCCGCCATGTGGCTCCCGGGATCGTAGTAAGGTGCCGTGAGGATGACCGTATTGGGCTGCGACGAGTGCACCGTCGTTCCCAGAATCTGCGTACCGTCGAACGAAAACGTGAGAGCATCGACGCCGTCGCACTTGACTGCTCGCCGCTCGGTGGCCAAGGCGTTCGGGTTCAGCGACGACACCTCGATACCGCCCTCGTAGGCGGCGGCAAGGACAGAGCCGCAGGGAGAGAGGGCGATGGCGCGTGGGCTGTGATCCAAAATCATGGACTGTGTCCGTTTCGGTGGCGTCTGCGTGAGGTCGTAGACGTCCACTTCCATCTCAGTCAGCAAGACAGCAAGCATGGTCCCCTCGTCATTGATGCACGTGGCAGCAGGCCGTCGTAGTATCTTGAACTCCCGCTTCACCTCGATCTCGGGCGTTCGGAGGTCGATGACGTGTATCCTAGACGAATTGTAGGCGAGCAAGTGGTGGCCCTTGGGAGAGGGGCTGAACTGGATACCCTCGCCGCCAGGACATGACGACGAGCTGATCGAGTTCGAGATGAGCTTGATGACGGTCTGACTGGGACGCAGATAGGCCTCAAACAAGTTGCGCTTAACCTCCTTGGCAAAGAGGCGGCGGAGCCTGGGTAGATCGTCGTCGTTGGTGACCTGCGGGGCCGCATTATGGCTCAAGGCATACGACGGACAGCTCGCAAGATGATGGGCGTAGAGATGGGCTTGCTGGGCGACGCTTCTCCATTTCGAGTTGAGCAGCGCCAGCGAGGCGAAGCCATTGGAGTCGGATGCCTGAAGAATCCTGTCACGTCTGTGTAAGTGCACCCATGTCCAGGACAGCCACGTTGGAGGGAGAAGCGGGCAGGTAGGTTTGTACTGGAAGATACTAGGAGACAGGCGCATACTGTTGGATGATCTCGTCAGGCAGCCGGTGGAAGGCTGGCGGTTTCCGGCCGTCGCGAAATACGATGGGCGGCTTCTCGATTGACGATCGCCTGGCCGCAGCCGCGACGGCTTCTGGTTCGGCGGTGGCCATGCTCGACGGCAAGCCCGAGACTGGAGGCGAACACGGCGGCCTGGTGACGAGCAAGAGAGGGTATCACGGTCCGCGGCTGTGGCTCGCCATCGAGGGATTGACGGTGTGACGGGATTGAGCACCTGTAGGTACGGTTGTCGCACCAGGAGAGAAGGAGCCGCGAGGCAGGGAGCGATCGATCGAGAGTGGTCTGGCGCTGGCGTTGGGACTTGGCGCGGCTGCGGTTGGGCGCTGAGCGCTGGGCAGATGCACCACGCACGGCGATGCAAGCGCAAGCGGCAAACGGCAGGAAAACGCAGATGGGAGATGCAGCGCTGCGGCGATGGTGTGGTGTGGTTGGGCGGCGTGTCACTGGACTGTCGATGTCCTCTGCCACTGTGCTGCCCAGTGTACGGATAATTCGGGGGGGCGCAGGCCACAGTTACGGTACACTGGTTGTGGTCCAGTGGTTCACTGCATGAGGCGAAGGAAGGAACTGTGGTAACTGACTCTGCTTCTGCTGAGGGAAAAGGTCGCCAAGGCTTTGTAAGCCCCCCGAGCGCGCCAACCACCCTGGAACCTGGACCCTTTTTCCATCTTGGGACCCTTCCCTTGCTCGCTGACGACAACTCCAGAATTCGACGGCACCTCCCTAGCGTGCCACAGAATGCCAGACGGCGGGGATTCCGACACGCGCTGCGAGGGCCTGATCGCCGCTGCATACGCGGCAACGTATATCAGATCTGAACTTGGCAACTCCTCCGCGCCGAAGCTACAACACAGGTAACTTGGCGAGCAGCCTCTCAGTCCCGTATGAACGCACGGTGAATTAGGGAGTATCAGTACAAGGGATGTGATGAAACTGGGCCTCGTGATTCGCGGGCCCATGGCCTTTCACTCCTCCTGCCTTGAACATCAAACCATACTTCTGGCCCCAAAATCTGGTTGTTTTGGCTTTTTGCAGCAGCAACTTGAACGGCATCTGGGGAAGGTCATGTCAATGAACTTGGACGCTTTCATGGCACAGTGCAGCTGTGGGGATCCATGTCCCAGCTGCACACGGAGCGCTCCCGAGCATAAAAATAGCACACAGTGCCCACTTCATGCTTCACGAGCCGCCGCCTATTATTGGATGGCACGCGTGGAGAGATTCCATGGTGGGGGCTAAACCAGGCTCCCGCAAATGGAACACTTCGGACAACCGCGCGCAGGGCTTGCATCCGCAGCGGCGTGTTGTGACTGCCTTCTGGGTGTTGTTGGTGTTGTTGGTTCTGGACCTCCAGTGTCGCTGTCAGGAAAAGCTGCAACGGCGGCGAGACAATTGAGCCGGATGCAACGATGTAAAACCGTAGTGTACCTACGGATCCGTA
The DNA here is from genome assembly GCA_023628555.1 of Chaetomiaceae sp. R4402. Lineage (NCBI taxonomy): Eukaryota > Fungi > Ascomycota > Sordariomycetes > Sordariales > Chaetomiaceae > Chaetomiaceae sp. R4402. The sequence goes on from JAMAKO010000009.1 coordinate 57,474, forward strand.
TACCATGTCATGTCAACTTAAATCCTGAAGTGCGGAGCCGTTCCGCCTTTTCTCAGATCGGCAGCAGGGCCCGCCTTGGGATTGATTAAAAGTTCCCATCCCGTCGCTGCTGCGCTCGCTGCCTGCTGGCCTTTGCTGCCCTGGCGTTGACATTCAGCTACCAACAGCGCGTCAGCCTAGTCCACCTGGGCTCGGGACGCAACGCTGCCCGCGTCTCACCTCAGAACCTCAGTCAGCAACTGTCGCTAGCCACAATTTGCCCGTGTTGTATCCTCATCACTTTTTCCTTTTCGATCGTATTGCCCGTTGTAGGTTATGGTGGCCGTCTGGCATGACATGAATTACTCTCCATATACTCCGTAGATACCGTAGGTACACAACACAACGCCCTGGGAGCTCAGGCCATGCCTGCTGCACGGTGTAATCAGTGTCTTCGTAGTACGAATACGGTTGGCTGAAAGCCTATATCGCCTTTGCGAGGGCGAGAATGTGATATTGGGCCGCAGCTGGTTCGGAGGGGAGCCTGGAAAGACGAATGAGGAAGTGTCCAAGCGGCTCAGCGGATCGCATTCACCCGGTTGAGAGGCATGTTGGCGATCGATTGAAATATGTGTGCAGCTGGATGCCAGACCCTCCCTGTGCACTTGGGGGCCAATCAATTATCAAAGCACCCTTCAGACTAATGGATGCTCCGCAGCCACGTGATGGCGCGGCGCGTCGAGGCTCTTGGCGGCACGCTTTTGCGGGCACTCCAAGCCCACTTCAGCGCGATTCCATCTGCCGCGTCCTACAGCACCGCTTCGGCCGTAACATACCGCTCCTCGATCAATTGCTCTGGTGCGGGCGGTGCAACACAGTTACGATGGTGCGGCAGTCAACTCGAAAGGCAGCACAGGCTCAATCAGCTGGTGGAGACACCGGGATTCGCGTGAAAAAGGAGACAGCTCTCGTTGCTTCGGTCAAGGTCAGCGCCACTGCGAAAGTCGTCGTGGCCGCCGCCGAGTCCAAGGTCGAAGTGAGCACGAAAAGAGCGCCAAAACGAAAAGCCACCGGCACCAAACCCACACTTGACGGCGAGGGCGTGAACGTGGAAAACATCGATCCCGCCGAGGACGACGAGACCACAGGCAAACCGGCAGCCAAGAAGCGCAAAACCCCGTCCAAGAAGGCCAAGAAGGAAGCCGAGGACAGCATGCCGCTCGCAGCCCGGACAGCTGTCGCCTCACTCAAGCATGCCATGCACATTGGCGCTCACGTGTCCGGCGCGGGCGGTGTGCAGAACGCCATCCAGAATGCCTCGCACATTGGCGCCAATTCCTTCGCCCTCTTCCTCAAGTCGCAGCGCAAATGGGCCAGCCCGCCCCTGGCCGACGAAGCCAAGACTCAGTTCCACGCCATGCTCAAGCAGCACAACTACGATGCTTGCAAGCACATTCTCCCGCACGGCTCTTACCTCGTCAACCTAGCTCAGGCCGACGCCGCCAAGGCGACTCAGGCCTACGACAACTTTGTCGATGACCTCCAACGGTGCGAGGCGCTCGGCATCGCGCTGTACAACTTCCACCCGGGCTCGACCGGCGGCGCCAGCATGGATTCGGCGTGCGCGCGCATCGCCGCCCAGCTCAACCGGGCCCACCAGGCCACCTCCTCCGTCGTCACCCTGCTCGAGAACATGTGCGGCAGCGGCAACGTAGTCGGCTCGCGCTTCGAGGAGCTGCGGGACGTCATCGCGCTCATCGACGACAAGACGCGCGTCGGCGTCTGCATCGACACATGCCATGCGTTCGCCGCGGGGTACGACCTACGCACGCCCGAGGCCTTCGCCAAAACCATGGCCGAGTTCGATTCGGTGGTTGGGCTCAAGTACCTACGCGCCTTCCACCTCAACGACAGCAAGGCGCCCTTTGGCTCGCACCGCGATCTGCACGCCAACATCGGCACGGGCTTCCTGGGCCTGCGGGCGTTCCACAGCATCATGAATCACGCGCCGCTGCAGGGCTTGCCGATGGTGCTGGAGACGCCCATCGACGAGAAGGGCCCGGACGGCAAGGCGGTCGAGAACAAGCAGATCTGGGCCGACGAAATTAAATTGCTCGAGAGCCTGATTGGGATGGATCCCGAGACTGACGAGTTCATGGAGAAGGAGGCGGCGTTGCAGGCGAAGGGAGCCGAAGAACGGCAAAAGATACAAGACCAGGTCGACAAGAAGGCGGAGAAGGACGCCAGGAAGGCGACAAAGGGTAAAAAGAATGGTAAGAAGAAGAAGGACGAGGACTCGTGTGACTCGTGCGCGGAAAGCGACTAGACGGGGCTAAACCCCGCCTTCCGGCTGCCATGCTCATCTATGCTATAACTGCTCCCTGGACGGGTGTGAGAAAGTCATGCTGTGTGTACTCATAAAGATGTAAGAACTCTTCGAGATAAGGCAAGCAGAGCGTGAGGGGTTTAGCCAGACTGACACCCTGCACCACCCAAGAGGGGAGGAGACCAAATGATCATGATACCCAATTTCGGACCTCCACCTCAACATCTCATGTTCGTTTCCGTACCAAAGGCCAAAGGATATCATCTAAACAAGCAAATGAACCGGAGAAAAACAGTAAAAAAAAAATAGGGAAACACAAAATAGAGCATCACTTCCGCCCCTTAGCCCACGCCTCCACCTTACCCATCAACCCCCTCAACCCGACTCCCCTCTCACAGTTCGCCTCCAACCAACCCTCCATCTTCTCCCTCACCCCCCTCATCCCCCTCAGGACAGGCATCTTCCCGCCCTCCTCCGCGGCCACAAACGCGCCAGGATTCAGCAACAGATCAAAACACTCCCCCCAGATCTCCGTCTGCCAATACCTCTTCAGACTCTCCCGGATCCTGTACCTCCGCCCACCAGCACCGGACGTGCTCAGCCCGCCGGCATCGCACCGCACCGTCTCGATGTATTTCCCAAACAGCAGCACGTGCAGCGTGCCGGCGAGGCCGTGGTAGTCAATCTGCCAGGTCCAGGGGCGGCCTTCGCGCATCTCGGCGCAGTCCTGCGCCGACGTCTTCCAGTCGGCCACGAAGCGCACGTCGGGCGCGAAGGCGCGCATGTCGATCGCCCGCCCGAAGTCGATGAGCGTCACGCCGCGCGACGCCCAGCCGCCGCTGCCGTTGGGGTGCCAGGGGGTGGAGAGCTGCTGCGGTTCTTGGTTGTTGTTGTTGTTATTAATGTTCTGGCTCAACCCCAGACGCAGCAGGCAGTTGTCGGCCTTGACGTCGCCGTGCAGGATCTGCTTGGCGTGCAGCGCCTCGACGGTGCGGAGCAGCTCAATGGAGAAGAACATGGCGAGCTGTTCGTCCATGACGCCCGAGGCCTCGCCGCGGAAAAGGTTGACGACGTCGAGGAGGGTGCCGTGCGGGTAGAAGGGCAGGAAGAGGAAGCCCTCGTCGTCGTAGAGGTGCATCTCGAGCGCCGGGGAGAGCGACGCGGTCGCCCGATGCTGCGGGCCGAGACGCGAGTGCGCGAGGCGCATCATGTAGAACTCCCAGGGTGTGGGTGGGTCCTCCATCTTGAGCGCCTCACGCTCGTAGCGGTGGTTGTGTGTATTGGCAAACGCTCCGCGACCCATCATAGCCACGGCACCGTTCTCATCTCCATGACCATCCTCGTCGCCGGACGAGGTGTTGTCAGGACAGGAGTTGTCCACCAGGTACACCGGCGCGAATGCACCCGCACCGAGTTCCTTTCTGATAGTATACTGAGACTCGACGCCTGGAAAGTCAAGCACGACTGCACCCCCCAAATTCCCTGTCTTGTCGGTGCTGTTGCGGCTGCCTTTACCTGCGGCCTTGGCAAACTTCCGTATCTCAGCCCCTCTTTCGCTCTTCTCACCCCGGTGGTCGAAGAAGCCGTTGTACGAGCTGAGCGGCGGGTGGATGTTGGCCAAAATCTCGGCCCTGACGCTGTCGTCGACCGGATTGCACTGGGCTTCCTTGATTATGGGAGCCTTAGGACCCAGCGCTTTGGGGGCAAACGGCTTAGCAGCCAATACGGGTTTCGGTTTGGGGAGCAACGGCAGGGTGACCTTCAGTTCAGATCCTCCCGCTTCCACCACCTCCCGCACCGGGCTGCTCAACGGCTCCAGGTCGGTGCTCTCTTCATCATCCTCATCGATATCCTCGTGCAGCACCTCCCCGTTGGGTCTCCTAGACGGTGTCTTGCCAAACCGGCTGTGGTCTGCAGTCAGGTCCAGCGATGTCTCAGTCCGCTCCGTGATGGGCGTCATGAAGGGGAGGCGGTTATTAGCCGCCTCGGCCGGATCCCTGTAGGGCCGTCGCGTTGGCACATAGTCCTCCGGAGGTATCGGCACGAACATGGTCCTCGTTCTAGGAAGCTCGGAGTCGCTGTCATCTTCTTCAAGCTGCTGACCACCTTTCGTCTGAGCCGGCGCATCGGACTCCTCATTGATGTCAATAAGGTCAGAGACCTCAGTCTCGTCATGCTCGCCAACATTCCGCTTCAGGCCCGGTATGTTTCCATGGTGCATCGAAAAGTCCGACCACTCACTCGCCACGCTCCTCACATCCGAGGCGTCATCATCAACGGCTTCCCCATCGCCGTCCTCGTTATCCCCGGCCTCACTCGTGGGTATGTTCGTGGTGGTCACTGTGCTGTCAGCACCACTTGTGTAGTCATCTGAGTCGTAGCCACGTTCGTCATCGCTAGAGTCTATTCCGTGTCCAGCAGGCTTGATTGGCGCATTGAAGATGTCGTAGATGTCGTCGGTTGCTGCCTTGGTATGTATAGTCATGGTCGGCTCGGCAGTGGACCGCCTCTTCTTCTTCTTTTTGATCTTGGGGCCGGAGGGCGAGTCCAGCTTTGCTTGAACTGCGATACCGTTAGAGTCGCTCTTAGTTTCAGAGACGGGTAACTGACTGATTTGTGTTTCGTTGACCTCCATCACCTTCTTCCTCCTCGGCTTAGCCTCCTTCGGGTACACGGGGGCGCCATTTTCGTCAAGCATTATAGCATCATTATGGATCATCAGTTTGTGGGACACGCTGTTTGTCAAGGTGTTCACAGCTCCCACAGAACTCTCGTCACCGTAGGCGGGCCGTCCTTCATCCTCCCAGCTGCAGTCGAGCCAGCCGCGATGCGCAGCCCAGATTTCCTCAAAACTCCGCTCAGTGCCTGGTTCATCAGGGGTCGGATAGACGGGTCTCAGGTCGACAAACACTCGCTCCCTCTTGCCGTTGCTAGGGTTCACGGTTACTTGGACCTTGGCATGGTGAATAGGAATGTGCGATTGCGACAGTTGTTTGGACAGAGACTGAATACAGAATTCCCCAGATCGCCACATATTAGTCCTATATTGATCAACACCTGATTGTGGCTGAGGCGCGGAAGTGTGACTTACCGGATCCCTAAAAACAGACATCTTCGGCCCGGAAGCCTTTTCCCCGCCGGCTTTGAGGGTCTCCCCTGCCCAAGGCTTCGGCTCCACAGTGTTCTCCTTCTTGCGGTCCGTCAAGGACCCAATGCTATCCCATCCCTTAGATTCCGGCCCTCGTGAAGACATCGCCGGTGCTGTTGCGGCGGCCTCGGCATCGGAGAAGATGGTCAGCTTGGATTTCGAGGGCTTGGATGATTGACCTCCAATCCCGGAGTTCGGCCTCGGGGCCTGGGGATCGCGTGCCGCAGCAGCAGCGGCGGCAACAAACGGATCGACTTTGGCCGCGAGCGCCGGGCGAGCAGCAGGTAGAGCAGGCGACGACGGCCCGTCCGCGTCTGCCTGCGAGGCCCGGCGCTGTTCAAACTCGCCAAACTTGCGCAGCAGCCGTGCCGCGGGCCGCGCCTCTCGCTCGATGCCCGACTTGTACACCTCCTCGGCCTGCGCCCATCTGCCGGCGCCCTCGAGCCAGGCGGCGTACTCTTCGTAGAACAGGGTGAGCGTCTCGCCGATGGAGTGTCGCGACAGGAACACAAACGCCTCGCGGGGCGCGTCGGAGAAGAAGCTGATGTAGTGCAGCCATATCTTGAGATAGCGCGGGTCGTTCTTGTACTGCGCCGAGTTCACGAACGCCTTCGTTGCGCGCTCGAGCAGCGTGTGCAGCTGCGATTGCGGGGTCGCCTGCGCCGAGGGGTAGGCGTCCAGGGTCCAGCGTACATACCGATCGTAGATGTCGAGCGGGTCGTCCGACTCGGAACTGGCGGCTACTTCGGCCTCGAACTCGGCGCGGATGTTGTCGTTGACGTCTTTGGTGTCCAGCGACGATGGTGTCAGCTGGGGCTGCAGTGGTGATTGCGAGAACAGCTCAGCGAGCTTTTTGGCTGATCGTCCGCTCGGCAAGGCTTGGATGTTCTCCTTGTGCTCCTCGATGATGTCAAAGTTGACGGCGTCGATGGACGCCATCGTGCAGGCTGGCGGTCAACCTTGAAGACGGCCTGGATGAGTGGAAATCGATTGCTGGAACGACAGGGAAGGAGGGGTCAAGAAGATGAAGATACAATCGAATAGTAGTGGCGTTGTTGTTGAATCGACGGCCTACCTGATGATTACCCTCAGGGGGGGTTTCGTCAAACGTGTCTCAGAAAGCACGCCCGGGACGCGGCTGGCTTGTGTTGGAGGGGTCGACGTTCTCCCAATTCGCGAGTCGCGACAGAACGGGGAAGCCGTGCGCTTGCCTGTTTCTGTCAAGTTTACCAAATATTTGGGGCATCACTGTAGCAACCAGCTCGCAGCTGTCGGCACTTGGCGGGGCTTGGTAGCCCACCCTGGACGACTCCATGCCCATCGATTGATCAGGGCTTCTCCGCTCAGCACTTCAGCATTCAGAATCACGCGGAGCGGACGAGGCCATCAATCATAGTTCCATTTTGGCCGTGCCCGGCCTGGTATTTGGGTTCTAACTTTCATTAATTCCATTTTCATGTGCCCTTCCAGCCCGACAACCGGTCCAGCCACTCATCATCAAGCCGTTTCCGAATTGCGGCTGCAGGTTTCCTTTTACGAGCAGCTCATGCTCGAGCACTTAGAGCTGGACCGCCTTGCGGAAGTTCTCGCCGGCGTAAACAGCGTTGTCGCCGAGCTCCTCCTCGATGCGGAGAATCTGGTTGAGCTTGGCAAGGCGCTCGGACCGGCACGGGGCACCAGTCTTGATCTGGCCGGCGCGGATGCCGACAACCACGTCCGAGATGGTGACATCCTCAGTCTCGCCCGAGCGGTGGGACACCATGACGCCCCAGCCGTCAGCATACGAGTCCTTGGCAGCCTGGATGGACTCGGTGAGAGTGCCAATCTGGTTGACCTTGAGCAGCAGGGCGTTGGCCGCCTTGAGCTCGATGGCCCGCTTGATGCGGAGGGGGTTGGTGACAGTCAGGTCGTCGCCGACAATCTGGATGTCCTGGGTCTTGTAGAAGTAGCTCCAGGCCTCCCAGTCGTCCTCAGCGAAGGGGTCCTCGATGCTGACGATTGGGTACTTCTTGCAGAGGTCGCCGTACAGGGCAGCCAGCTCCTCGTACGTGAGCCACTTGCTCTGGTCGCTCTCGGGGTTCTTGAAGTCAAGGTCGTACTTCTTGGCGTCGGTCTTGTAGAACTCGCTGGAGGCCACGTCCATGGCAATGCTAACCTGGCCCTTGTAGCCGGCCTGCTCGATGGCATCCATGATCAGGTCGAGTGCCTCCTCGGGGTTCTGGATATCCGGAGCAACGCCGCCCTCGTCACCGACGTTGCCAGCCGACTGGCCGTACTTCTTCTTGGCGAGGCCCTTGAGCTTCTGGTACACCTCGGCACCCTGGCGCATGGCCTCGGAGAACGAAGGGGCGGACGAGGGCACGATCATGAACTCCTGGAAGGCCAGGCGGCCACCAGCGTGGGAGCTATGGATCGCGATTAGCACATGCGCCGCGGGTTCACCGGAAAAAGAGCCAACTCACCCGCCGTTCAGGACGTTCATGAAGGGAACAGGGAGGACATAGGGCTTCTTGGTGCCAGCGAGGTCCGAGATGTGGGCGTAGAGAGGCACACCCTTCTCGGCGGCGCCAGCCTTGGCAATGGCCAAGCTCACGCCAAGGATGGCGTTGGCGCCAAGCTTGGTCTTGTTGGGGGTACCATCAAGGTCGATCAGGAACTTGTCAACCTTGGTCTGGTCCTTGACATCGATGTTCTCCTTGATGATCGCCGGAGCAATGGTCTCGTTGACATTCTTGACGGCCTGGAGGACGCCCTTGCCGGCCCACTTGGTCTTGTCGCCGTCGCGGAGCTCGCAAGCCTCGTGCTGGCCTATTTTGCCGATCGCGTCAGCTCACCTCCCGGCTCAGATGGGGGATTCGGTCGCACGAACCGGTGGAAGCACCCGAGGGAACGATGGCGCGGTGGAGGCCAAGCTCAGTCACAACATCGACCTCGACGGTGGGGTTACCGCGAGAGTCGTAGACGTAGCGGGCGTGGATCTTGGAGATAGTCATTTTGCAGGCTGGTGGTGGTTTTATGTCAGTGTGTCAAGCTTTCAAGCCGGCCCCGACAAGCGCTGTTCTGCTGTGAGGTGGTGCGGAGGGTAACGTGGATTTGGCGGCGAGGGGCCGTTGATGATGCGAAGCTGCTCGTTTTTGACAACGACAGAATTTCGCTCAATGGGCATGTGGCCTGCCTCCGAATCGCATATCCCGCATGGGTGGGCAAGATGGCGACTGCCACGAGCGCAAGCCAGAAAAAAACGCCAACCACAATCCGACCTGTGCTACGGATTGGGGGGGTGGGGACGAGGTATTGAACGACTTGATGGAAGTAAGAGGAAGGTAGAGAGCACATACCTGAATCGACTGACCGAAGGTTCTCTCCGTGTTGTGACAGAAGTGAAATGCAGGAGCGAGAGATAGTCAGGGAGGGGAAGAAATCAAGAAGTTCGGCGCTGCTGAGAGGAAAGTTTCCAATCAAGGAGTGGTCGAGGGAGGGGCAGGATTTGCTTTTCGGTGGGGTGATAGGACGGGCTCGTGTTAGCAGCTGTCAAGAAGATTCGCTCGCCAACCTTATCCAGCAAGCAGCTCAACAAATCGGAGGGGGCCAGGACTTCGAGTCACACAGTCTGCACCCCTGCTCTGACAATTTACACAGCACACAGTGACAACTCGCAAGCACCTGCACGCCACGTCCATCTCTGTCTGGCTCGCGCGCCTTGGAACTTGGCGGGCCGGCGCGGGGTTCGAAACAACGCAAGCCCGTTGTCGGAGCTTCCCCCAGGCGCTTGAGGTTCGGAGGCGGCCGATCGAATAAGACGGGAGCGAGAAAGGTCCGAAACTGGCTTCAACAACTGCCAGATATGCATGTTCACGCTGAGCACGATTCGTCTACCATTTCGTGTTTCAGGCATTGCAATTGGCACAAATGAACACTCGAAAAGGCAACCTAAGCTCGAATGCTTGCCATCCACTGTCTTCTGATAAATTGTTTACCTGGCACGCTGGCCAGCTCGCTACCCCTCCATGAGTGCCCCTCCATTGAGCAAGCTGCTGCCCCGCAGCGGACACTGGCGGTGGGTCTGCAGCTGATGGACCCACTCGAGCCACTGCAGGGAAACAGCTCAATCCTGATAATTTGCGGTCGCAAACTTGAGCTGGTGCCCGTTTCTATCAGTCCGCTCATTAAGTAACCTGGAATCCTTGTGTGAAGGCTCGCGTCTTCCGCCTTGCGAACCCCACAAGCGTCTTCCGATTGTTACAAATGATATGAATGGGGAATAGAACAGGAAGCAGATCACCCTGCAAAAATGGTCCAGTCTTTCATTCTGATGCTGAAGGAGTCATGTTTGAACATAGTTACGTACTTCCAACCCAGCAACGTCTGATGAGCAGCAGCACCTTCTCTCACGACAATATCCATTAGTGTAGCACCAAATACCTCTCTTATGAAAGTGAATTGAGCTGAGGCTGGCCGCTGGATCCCGAGCTATCGGGTGAGGTACTGTGCACGCTGTGTAGCCACCTGGGTGGTACAACACATGAAGCACGCCGGACGATTGCGCTTGGCGTCTACGGGTGGCCAAGCCGGCTTCAGGCAAAGACAGTCAGACACATAACCAAGCTGCCGGGCCATGAGAGCAATGCCGACCTGCAATGCTTGAACCAGGTCTCAGCTCGTTCCCGCCCATGTGTTGTCAAGCAGTTTTGTCGTGGCCACACCAGCCTTTAAGAGCCTGAGGCGTGAGCGTTACCGGTGGCAGCTTTGACCGCCTGCCAATTGGGGAGCACCCATCTCAAGGATGCAGACGCCGGGACCTGCCGCGGCAGGGGTTTGCGCCGGCATTTGTCGGTTTTCTGGGCTGCCAAAGCCAGGCAGGCCCGTTTGTTCTTCCATGCTCCATGCTTTCTCCGCGTGCGATGAAGTTGTTCTGACGAGTGTTGTACGTAAAAGTGAGTGTACGATAAAGGGTCCACTGTACATTTACATGCCTTCTGTCTCTCGTTTATAATCTTTTGTTTACCTATTGGCCCTCTCTCATGATGCTTCGCACCTGCCTTGCTGCGCGTACTGCTGCCTGTCGTGGCGCAAGAAGACCTGTTGCGCAAGCAGGAGCGGTGCTGCACTCACGCGCCCATCCGCCGCAGCAATTCGCATCACGGTACAGGTATGGAGTCTGCAAGCCACATCCATGATTACGTCGTACGCCTTCCGGCTGCCTGGGTCGGCGGACCCGCAACCCTGGCGTCTGGGGCTCGATCGAGGGCCAAGCAAGGGCCGCTGCTAACAGCCAACAACTCCCCCGCAGTTACTCGGTCCTGACCGCTTCGCCCTCTTCGACTGCCACTTCCACTTCCTCGCTGAACCGCCCTCGGCCGCTCTCCCAACCGCGAGCACGCCTTCTCCGCCGCCCACCCGCCCGCTACTGCTCGTACCGCCGCCACAACATGTGCAGAACACACGCTGCCGCCGAAATGGCAGGTGGCGTCAACGTGCAGGGCCGGGAGCTGCTGCCCGCCAACGTTATCCCCCGGCACTACCATGTCACTCTGGAGCCCGACTTCAAGAAGCTGACCTTTGACGGGACCGTCGTCATTGACCTCGACGTGGCTGAGGAGTCCAAGTCCATCTCGCTGCACACCCTCGAGCTCGACGTCCACAGCGCCAAGATCACCTCGGACGGACAGGTAGTTAGGTCAGTCGGCGTCTGCGCGCACATGCGCCCCCATTGCCTCCCGCCCCCCGTCTCTAGCGTGCGCTGACTTGCGCGAAACGCAGCTCGTCCCCGGCCGTGTCATACAACGAAACCACACAGGTCACCAAGTTCGACTTCGACAATGCAATTGCCCAGGGTAACAAGGCGCAGCTCGAGATTCAGTTCACTGGCCAGCTCAACGACAAGATGGCCGGTTTCTACCGGTCGACGTACAAGAACCCCGACGGCAGCGAGGGCATCCTGGCTGTCACGCAGATGGAGCCCACCGATGCCCGCCGCGCATTCCCCTGCTTCGACGAGCCCTCCCTGAAGGCCGAGTTCACCGTGACGCTCGTCGCGGACAAATCCCTGACCTGCCTCAGCAACATGGACGTCGCGTCCGAGGCCGAGGTGCAGTCGGAGCAGACGGGCAGCAGCAGGAAGGCCGTCACCTTCAACAAGTCTCCGCTCATGTCCACCTACCTCGTGGCGTTCGTCGTTGGCGAGCTGAACTACATCGAGACGAAGGAATTTCGGGTACCCGTCCGTGTTTACGCGCCTCCCGGGCAGAACATCGAGCACGGCCGGTTCTCCCTGAACCTGGCCGCCAAGACTCTTGCGTTCTACGAGAAGGTGTTTGGCATCGACTTCCCTCTCCCCAAGATGGACCAGATTGCGATCCCAGATTTTGCCCAAGGCGCCATGGAGAACTGGGGCTTGGTCACTTACCGTGTTGTCGACCTGCTGCTCGACGAAAAGGTCAGCGGCGCGGCGACCAAGGAGCGGGTGGCCGAGGTTGTGCAACATGAACTGGCCCACCAGTGGTTCGGCAATCTTGTCACCATGGATTGGTGGGACGGCTTGTGGCTTAACGAGGGCTTTGCCACTTGGGCGTCGTGGTACTCTTGCAACATCTTCTACCCGGAGTGGAAGGTTTGGGAGTCGTACGTGGTCGATAATCTCCAGCGTGCGCTTTCCCTCGACTCGCTGCGGAGCAGCCACCCGATCGAGGTGCCGGTCAAGCGGGCAGACGAGATCAACCAGATCTTCGATGCGATCTCCTACTCAAAGGGATCCTGCGTCCTGCGCATGCTTTCTACCTACCTCGGCGAGGACACGTTCCTCGAGGGCGTGAGGCAGTACCTCAAGAAGCACGCCTACGGGAACACGCAGACCGGGGATCTGTGGGCGTCCCTTGCCGAGGCGAGTGGCAAGAATGTGGAAGATGTCATGCAGGTGTGGACCAAAAACATTGGCTTCCCCGTGGTGACGGTGTCGGAGGCAGATGACAACACCATCCACCTGAAGCAGAACCGGTTTCTCCGCACCGGCGACACCAAGCCCGAAGAGGACCAGGTCCTGTACCCGGTCTTCCTCGGTCTCCGCACCAAGGACGGCGTCGACGAGTCACAGACGCTGGACAAGCGGGAGGCGAGCTTCAAGGTGTCCAGCACCGACTTCTTCAAGCTGAATGCGAACCACACCGGCCTGTACCGCACTGCGTACTCTCCCGAGCGGCTCAAGAAGCTGGGCGACGCTGCAAAGCAGGGCCTTCTCAGTGTCGAGGACAGGGCGGGTATGATTGCCGATGCCGGTGCTTTGGCCACGTCTGGTTACCAGAGCACTTCGGGCGTGCTGAGCCTCCTGAAGGGCTTCAACTCGGAGGCCGAGTTTGTTGTCTGGAACGAGATCATTGCCCGAGTTTCGTCGGTGCAGAGCGCTTGGATCTTTGAGGACCAAGCGATTCGCGACGCGTTGGAGGGCTTCCTGCGTGACCTCACGAGCGCCAAGGCGCATGAGCTAGGCTGGGAATTCTCGGAGAAGGATGGGCACATCCTGCAGCAGTTCAAGGCCATGATGTTTGGCAGCGCCGGCCTTACCGGAGACCAGACCATCATTGATGCGGCCAAGGACATGTTTAAGAAGTTCATGGCTGGCGACAAGAGTGCGATCCACCCCAATATCCGAGGCAGTGTCTTCAGCATGGCGCTGAAGTATGGTGGGAAGGAGGAGGTAGGTTTTTTTCCTTTTTTTTCTTTTCTTTTTTTTTTTGCTTTTGCGTTGCAGAGGAGAAGTTGCAGAGGGGGACATCGTGCTAATGAACGCTTAGTACGATGCGGTTATGAACTTCTACCGTACCTCTACGAACAGCGATGAGCGGAACACGGCGCTGCGCTGCATCGGTCGGGCCAAGGATCCCGAGCTTATCAAGAAGACCCTTGACCTGCTCTTCAGCGGCGAAATCAAGGACCAGGACATCTACATGCCGACGAGCGGCCTGCGCAGCCATCCAGAGGGCATTGAGGCGCTCTTCACATGGATGACAGAGAACTGGGAGGAGCTCACCAAGAAGCTGCCGCCGGCGCTCTCAATGCTGGGCACCATGGTTACCATCTTCACGTCGAGCTTCACCAAGAAGGAGCAGCTCGCCAAGGTGGAGAAGTTCTTTGAGGGCAAGAGCACCAACGGGTTCGACCAGTCCCTGGCCCAGAGCCTGGATGCCATCCGGTCTAAGATCTCGTGGGTCGAGCGCGACCGGGCGGATGTGGCGGCCTGGCTGAAGGAGAACGGGTATCGTTCGTGACTTTCTTGTCGTCTCTAGACGACTGGACCGCGGTGACATCAGGGGTGATGTGGTCAGGTCCATGGCAGGAGCATCAGACGGGGTTGATAGACCATAGAGCAGGCCACCTGTAGGTCGACTCAGAGGCGAGAAGAGAGCGCATGGCGTTCGCATTGGACGCATGGCGCAAAATGCACAATGCGGTCATAAGTTTTCGATGGGCTGGTTCGTGAATCTCGCGAGGTCTACCATACACCACGCTTTTACGTGATACGAAGCGGCAGAGCAATGGGAACTTGAACCTCATCCACTCTCTTTTGCTCAATATGTCGTTCATGCTGTTGTCTCAAATCCTATGCTGCATGTGCGCTTCTTTTCCTGTTGCTGCGCTTTTTGCCAGCTGGAGCAGACTTTCTCCCATGCTATGAGTGACTAGCGACGGTTCGCGCATACCTGGGTAGTACACATGTTGTGACGAACGGATTACAACAACTATAGCGACAAAAATTGGCATCAGTGCTACTACTATTCAAGTTGGACGTTGATATTGATTGGCAATCACATGTCTTTTGGAACAACATCTGATTTTGCAGTGCTTTGAACGATTGCCGCGCTCCTCATGAGAGGTGGAGCCCAACAGCTTCACTCGCTGCATCTATGAGCATTTCATCGTTCTCCGCATTCTTCTTCGTCTCACAGCCGCCTGCTCCTTCACAACGCCCAGACACCCACACTGAAACTCAACGCATCTGCTTCCAGTGCAGCAATACAAAACACTCAACATGGCGAAAGACAAAAAAGGCAAGAGCGAGTCGAAAAAGGTCAAGCTGGCCGAGAAAAAGCAGAAGCAGGAGAAGAAGGCCGAGAAGAAGGCCAAAGTGAGGGCGTCCAAGGCGGACGGCAGCGATGCCGAGGACGTGGATCTGGACGCCGTGCTCGAAGAGTACAAGAAGCAGCAGGAACAATTTCTCAAGGTCACCGAGACCGTGGCAGACGGCCCGCCGCGCCCCCGGGCTTCGGCGACCCTCCTGGCGAACCCGATCAACAGCAACCAGCTGCTGCTCTTCGGCGGCGAGTACTTCAACGGCTCGCTGGCATCGTTTTTCAACGATCTCATGGTCTACTACATAGACCGCGACGAGTGGCGCTGCGTCACTTCGCCCAACGCCCCGCTGCCCCGGAGCGGTCACGCCTGGACCCGCGGCGGCAACCAGAGCAACGCGGTGTACCTCTTCGGCGGCGAATTCAGCTCCCCGAAGCAGGGCACCTTCTACCACTACAACGACTTCTGGAAGCTCGACCCGACGTCGCGGGAGTGGACGCGCCTCGAGCCCAAAGGCAAGACGCCGCCGGCACGCTCCGGCCACCGGATGACCTACTTCAAGAACTACATCATCCTCTTCGGCGGCTTCCAGGACACCGCCAACCAGACCAAGTACCTGGCCGACCTCTGGCTGTACGACACGGCCAACTTCGTCTGGCACAACCCGACCTTGCCGCCGGCGCAGCTCAAGCCCGACGCCCGCTCCTCCTTCACGCTGCTGCCGCACGAGCAAGGCGCCGTGCTCTAC
This sequence comes from Chaetomiaceae sp. R4402, assembly GCA_023628555.1. Taxonomy (NCBI): domain Eukaryota; kingdom Fungi; phylum Ascomycota; class Sordariomycetes; order Sordariales; family Chaetomiaceae; species Chaetomiaceae sp. R4402. Next base: position 72,738 of record JAMAKO010000009.1, read on the forward strand.
GGCGGCTATTCGCGCGTGAAGGCCACTGCGCCCACCAACAAGCAACAACAGCAACAATCACAACCCCAGCGCGGCGGGCAGCGCAACGTGCAGCGCCCGCTGATCCACACGGACTGCTTCTTCCTGCGCATCACGCCACCGGGCGCGGACGCCCCCGCCGGGGCGCCGCCGACGGTGCGGTGGGAGCGGCGCAAGAAGCCGGCCAACGCGCCGAACCCGGCGCGCGCGGGCGCCACCATGGCGTTCCACCGCGGGCGCGGCATCCTGTTCGGCGGCGTGCACGACGTGCAGGAGGACGAGGAGGGCATCGAGAGCGAGTTCTTCAACGGGCTGTTTGCGTGGAACGTCGAGCGCAACCGCTTCTTCCCGCTGGCGCTGCGCAAGAGCCGGGCCAAGCCGGCGGGTAAGGGGGGTGGTGCCGGGGAGAGGGGGCTGGGTGGGAGGAGGGGGAGGGCGAAGGAGAATGAGGAGGAGTTGTTGCGGCAGCTTGCGGCGCTGAGGGCCGGGGTGGCGGTGGAGGATGCGGATAAGATGGAGATTGATGATGAGGTGGAGGGGAGGGGGAAGGAGGGGGCGGGAGACGATGAGAAGAAAGCCGTGCGTGAGATGCCGGTCAGCATGGAGTTCCCGCACCCGCGGTTCAACGCCCAGCTGGCGGTGCAGGATGACGTGCTGTATATCTACGGCGGCACGTACGAGAAGGGCGACCGCGAGTTTACGTTTGACGATCTCTACGCCATCGATCTGGGCAAGCTCGACGGCTGCAAGGAGGTGTTCAGCCGGACGGTCGAGGACTGGGTTGTGAGTATTACGGGGCATTTACAGAGGAGGAAGAACCTGCTGACAATCTCCCAGGAATCCGAAGACGAAGACGACGATGAGGACGATGAGGATGAGTACGAGGACGAGGAGGAAGACGAGGAGGGCGATGCCGTGATGACGGATGATGACACCGAGGCCAAACTGTTTACGCCGAGCAAGAGGAAGAAGAAGCAGGAGTTCGAGGAGGTGTCGATGGCAGATTCTGCCTCCACCGTGCCGTCTACTGCTCCCTCCGAAGAGGAGGAAGAGGAGACCGAATCAGTCGCCACGACGGTTGACGACGGGTTGCCGCACCCAAGGGTAAGTCCCTTCTCACGTTGTGGTTTCCGTTGCGCAAGAGTCACCAAGCTAACAGAGCCCCCAGCCGTTCGAGTCTCGTCGCGACTTCTTCCAGCGCACGTCCAACGAGTGGCAGGAGATTTTGATGACGAGCCTCCGGTGGAAGGGTGTGCAACCGGAAACCATGTCTGTCAAGGAGATCAAGGCGAAGGCGTTCGAGCTGAGCGAGGAAAAGTGGTGGGACTGCCGCGAGGAGATCACGCAGCTCGAAGAGGAGCAGGAGGCAGCAGGTATCGGCGAGGTTGTCTCGCTGGCGGACCGCGGCGAAGCGGGCGCGCATGGCGCTGGTGGTGGCGGTGCGAGGAGAAGATAGAGATCATGTTTGTCAGGTTTTTTTTGAGGCGAGTGGGATTTGGTTGGAAGTGCGGAGGGGCTGAGACAGGCTGAGTTGTGGGTAAGGGATTCAATGATAGGTATTATCAACTGCTTCTTGGATAAGGCCTCGAAGCTTTAGCTATTGCCGCTCCGAGTCCTTAAAATGGCCTACATGGTGCTGCTGTTCGTTCCTTCCAGTACCAAGAAAGCCCTTCAAGGAGTGGGTGCGACTTACCTGTACTGTAAGTGGTCTCACGTGATCTGGCGTGACTTAACGCGCGACGGGTGCCTGGGGGGTCGCGTGGCGATGTCACTCTCCTCCGCCTCAACTTACAGCTACTCCTGCCGCCCTTCCATGTGTAATGTTGACTGCTGTTCTTTGCGCCATGGCTAAGTGCTAAAACGATTTTATATCTATCACGTGTCAGCTCCGTTCGTTGTTCAAGGTTCCTTCAGCATCGCGGAACAATGCCGCTAGGAATCGAGCGACTCAACGCGAAACAGTCGCAGCCGAACGACCGCATTGTCTTCATCAAGCCGCTGAAGGGACCTGACGAGAAGACAGCCCAGGATTTCCTTGAGAGGATTGCCGCACAATGTGGTGAGCGCAGTCCAGCGCCTCAGAGTTTTGTGGACAGTGAGAACTGATACCTGAGCAGTGCCCATCATGCGAGAAAATCACCTCTCGGTCATGTCACTGGAAGAATACGAGCCGAACCCCGAGTTTGTTGGCCGGAACTTCAACGCCGGCGAGGTTGTCCAGCTCGTTCTCAAGGCTCGCAGTGGCCACTGGCTCCCGTTTGACTATGTACAGATGGTCATGATGCATGAGTTCGTAATCCGTCAATCTTGCAGAGAGCGCACGGCTAAGACTTTTGCTAGACTGGCCCACTGCAAGCAAATGAACCACTCGCGAGCGTTCTGGGCCGTCAGAAACCAGTACGCAGAGCAGATGAGGGTTCTATGGTCTCGCGGCTACACTGGCGAAGGTCTCTGGGGCCGAGGGAAACACTTGTCCACCGGCGAATCTGCGAGAAATACGATCGAGCCGGGCGAGCCGCTTCCGGAACATCTTTGCGGCGGGACATACCGCTCCCGCGGTAGAAAGCGGAAAGCCAAGAAGTCGTTGTCGTACAAGGAACAAAAAGAACGGCGGATTCTGAAGAAATTTGGCGCGCATGGTGTCTCGCTGGGCGAAGACGTTGTGACCAAACGAAAATTAGAGGGCAAAACAGTAGCCGCCAAACCGCGTGTGGCCGGCAGCACGAGAGGGAGAGAACTTAGGGCCGCTGCGGCATTAGCTCGGTTTGAGGTTCAGAAAACGGACGAAGCTAAGGGTGACCAGGTGAAAGAAGAAGCTGAAGGGTCTGAGACCGATAGCGGTGATGACTATGAGGACGACGACGCGACGTCTGGGCCGGACGCTGTGGATATTGACGGAAAGAAGCTACTCGACTCCAAGGGCAGAGGGATGGTCAAGGTTTGCGAAGACGAGAACCCAGAAGACCAGGATGCGCAACAGGAACTGCGGGAGTTACTGGACTACGGGTCAAGAAGACCGGTCGCCGGACCACCTGACGTTTCGAGGAAAAAGGCTTCGGAACCTGCAGGAAGGAAGCGACAGGCACCTGTTCGCGAGACATCAGCACCGATCAAACTGGAACCCGGGCAAGAGTCAACAGAGCCGAGAGAGCGACCGCCGCCCCAAACGAACCCGTCCGGGAACAACGAATGTCCAGTATGTACGTTTGTCAACGAGCCGCAGTCAGCCACGTGCGCCATGTGCGCCAGCGTCCTCGACCAGGAAAGCATCCGAGACTCATGGGTATGTACGAGCAAGACGTGCCAAGGCACGAGCTATCGCAACGCGGGCGACTGTGGTGTTTGCGGTGTATGTGGGGAACGGAGGCCAGCACCCGAGGCCGCGGATTGATGAAGTGAGACACGGGTATTGATAATTAAGTGGAACGGCTGGCTCAAGGTTCGCCCTGTATGGTTCAATTGAAGGAGCCGAAGTATATGCCACTGCTGGTTGGGGGATGTTTAGGTACAGCTACGTTTGTGGTTGACAACAGAGCGGGGTGTACGGCAAAAACAACAACTGTTACGGCGTACAACTGGCAGTGTCGATATACGATAATATTCGCAGACGATCGGCAGCCTTGCGCACTCTCAACCTTGATGATCCGTCTTGCGTTGAATGTTCGGTCGAGAATAAATGGCTATGAACTCCCGGCTCGGAAGCTCCCAGTACTACACTCCGTAGTGGACGAAGTGTGATCGGAGCTCTCTTGGCCGCGACTGATGCAATTTAGGTACCCCCACACTGGCACACTCAGCACGGACGAGGGACAAACGAATTAGCGGATAACGAGGACATGCAGAATTCCCGGTTGTCGTTGCGAAAGCTGTTCTTCCGGTCCCGGAATTGGCCAATCAAGCCCCGGATTCGCGCTTTCGGTTGTTTCACCAGGACCCCTTGCTCGCCTATGGAAGGCTTCGAAACATGGTCGTCATCCTCTCGCTTTTGCGCAATGTAGGGCCAATAAAGCGGGCGGAGACTGCTCTGACCCGGCCAGCTGGCCTCGTCTTTCCGCCGAGTCGCATGGAGAAGCCGGAGAATCCGTTTGCTCAGCGGGCGGGACGTTGGAAGTTTCCCGCCGATGGGATCTGCTCAACAGCTACTGAACATCGCAGATCCCCCGCGTGTGCTTGGCAGGGGCAGCGCGGGGTGGAGCTATTCGGAAACCACCATCACCCTGCAGCACTTGGCGTAAGAGCGAGAAGCTACTTGTTATAGTTGCGATGGCGCAGATAACCGTAGGTGTTCCGCTGCATTCATGCGGCCGTTTGCTTCTTTATCCTTGGCCTGTCAGAAGGTTTGTAGGCCATCCGGACGGACAGGTCACAGGTACCCCCTTCGCCGCCTGGATGCTGGCATCACCTGGCTTGCTCATACTTCGATCTGTGATTGAGTTGCGTTCTTTCACTTCTCCTAAGGTGTGTTCGAGACGAAACCTACGGGAATTTACGGACTCGAAACCCATCCACATTCGTTGAACATCACTTTCGTTTCGCTGGCCATCTCGTCTGCGCACTGCAGAGGAGCCGCCACCATTAAGATGTTGACCCGCGCCTTCACCCTGCTGCTCCAAGCCCTCCTCACATTCACCACCCTCTCGCTCGCAGCACCAACAACACCGTGGTACGTGAAGTACCACCAACCACGGGTGCTTGTCCCGCACGCCTACTACGAAGGTCTCGGCCTGCGAAGACAAACGCCCCTCAACCCCAACGCCGTCCGGGACGTGGCCTGTCTCGACACTAAAGCGTAAGCCTTCCCCCCTTCCCCCCTCATTTTCCTGTCACGAATCCCAGCTAACGACAGCCGTAAATTGTAGCCGCTTTATCGAGTACGACGAGCACGCCGCCATGCTAGCCATCTGCGGCGGCATTGCGGGCGCCTCGGTGGGCGCCTGCCAGGGCTCGCCCGCCGAGACGACGGGGCGGTCGGGCCGGGCCGTGTTCACGGCGCGGGCGACGCAAGAGGGGGCGAGCATCAACATCTCCAAGGACCGGTGGGTCGCCTGCGTGGGTGCCGCGCGGGAGGCGTGTCCGGTGGGGAGTTTCAGGGCGGTCTGTGCCGGAGGCGCCACGAGGGGGAATGTTGTGTTTACGCTGGCGGCTGTCTGAGATGGGTTGGTGGGTTTGAGTGACTTTTGGGGTATGGGCGGGTTGGATGGCCGGCGCGGTTTCTGCGGTTGCATTTGCATAGGGAGCATGAAAATGGTACGGGTTGATCCCTACCTCACGAATTTGGCGTTGTTGTGTGGGTTTGGGATTTTATGAAGGGTTGTGTCCGGCTATGAAATACAGAATTCGCACATGCAGGTAGTAGACGGTGCGGCGAGCACATACACTCGAGAAACTGGACCCATGGACCAAAGCAATCAAATGGGTATCAAACTATATGTTCGCGGTAGAAACATACCTCGTAGTCTCGCCTTGAATCGCGGCGCGGGCCAACATAACCCCCCCCCCCACCAGCTCTCTCACACCGCCCCCACAAGAGGCCATCACAGCCCATACCTCGACACGCACTCCTCGCGGTGCGTCTCCAGACAGTCCAGCGCGCACACGCGCGTGCCGCACTTCAGGCACTTGACGCGGCCCCAGTACCCGCACACGGCGCAGAACACGCGCGCCGGGTATCGCCGCCCCCAACCGTCGTCCTCGTTGCCCCAAGTCGCGCGCGCCTCCAGGTAGCTTAGCGGCGGCGCCGTCATCAGCGCGCGCAGCTCGTCGTCCGAGGGGAACGGCGGCATGTACGACACCAGCAGCGGGTCGGCGTCGCCTGGGTGGGCGGGCGGCGGCGGTTTGGCGTACGCAGGGAGGATGTCGCTCTCGCGCGGGTAGGTTTGTGGGGCGGAGGGAGGTGTTGGTGCTGCTGTTGTGTTTGGGTCTGGGACCACGGCCGGCTCAGCGGATGCAGCTGCGTCTGGCATCTCGGTATCGTCGTCGGCTTGCGGGGCTGGTTGCGCTTGGGGAGTGGACTCTGGTTGCTCTGGCGTGGGTGCGGGCTCGGACTTGGGTGTCTGTCGCGCCTTTTGCTTTTCTTGCTCTTGCTTCTCCTTGGCCGCCGCTCGCTTTGCTGCGGCTGCTGACCGTTTGCTAACCGCGGCGGCGGCGGCCGGAGCCGGCGCTGGGGACGCGCTCTTCGGGGTTGCTGGTAGAGGGGTAGATGGCTTCGCCTGCGCGGCGTTCAATGCTGCTGCTGCGGCTGGGTTGCTCTCGGCCAGGGCGAGCATCGCCCGGTAGTCGTCGAGGTGGTTGGCGAAGGTCTTTTGCGACTGCAGGATCTTGCGTACGTTCGGCGTGTGCTTGTTCTGAGCTGTGGGCCTGTTCAGTTTCCATGAGCCATCAACAGGGTTGGCCGGTGTATGCGTACCTCTGCTGCGTCCCCCCGGTCTGGGAGGAATCGGAATATTCACATCCTTGTGGTTGTCGCGATCGAGCGCTTCAAGATCCTTGCGTATCCTCGTTGCCTCTCGGGCCGAGAGGTCGGAGAAGCTGAGGGCGGGCTGGTTCCGGGCCGCGCGCTTTCGGTTGGTGGACTGCACTGCAGCTGAAAGTGCGGGCGCCGTATCTGGAACGTACGCCCATCCTGGTGTGGCTTTTGTCGTGGTGCTGGCGATTTCGATGACTCCGAAGTTGTTCATGGTGATGTCTATGGGAAGTGGGATGTGGAAGTGGAATGGAGCGCAGCCGTTCGGCAGTATTTACGCCATGCTTGGCCGAGCCAGGTTCCACCAGCCCCGGCCACCACGGAAGCCGGGGGACCCTGCGGATGGGATCCGTACCCGCCCACAAGGAACTGGGGATGGAGCTACCAAATGCTTTATCAAGCGGAGCGGGATTATCTTCGACAAGACGTTGGCAGTTGCTAGCCAGTGAACTGCAGTGTATGATTCAGGTTGTGCATCTTCAAGAGGGTAACAGGACATTGTCCACCCCACCGAGCACCTCAGCCTGCCTCCCACTTCAAAACAACCAAGTCGCCTCCTGCTAAAACCATGTACAATCCCAATTAAATCCTCGTCGTGTACGCCCAGTAACCGGAGTCTCCGTAACCTTCCTGCACATCCCAATCCAGTTCATAACCTCATTTCTTCTTCCTCTCTAGCGCCTCCATCTTGTCCTCCAGCGCAGCCAAGTACTGGCTCAACCGTTCGACTGCGTTTTGCAGCGCCTGTCCGTTCCGCCTCGTCAGCCTATGTCCCATGAGGTCCATTGAGCTGTCAAACGGAAGATCCAGAACACCCCAACCCAGCCCGAGGCGACAACTCCCCCTGCAAGAGAGCCCCCCGAGAGATAACAACGCATCGCGACCCCTTCTACGTCACCCCTCTATTTTAGTCGTTGGTCTATCCTTCTCTTTCTTTTCTCGAACCAAAGCAAACCGCTCAGCACGCGTTCTATCGGGTATGCAGGCAGATGGGCGGGTATTCGCGCACGCGCGCAAGGCAAAGGCAGCGCCAGCATGCAAGAAATAGGTCGCAGTAGAAGAAAAAAAGAGTGTGCAGCAGCATATTCAGATGCAATAACGCACGTAAATGTCCTCGGTGAGGAGCTCGTTCGAGGCCTTGTATTCCTGGATCGCGTAGTAGTAGACCGCGCTGCCGGCGAGGGAGCTGCCGAGGAAGAAGCCGAAAAGCCTGGTGTCGAGTCCAACACGTCAGCACACACGTCACGTACGCAACCCGCGCATCACCTATGCAGCTTGCGCCGGAGACAAGAGAGGAGAAGACATTGATCACGTACCCTCCCCTCAGCGCGCCAATAGGCCTCCGCGCGGGAAGTGGCGGCGCGGTGGCAACCACAGCGTCCATACGCGCGAGCGACGTGGAAAAAGGCCGAGCCGTCGGCGCGGTTCTGGCGAGGGCTCGAGCGCCCTGGGCGAGTATTCTCGAGGCCATGGTGTGAGCCGCGTGCTGTGAAGGGGTGCGGTTGAGGAGCAAACGGGAAGGGTGAAGGAGAAAAAACCCAAGCGGTGGGAATAGGGGCAATAGGAATCTGCAAATTTAGGTTCGAAGGGAGGGTGTCAGTGGCCAGTTTGGCCTGCCGCGGCATGCATTCTGGGCTGGCGGTTCTAGGCTGAAGTGGGTCCTCAGCTTAGAGCCCGGCTGCGTTCAGACACCCCTGTCGCTATCCGGTCCAGTCCCGCTAAGCCAGCTGTAGTGATCTGCGCAGGCCGCCCAGGCGCCCCAGATCGGAGGAGCCTGGCTGTTTCAATCCACTGAAGGTAATTGATCTTCTAGCAAGAACCTAGCAAGTGAGCTTAGGGGCCTTACAGGGAGATGCGAGCAAGTGATTACGTGTACGCGCGTACGGGTGTAGAGCGCGCGGTATAAGGTGGGCGGTGCGGTAGGCGCAGTATAGGGTGGACGCTGTGGTGGGCGCTGTGGTGGGCGCTGTGGTGGGCGCTATAGTTGCTTTGATTAGGTAAAAGATCTGTCGTGGAACTCTTCAAAGGGTTAGGGTATACGAAAATTGAATGATTTTGCGGCTTTGAACCGGATAACGACAGGGGGTCTGCACGCAGCCGGGCTCCTCAGCTTAACCGTCAAAGCTCAAACACTTGTAAGTGGCTCAAGTGAGTGTACCGCGATTGGTAAGATCAGGAAACTGCATCGAGTCTGTCGTAAACTCCCCGACAGCCTTTCACGGTCGTTGATGGATGTGTGACTGGTGTATTCGCTGGTGATCTTACTGCAAAGTCCAGTGCCAAACTAATTGAACCATGGTTGTAATTTTCTGGTAGAGTATCTCAGTCGCTGTCCGGCCAGCGGAAACCATCCGCCGTGCCAGACACCGTCCTCGAAACATTGAACGCAGAATCAACCCAGGCACTCAGCTCATGATTCTTCTTCTTCTTCTTCTTCTTCTTTCTTTATCTTCTTGTTTGTCAACTCGGAGGGTGGTTGATATGCAAGCTGAGGAGGGTTGCAAAGAGCTGGGGGGGTTGTTGTTGTTGTTGCTGTCCTGAAGATCGTGGATGCGACGTGTTCGCTGCGGGTGTGGTTTTCTACTCAATCATACTCCGCCGTCGCATTGACAATGAGCACCTCTTAGGCGTGGGGTAGAAAGAGCGAGTGGCACACCGGAATGGACATGACGGCAGTTTCATGACACAAATGCGCAGTGGTATTCGGCAAAACACAATCCCAAGAGACCCGGATTCCTTAGTTCCGCATTCCCATGAACCCTAATGAGAAGAACCCAAAAAGCATTTTCTTAACATACATGACAAAGAGAAAGCCTTCTAAAGCTCATCATGGTCCTCGGCCGTCTCCTTGGCAGCGTCCTCCGACTGGGTGGCAGTCTCGGCGGCCGCCTCGGTGGCTTCCGCAGCCTCCTCCTCGACAGCAGCCTTGTACTTGCCGTTCTCCGAGATGAACTTGATGAGGTCCTCCACAGTGCGCGAGCCGGAGTAGGTGACGGGATTGCTCTTGGCACCGGCCGGGTACAGCTTGATAGTGGGGAAGCCCTGGATCTCATCCGGGACGTCGTTGGCGGTGGCATCGACCTTGGCGATGACGACCTTGTCCTTGAACTCGCTCTTGGCGTACAGGGCGCCGAGCTCCTCGTACTTAGGAGCCAGAGCCTTGCAGTGACCGCACCACGGGGCGTAGAACTCAATCAGGACATCCTTGGTGTCGTCAAGGACAATGTCGTTGTAGTTCTTGGCGACGACGACGGTGACGGGGCCCTCCTGCGACTCCGGGATGGGCTCCGACTTGATGCTGGGGTCGACCTTGCCGGCGACGAAGTCGTCAACGAAAGCCTTGATGGACTCAAGGGTGATCTCCTTCTCCTGGTCGAAGGGGAACTTCTGGTTCTTGGCGATCTCCTGGATGGCGAAGGCAGGGAACTTGTCCGTCTTCAGGTTCAGGTTGCCGGCGTGGGCACCGAAAGCCTTGGCGTCAATCGTACCGAAGTTGATGACGCCGCGCTGGGCCTCGGCGATGGGCTTGAGCTTCTCGCTGAGCTCCTTGCGCTCCTCGGGAGTCTCGGCGAAGATGTAGGCAAGGGGAAGGCCAGCCGACATGTAGTCGGAGTAAGTCTCCGGGCCAACCTCGCCGATGAGCGGGGTGGCGGCAGTCTTGGCGAACTTCTCAATGGCCTCGGCGTCGAACTTCTCGGAGAAGACGGCCTTGCCCTCATCGAAGTCCTTGTAGAGGACGAGGGCTGGGGCCTTGACGCCTTCGGCCTCGGCCAGGGCAGCGTCGCTGCTGGAACCGAATGGGTAGTTGTCGCGGAGCTTCTCAGCGACCTGGGTAAGAACCTCGCTGGAGGTCTTGTCGGAGGCGTCGAGGTAGGCAACAAGTACGACCTTGTCCGCCTTCTTGAACTCCTCCAGGTTGTCCTTGGAGACCTCAGACACGGCCGGCAGGGACTGCTTGACCATGTAGGAAGTGATGCTGCGGTGTTGTTAGCGTTGAGCTTGTGCCAGTAGCCAATCAGATCGGGTAACATACGCATTGGCCTTGCGCAGGCCCTTGTAGGGAGAGACGTTCTCAGGGCCGCGGAAGACCTTCAGAGTCGGGTAGCCCTCAACACCGTGTTGTTGGCAGAGATCCGTCTCCTCTGTGCAGTCCACCTTGACGAGCTTGATGTTCTTCTCCTTGAGCGTGGTCGCAGCCTCCTCGTACTCCGGGGCAAGAGCCTTGCAGTGGCCGCACCACGGGGCGAAAACTGTTGCAAAAACCCCGTTAGTATGAAAGCAGGCGCAGAAGAGGTTGCACAAGTCGGCTTACACTCAGCAAGAACAAGATCGTTGGCCTTGACGAAATCGTCGAAGGTGTCCTTCTTCAGCTGGACAACATCCGAAGCCGTGGCAACTGCCGCCGCGGCGAGCAGGCCGAGCGCAAACTTCTGGGCCGCGTGCATTTTGATCGTCCTGATCTATCAGGTGAGGGACGAGTTAGCTGTTGCTTCGACGGCGGGAAGAATGTGGACCGATCGAGGCGAAGCGCTACACGTCTTGGGCGGTCGAAGAAAAGAAGAAAGAGCGGCGGTCAGAAGCAACTTACTCTGGGCTATTTAAAGGCAGAAGAGGACAGGTAGGAGGAATTGATGAGGCCAAAGAGTCGAATTCCAAGCGATACCTAGGACCTATGTGGACGGGCCCCGTTTGAAAGAGTGAAGATGGAGTGAAGTTAGCGGAATGGCCCAAAAAGCACAGAGCGCTGTGATTGCGGCTTCTTGTATCAACGACTTTATCAATTACAAAGCTGCATTCAGGGTCGAGTGAACAGGTGTCTTTTCGGCCGCTCAGCCGCGAGCTAGCGCCCTGCGACCAACCAGGTCCCTGAAACGGGCTGGAGGCGGGGTCCATCAAGTAAGGCCAGAGAGGCGGATTACACAGTACAAATTGCCACGCTTGACCCTTGTATGCTCGCTCGCTTGTACGGAGTACTGGTAGATTTTTGGGCAAGGAAATCATGCACACCTCCTAAAGATCGAGAATCTGTCTCCATTGTCACTGTGTAAATCAAGCTCTGATGATTGCTAAATATTCTACCCAACGGAGATATGTATGTACCTCTGCAAAGTAGGCGGTCAAAGACAAAGCCAATTTCAACCAAACCGCTCTCACGATTGTACTGTGTCCAGTCGCCACTGTGTCGAGCAATGCGGCTTAACTTTATGGAGATCCACAGCGGGGCTTACGAGCCGCCACCCCATCGGTAATCGGTTCCTGTCGTTCACGAATTTGGGACAACGGCCCGTTTGAGGTGCGCCTCATCAAGGTTGTCGTCTCCAGTGCGGAAAGTGGCATACCCGTGTCCGACTCAGTCAACCTGCGGGCCGTAGGCTGTGGAAAGGGTGTCTAGACCCAGGCAAACAGCAGGGAGTCTCATTAAGAGCCGAGGTGCGGGCCAATACTTCTGTCACGCTGGAAGCTGTTCCTCGCCGCCTCATTCACGATTACTCTTCCTCGTTTTCGTATGGCCACCTTGCCTTTCCTACTCACTTGCTGTACGTATGGGTGAGCTTGCCACGGTTGTCTCCCATTTGCCCGTAATCATCGACATCTGCTTATGCCGACCATGATTACATTGACTCGGGTGGGCCGGCCTCGCTGAGCCGATTGCAGGATGATCTGCATGTGAGGAAGCTCTGAAGCTCTTCATTATGGCAACTGCAGAGCAATGCCGGAGCACGTAAGGCTTGATGTGGATTCATCAGTCATGCTTATGTTCATCGTTGTTGCCCTCTACTCTAGGCGCAGCCAGGCAGCCAGCAGTATGGGTCGTTAGCTCCTTCTGTCGAGGAGCAATGTGGCACAAGACCGTGCCGAAGCGGTCGTCGCTCGACAGTCCATTCTAATCTCGCTCTCTGTTTCCGCACCGATCCAGCTACATCCATTGTTTCATGTCTCGCTGCCTACACCGAGTTGTGGCGTTCGCAGGTGCGAGGCAAGATCTCCTCTACCGCCGGCTCTTCGCCGTCATCTCGATGGAGAACATTCCAGCAGCTAGGCGAGCCGTCAGCCATGGACTGCCAATCCAAAACTCAGCCGCCAGCCGCGCGCTCTGGGGCATTGACGGAAACACGCTCCTTGTCTCGGCTCCGTCGCCAGTAGACGGCATGCTCAAGAAGTCCACCGAAACAGGAGACATTGGCCCGTTCACCATAGGCTCGACCCGCTTCCCTGGCGCCTTCGACACCACAGCACACCCAGACACAGTACGGCACGAAACCACGAGCATCGAACCCTTGTCACCCCTTCAGACACACGAGTTCGATGTTGAGGATGACCGGAGGCGGCTTCCGTCGTATCGACGCAGTATGTCTCAGTCCATATCACTTTGCGGCTCCGGCAGCATGGCGTCCGGCTTCAGCTGCTTTGCTAGGTCTCCTGAACGAGGGTATCGGCGGTCGTACTCGATAACGACCTGCAGCTCATGTTGCCTGCCTCCGCCACGGTCCATCGGGGCGATGGCTGAAGTTCGGAGAATACTGAATTGCAGTTCTCACCTCGAACGATGGGAGGATTGTGGCAACGTGCTGAACAAGTCGTCGACATTATCTGCACCCTCGTCGAAGCCTGCTCAAACCTTCGGCATGTCGCGAAGGAGCTTGTCCGACTAGGCATCAGGACGACAGCTTCGGTCCCTAGATGGTAAAGACGCAGCTTCGCCTGAGGTCATGTCCAACAGGAAGATTCATCAGAAATCTGAGAGCGTCGAATCCCGCGGCAGAAGATTGAAGCTGAATGTTCCCAGGGGAGCGCTAGCGAGGTCGCGGGCGCGGAAGACCAGGACGTCAGAGACGGTCTCTGGGGACCATCGTGCGAGCTGGGAGTCGGTAAAAGATGACATGCGCCACGAGTGTCGCTATGGTGACTGTGCCGGCGCCGCACCGGAGGCACCCCGGAGCGCATCCTCGCCACCTCCTCGAACCTGGCGACGCCTTTTGTGCAACTCACATTCTCGCAGACAAGTTCCCACCACCTCTCCCGGCAAACAGATCGATATCTCAGCGCTCTTCTCCGCCGGCATCAGCAGCCTCAACGGAAAAGTCCTCCGGCGCCTGCAGCGACGCTTCCCAGACTTGGGGGCCCGCATCGCGGAAATGCAGCTCTATCTGACGGCGCCAACTTTAAGAGGCAACAGACTGGCGGCGGAGAGGGCTGAACAGCAGCTTGAGGTCGCCCTAACACCCACTTCGAGTATCACGGAAACGACCGACCAAAGGCAGGAGGGCGGCGAGAAGCGGCGGGGCCGCATCAAGGGTCGCGTTGCCAAGTGGATGGCTGGTGTCCGGCGGATTGTTGCTCGCGCGTGTGCTGGGGCGAGAAGGGGTTATAGATGAGTATTGGCTTGGGGTCTCAGCGAGCGGTTCAGTGATACGGTTGAGTGAACGAGGTAACCGCCGTGAGACATGCCGGCCTGACAGCAAACTTACAATTAGTCGTTCTTATCAAACGATAGCTAATACAGATGAGCATGTTTTAAGAGCGCAGGCTTCGGATTGGTATTATCTAAGCATGCTGCGTCTATGGCGGGAACAACGCCCTCCGTAAGTCTCAACCATGATGCCTTCAAAATATTTGTTCAATATCTAGCATCATCGGTGTCCCTGTTCTAGAACATTAAAACACGCCCCCACCGATGATGAACAACCTTTCCTCCTCCCTCTTAGCCCACTGAATTACCCTGTTTGCCCCCTGCGCCATGGCTGCGCGCGAGACGTTCGGCCCCGCGACGCAGTAGAACTCAAAGACGGGCGTGATCCATGCCAGGCTGGCCGCGTCCTCGCTCACAGCATGAAGAACCTTCAGATGGGCGTGCTTGGCGTGCATGGAGGCGTGCAGTTCGTGATAGAGCGACATCAGCCTGCGGCGGGTGAGCAGCTGCTGCTCCTCCGGGGCTGAGAGAGGCCGGAAGGAAGATGCGGAAGACGGGGAGGGGGGCTGCTCGAGGGAGGACATGCAGAACTGCACGTTTGCGCGTGACTTGTACAGAAAGTGCGAGAGCTGCGCGCCGGGCGCAATGGCTGGGATACGGGGGCGGCCTTCGCGGGCGGCCGAGCGGATAAGAGTCAGGTGGTCGGTCTTGGTGAGGTGGGCGGCGAGCTTGTCGCGCATCTCTTTCAGCTCGTAGAACGACTCCTTGTCGGGTGAGATGAGAACAAGTGCAATTTCTCCTTCTTCCTCGCGCTCGGTGTTCTCGTTCTCATTTGGTTCCTCAGGTGCTCCCTGGGGCGTGTCTGTACCAAACGCGGCGTCTGGCTTCCCGTCAAAGAAACTGACGTACATGTAGAGATAGCCTCGGTTGTTGAAGGCCGGAAGACACAGCGGGATCCAGCTCTCTCCGCCCCCAGACTTGATGCCGCCTGACTCGAAGAGCATGTTGAAGATGAGCTGCAGATCGCTCGGATGTAACGAATGCTTGCGCGGTCGAATGACACTGACTAGCTTCCCTCCGGCAACGATGAGACCGTAAAGCAACTTCTCGCTGCGGTTTTTGAGGAAGACGTTGTTGATCGTGTGGCGCTGTGACTTTCGTAACCTGAGACACTCGAGTGCGCCAAGCAGCGTGGAAGGAGACCCCTTGGTGAAGCTGTCGGCGAGGGACGAAAGAAGCGACTCGGTGCCTTCCAATGGCTTCCTGAGGTCGGTGGATGGGCGGTGGACGAATATGTTCTTGAGCGTGGGGAGAGTCAAGGTTGACAATATCTGCATGTACAGGGCGTCTAGCTGACTCCTCAGCTGAGCATCGCTCTCTCCAAGCCTGCTGATGGCTACAAAGTAAAGAGGACCCTCGATGGCGATCACGAACCGGGCGCTGCCAGCAGTGAAGCCCAGCAGGGGGTTCCTGGCACCTTCGTAGAAGGATATGATGGTCTGCACCACTCCCATGTATGAGTTGATGAGACTCAAGTCGCCGTGGCGGCTGTAGATGGGTTTCCCGGCAGACGAGAGGATCATGTAGTGCTTCATCTTGGACTTCCAGATGGCGAGCCTGACGTCGTCGTTGGTGTCGTCAGGAATCTCGTCGAACTCTCGCCCAAACCCAGCGAGCTCGCCCGGTGCGTCGAGCTCAATGCTCTCAAACGGTTGGATCGTCTCAGACTGCGACCGCAGCATGTTCCAGGCGCGGCTCTTCCTATTGAGCCCTCCCGCCACCAGGCTGGCGAGATCGCCATGCGCGCGCATGGTGGGGGCGACGCTCATGATGCTCATTGCGTCAGAGAAGTCGCTGCCAGTCGCCGCAGCATCTCGGCTGGGCGTCACATATCCGCTGGCAGCCGGGGTGGACACGGCCTGGGTTGCGCTCGTAGAGAAGGTGCCTCGCGAGCCGTCGGGAAACGACAGCGTGGAGATGTCGATGGACGCGACGGCTGTGGTGGGCTTTGCCTGGGCTGGCGTCACCTGCGCGAAAACATCCTCAGACGGCTTTCGACGAGGCGGAAGAGGCGGCGGCGGCGACGGTGACGATGGCGGTGACGGCAATAGAGTGGTCACCTCGGGCTCCCTCCCCGTGTCGGCGCTGCCAGCGCTGGACGACGCGGCCTCCGCTTCCCGGGCCATTGTAGATACACCACCTGCTGGAGTGTCTCGCGCATTGTCTGCGATTACTTAGGAAGTCAAGGTGCTGTTGGTCTCCTGGGGCGATGGTGCTCCATGCCGTACCTGGGCCAGTGCGTGGAGTATGTCGATGGGTGTGGTCGAAGGTTTCTGGTCACAGGGGGTCGGAGGAATGACGACAGTGGAGGGGCTATAGTTATAGGTGATTCGGCAGCAGTTCAGTCGCAACTGCCTCCTGATAAGATACCCAGGTAACGTAAGGTACCGGTAACGTACTTCAGCGGCCAAGCCACCTGAGAGGTGCCCCGGCAGCACGCTTTCAGCCTTGTCGACCCACTGAAGGTAGGGGCAGCTCGGGGTTGAGAGCCAATCATCCGCACGACTGTATCCGTCTGGTTGGGACCTGCAGGCAGCCATCGCAAACCGACTGAACCACGTTGCTCAACGGCCCCGGCATCCTTCGACCCTGCTGCGAACTGCCCGCCTCACCTCTCTGGTACCAACGATCCGAGACACCCAAACGGACGCACGCGCCCGCAATCCGAGCCGGCAATGGTCTGGGACGACGACGACCGCACTCTGGGACGACACGTTCGCCATGGCGCCTGAGCCCGGACGCCGTTCAGCCTCGCCCGACAGCGCTGGCACCGGCCGCGACTCGCCCGTGCCGCGCCAGTGGAGGAGCCAGCTGTGGAGCGGTATGGTTTCTCTTGGTCTCCTATGTTACCCCGACAGACGTGCGCAGCAGCCGACTGACCTTGAAACTTGCCGGACAACCCTGCAGACGACGTGGTCCCGCAAGACAAGCACTATCGCAGGTACGCGAGTGGCATCGAGAGGGCCTTGGCGCTCTTCGACACGGCGCTGCAGGAATGGGCTGACTACATATCCTTTCTCAACCGTCTGCTGAAGGTGCGCCTTTGCGACTACTGCTCCTTCCTTGCGCTGCGGCTTAGTACTGACTCGTGAGAACAGGCGCTGCAGGCCAGGCCATCCTCTGTCGTGGTTATTCCCGCCAAGGCAACCGTCGCGAAACGGCTATCCCAGTGTCTGAACCCCTCGCTTCCGTCCGGCGTACACCAAAAGACTCTTGAAGTCTATAACTATATCTTCTCCGTCATCGGCAGAGATGGCTTGTCCAGAGACCTATCCCTCTACTTCCCCGGCCTGGCCGCGGTCCTGTCCTTTGCTTCGCTCACCGTCCGCGCACCGTTCCTTGATCTGCTTGAACGCTACCTCCTGGACCTCGACCCGCGGTCGCTGCGGCCAGCGATGAAAGCTCTCGTGCTCGCCTTGTTACCCGGCCTCGAGGAGGAAACGAGCGAGGACTTTGAGCGCACGCTCCGGCTTGTCGAACGCCTCAAGGTTGCTATCCGTCCACCGGGAAGCGAAGAGATTACCGAATCACACTCGGTTGGCGACGACTTCTTTTGGCAATGCTTCTTTCTGGCATCAATCACTGGCCAAACCAGGAGAACAGGCGCATTGGCATACCTCTCGCGCTACCTCCCTCGCCTGGGCCACGCGCTACAGCCAGAGCAGGCCAAGGCGTCCCCTGGCAAGACCTCTTCCTCCAAGTTGTCTCAACTGGTTACATCGCCGGAGCCTGGCTTGCTCATACGTTGCTTTGCGGCTGGACTTGTGGACGAACAGCTTCTCATCCAGCGCGGATATCTGGACCTGCTCGTCACGCATCTTCCACTGCACTCTGACGTCTTGCAGGCCGAGGCTAAGGGCGGTGACTTGGAACTTCTCCTGAAGGCGGCCGTCGGGGTCACTGTGCGGCGTGATATGAGTCTCAATAGGCGTTTATGGTCTTGGCTGCTTGGTCCAGATCAGCCAGGGCCGTCCGAGCATGATGGGGGACTAGACTCCCCCACTTCTACGTCGACCCATACCCAGGGCTTTTTCTCGTCCAAGACGAGCTATTTCGAGGAGTTTGGTTTACGGCCGCTGACCCGGGCTCTTCTTTCCATGGTTAAGTTCAACGCGGATAGCAACCCAACTGAACGAGCACGGCCCTACCGCATCTGCCTCTCCTTGATGGACAGATGGGAGATTGGGGGCCTAGTCGTGCCCGAGCTCTTCCTCCCAATCGTGGATAGCGTGAGGGAATTCAAGACGAAGGCCGCGAGCAAATCGGACTTTGCCGAGGTTCTACGCAGTGCGAGCGTCTTCTTCGACGGCGTCGAGAGCGGCCTCATTTACGGGGAACTTCTAGCCCTCATGGCGCAGGCCATCAGTCCCGGTGACTTGCCTGCCGCAGACCGCGGAATGAAACTGGATCTGGTCAAGTTCATCCTGGCAAACTTCAATGTTAGGGAAGAAGAGATGATCACCATCCATGCACCGCTCACCGCGCTCTCTACCCTGTGTATGCTGCAGGAGGCAGAGGGCAGCGACGCAGCCAACGGAGTCTCGGAATCGCTGAATGCGCCTTTGTCGGAGAGGTTTTTGCACATCGTCACAAGCCTGCTCGAACTGGTACCGGAAAGGAGTTTCCCCTCATCCTCGGCGAATCCGGCTGTGCTTCCGACCGAATCGCAGGTTCTAACCGCCTCGTCGAACTCGGAACTACTAAGAAAGATCAAGACGTTTTACGTTGCTGATCAAGGCAACCTAGAAGCCGCCTCGCCCCCTTTCTCCACGCGCAGCCTGGCTGACCTTCTCCTTCAAAAGGCGTGCGAGCTTAATTGCTCCTCTCTTGAACGAGGAGAGTCGGGGGAAGAGGTGGCGTTGAAGGGCCGCGTCTTGGCCCTTCTCCTGTCCAAGGTTCCTCAAACAGCGGCGTTGGACACAGACAAACTTCTCACCTCGGTGCGTGGTTGTCTGTCTTCTGACGCGCCAATCCCGTTCATCACGTACTCCTCGATTCTTAGCCTTTCGGCGCATCTATACTCGGCGAATAGAATAACACCGATCGAACTCTCCGATCTTGTCATGCCGCTGGTACGCCATGCGTGGGCATTCCTCTCCGCATCGGAGCCCAAGTATCACGTAGAGACGGTCCGCAGTCTTTGGCTGCTACAGAGCGCTCTCACAACATCAAATCGGGACATAGAAGCTGCCATCTGCACGCTGATGCTCCAACATGACATCACCGGCACCTTCGCGCAGCGTCCTGCTGAGCCCGGGCGGAGTTTCTGTGTTCTCTGGACCCATACCCTCCAGGACAACCCTTCCGGCGCAGAACGTAGGGGACCAAAGGCTACCAACGGCGAGATCAAGGGTCCTCCACGCCTCGCTGGAATGGACCATTACGATGTCATATTGACTCGCCCTCTGTTTCTCATGCTGGATGCCCTTGCCGACGAGAGGACACAACTGTTCATGACAGTCAAGACTTGGCTCAACAGCCTCCCCGGGATGGACAAGTGAGTCTTGCGTACCCTGTGCTTCCGTCTCCTGAGCTGATCAGCGTTGCGCAGGTTGTTTGGCATCTTCGTCACGAAATTCGCAGAGTTGCCATTTCTCCGGCGCAGGCAAGACTCCCAGTCAGGACCAAACCAGTTCCTCGAAGACAACGACCTCAGCTTAGCTCTGTACTACGTGCGGTCCTTTTCTAGCGTCCTGCGCTGGGCTCCAGAAGCAGCCTGGGCCGTGTTAGCGAGGAGATTTGTCAAGTCGGACGCATGCCATCCGCCACTCTCACAAATCAGTAAGGCGTTGATCCGTCTCCTTGATTTCTAGATGTGCCGTGTCTGACAACTTTAAGCCGGAACCGACACCGACATTCCGTTACAGGAATTCTTTCTTCATGTCTGCCAGCAATGCTTGGCTCATGAGGGCACAGAGGCAAGCGCAACACAGCTCCACCGTGCAGCCTTAACCGTCCTCCATCAGATTCTTCTCAATCCATTTGCCGACCAACTTGCGAAACTACGCCTTGAGAACGTCTTGATAGAAAAACTCCAGCGGTCACTTTACGGTCCAGACCCCTCCGTGCAGGTCTTGCTGCTGGACGTGGTATACGCGTCTCTGAAACTCCGCGAGATGATTCCGGTTGAACTTCCCACTTCACCGCTCCATGAAAAGCGAATAGGAAATCTGGAGGCGGCAAAGAGCTCCAGAGTGTCTCTCACAAGCGAGAGGCATTTGACTATGCAGCAGCCGCCACCGCCGCCTTTGCTGAAGTGCATTCTGGCGGGGCTCAGCTCGCACAGTGCCCGGCCCGTCCTAGACAGTTGGATTGGCTTCCTGACCGAGTGCCTGCCGCTATACGCAGACTCCATCTTCCAGGTTCTGATCCCTCTAGTTGAAACGCTCTGCAGCCAAATCGAAACCACGTTCAACAACCTCAGGCGCCTGTTCCGGGTCTCCAGCTCGAGCCCATCCCACGGAACGTCCGGGCCCGAGACCACGCTAATATCTCTGTTGAACGGCCTGGAGCAAGTTCTGGCCAACGGACACGACAGGCTGCTGGCTGAAGAGGCCAGAGCCCAGGCTGTCAAGAGTCCAGACCAACCTCAAGGCTTCTTCGGCAACATGGTCTCGGGCGTCTTCTCCTCCGACGCCCCGCAGACCCGCAGCGCCACGGCCAACGACAGGCTTACGGTTCTGCTGGCCTTCCAGGATGCCGTCCGCATCTGCTTCACCATCTGGTCCTGGGGACAGGGGAGCGATGCAGCGGGGCAGGACCCGACGTCAGGAGCATCTCTCAACTACACGTCGCTTCGTATGAGGAACCGTGCTAGGAGATTGCTGGAGCACCTATTTACGGCCGAAACGCTAGAGTGTCTCGAGACGGTGATTGGGATATGGCGAAGTGCGCTCGACGGCGCCGGCCCGTCCAAGGCCACCGAGGTGTTCAACCTGCTCCCGGCGCTGGACGGGTCGCGACCGAAGCACACCATCCCGGCGCTCTTCAACGCCATCTACAGCCGGACGAACCCGGGCGCGCTGGACCCCTCCCGGAGGTCGACGCTGACAATCGAGCTGCAGGACACGGACTTGGTTATCTTTTTGGTGGACTACACGCGGTCGTTGGAGGACGACACGATGGACGAGATCTGGCAGGACTGTACGGCATTCCTCAAAGACCTGCTCGGCAACCCATTCCCGCACCGGCAGACGCTGCCGAGCTTGTTGGAATTTGCGGCAATCCTGGGCGAGAAGGTGGACAATACCAACTTCGGGGAGCAGCGGAAAATGCGCCGGGAGCTAGCTGTACGTCCTTTTGCTGCATTCGTTGGATTGTATCGAACTAACTCTGGCTAGGATTTATTCTTGCGCCTCCTCACAGCTATCTTCACTACTCGGCCAGCCAGCTTCGACATCTCAGGGTCGTCTGGCGTCTCGGAAAAGCGACCCGGCGACGCCGGTCGACCAAACCCCGTCGTCAGGCTACCTGCCGAGCGCGCGGATGATGTGGTCGGCATCCTGGCGACCATCGTTCGCAACCTGCCCAAGATCCTGGTGGAAAACGACCGCATCCTCACCGCGGCCACCGCCATTTCCACCAACGTGATCGGCCCGACCCTGCGTTCCAAGTCCTTCCCCGATACCGTGTCCGAAACCATGATCGTTCTCCTCCAGGAACTCTCCCGCCTCCCCAACAACCAGAAGTCTTGGAAAAAGGACCTCTCCGACGCCTTCAACGACGCCCGCTTCTTTGCCTCCGACGTGGCTCTCGTCCACGCCGGCTGGCTGCCGCTGCTCAAGCAATGGACCGTCGCCGACAAGGAGCGCATGCCGGAGCTGCTGGCGCGCCTGACGCCGCCCACCACGGCGGGCATCGTCTTCGGCGTGGGCGCCACCTCGGCGCGCCTCGAGGCCGACCGCAAGACGCAGCTCAACCTGCGGCGCATCGCGACGCTGGTGCTCGCCGGCGCGCCCGACGCCTTCGTTGCTGACCTGCCCGCCGTCGCCGACCGCGTCGCCGAGCTGCTCACCGCGACGGCCACGTCGTCCCCGTCGTCCACCACCCGCGCAGAGGTGTACATGCTGCTGCGCGCCCTCGTGTTGCGCACTGCCCCCGTGCACCTCGCGCCGCTCTGGCCCGCTGTCAACGCCGAGCTGCGCGCCGCGCTGGCGTCGGTCGTGGCGCCCGACCACTCGCCCGCCGCCGACACGTACGCCGCCAACGCAACTGTCTTGCAGGCCTGCAAGCTGCTTGACTTGCTCGTGTGCGTGGCGCCCGACGAGTTCCAGCTGCACGAGTGGTTGTTTGTCACGGACACCGTCGACGCCGTCTACCGGCCGCAGTTTGCCGGTCCCGGTGGGTACCGGCCCGTGGCGCTGGTTGATGAGGTGAGTGAGGAGCTTGGAGCGGTAGCCGCGTCGTCGTTGTCGTCGTCGCATGCTGCTGTCGTTGCAGAGGCAAATGAGGCGAATGCCTCGGGGTCGTCGCGGAGACGGCTGCTGCTGGGCTCGCCGGGGGGCATCAGTGACGAGGTGGGCTTGGAGAGGAGGGACGAGCTGGTGGCGAAGGTGCTGCGGCCGTTCTTTGGGCAGCTGAGTATTTATGCTTTTGAGGCGACGTATGCCATGGCGCCGGTGGACTGGGAGGGGTGTGTCGCGGGGCTGGTGAAGGATTTGTTTGACGAGAGGACCATCGTCAAGGGGCTGTAGTGGGCGGACGGGGCGTTTGTGGTGTAGAACAACGCGGTAGAAAAATCATCAGCGAAGTTCTGGTCTCATTCGCTCGCGGGCAGGTATGCCACCATGGCCTTGCTGGCGCCTTCCATGCAGTACTGCACCACATCAATCTTCTTGCCGTCCGGGACCAGCTCAGCAATCTGCCGCAAATCGCTGGTTCGCGGCAGATACAACGCATGTTCCATCGGCCGGCAGGCATCGTGCAGCGCCGCGAGGTTGTATGGCTCCATGGTGCTGACGTCAAATACGTCCTGTTCGCGGTAGTTTACGCCACCCCAAGGAGGCGAGGCGAAGAGATATGTCCTGCTCGGATCAATTTGCAGTGAAGGGTCTACGCCAGCCCCTTTCTTCTTTTTCTGGTCCTTCAGACGCGCGAGGAACTCGAGGCTGTCGCCGTGCACCCAGGTGATGGCGTCGGCCACGCCGTACACGGCCGCGTTGTGCTGCGCGCAGGCAAGCGTGGAAGCATCCTTCTCAATGGCAATGACTCGGTCCCACTTCTCAGAGAGCGCAAAGGCAATGCTGTTGCCGCCAGCGCCGCCAAACAAGTCGATGATGGTGTCTTTACGCGGGCTGGAGCGGGTGTGGGAGCAGATGTCCCTGGCGATTTGCCTGCGGAAGGTCAGTATGAGCGACTGCGACTGTGAAAGGGTGATTCTCATACGTAGCTACTGGCTCTGGGGTCACGCCGAACCAGGCGTCATCTGTGAGACGGATGTCGTAGTCGTAAAAGTTGAAGATGGATTTGCGCTGGTGCCAGTATCTGTGACATAAGTCAGTCGGCGTTTGACAGCATCATTTGTCTGCGCTACACCAATAAAAGGAAAAGACGAAACGAAGAAGTAATGGCTAGCTCACTTTTGTAGATCCCAGGGTACTTCATTGATGTGATCGTAGTGGTGGCATTCCTCCGTGAGAGGCAGGACGCCCTCAACGGGCTTGAAAGCTGTAACGGTCATGACGGAAGAGACAACCCTATGTCCTCATCAAACGTGGGAATGGGTTAAGCAAATCAAAGAAAAAACCGCAGATCTCCAAAGTGATTATTCGCTTTGCACATCCAAAAGTGCTGGTAGTCGAAGAATGAAGAGTTTTTCAATGCAGTGAAGAGCAACTCATGGTGTGTTTGGCGATGAGAACAGGGTAACTTTCCAAGTGATGCCTCGAAGAAAATCAAGTGGGGCAGGGTGGCTCCAGTGAGCACCAGAGAAATGCCACTGAACAGAATGCGTGTAATTTACGTGACTGACATACGTGTATCGTAGTGCTGTGACCTGTGTAACCGCTACGTCAAAGCTCCAGCTTGCACATGCAGCTGTTTTAGCACTCGTTTGGTCCAGCACGTCAGTCAACAGCCGCAGCAGCAACACACGTGCAACCCGAAACCGAGGACCGACAGCCATGTTCAACGCGCTCAACCGATTCATATCGCGCCTCGATGGCGAGCCAGCACCCGCGGCGAAAGAGAACCATGGCGGGTTCGGGTTCCAAGTGCTGCGCAACGCCAACCTGCAGCTGGCCATCGAGCCCTGGTTCGACTTCGTGGTTGGCATCAACGGGCGCATGATTGTACGGGATCCCAATTAGCGCGAGCGGTTGCCTAGTCTGACAAGCATTGTCTAGGACGACTCGGACCCCCGACTATTCTCCCAGGAGGTGCGCAATTGCGCCGGCAGCTCAGTCATGCTAGGCATTTGGAGCGCAAAGGTACATGGCGCAAGCTCAGGACGCCCTTCTTTTTGATACCAGGTGTTTTGCTGTTTGGTGCTAATGTACATTGGATAGGGTCAACGGACGCGAGCTCTGCATATTCCCGTCCCCGCCGACACGGCCTCGCTCGGCCTCACGCTGCAATGGACGCCGCTCTCGGTCGTCTCCAACATATGGCACGTTCTGGACGTGCCTGCCAACTCGCCCGCCGACTTCGCAGGCCTCTTGCCCTACAGTGACTACATCTTGGGTACCCCCGAGGGCGTACTACACGGTGAGGGCGGGCTGAGCGAGCTGGTAGAGGACCACATTGGGCGCCCGCTGCGGCTGTACATCTACAACAACGAGTACAACGTCACGCGCGAGGTCACGATTCAGCCGAGCCGCGACTGGGGCGGCGAGGGCGCGCTGGGGTGCGTACTCGGCTATGGGGCGTTGCACAGGTTGCCTGCCCCGTTGAGCGAGCCGGTGCATGCGCCGGGAGAGACCATGTTTGACGGAGACTCTGCGCAGGCCGGGTTTGTGCCGGCGGTCCGGCATGCGTCGCCCGCCAGTTCCGTTCCGCCGGTCGCTGCGACACCGCCCCCGCCTTCGTCGTCCGCGGACTTCCTGGTGCCGGCGCAGATGGTGGACGCGCAAGCGGCGTCGGCTGGTGCGCCACCAAGGAGCAAGAAGAAGGAGCGACCGCAACATGGGGCGCCGAGTCTCATGGATGATTACTTCAAGGAGCAGGAGAAGAAGAGCAGAGAACTGGACAATGCGCCAAGTCGGACTACCTCGCCGCTGCCACCGCCGCCAAAAGGAGGGCCATCCAAGGGAGGACCACCCAAAGCGGACAGTGAGCAACCGAAGGAAGAAAGCGGAGAGTGATGTCCTAGGAATGTCAAACCCCCACAACCGTATCTTTTTTCTCTAGAAACATGGCTTGTAGAAGCGCGACCGTGAAACTCCTGATTTGGCATGATACAGAGCAGTCCCAGAGCATGTACAACAGAAGAAAAACAAAGAGGAACAACGCGGGCCTTGAGACGACGAAACAATCACCAACCCACCACCAACCCCCTAGTTGATGAAGTTGACGCAGAAGAAATGCAAGATCAAGCTGCACACGACAAAGTCGGCGAAGGCCCTGTTCCAAATGTCAGCTCTGCCCTTCCTTTCCCTCCTTGCAAATTGAGCCGAACTTACCGCTCTGGCGACACGGCCGGGAAATCCCCCTTGTTCGCCTCCGTGGTCTGGATCCTCAACGACGCTGCCGTCGAGTGTCAGCAAACGCATACAACCCACTCAACCCCCTGTTCCCAACCCAGATGTCGTGACCGGATTACA
Source organism: Chaetomiaceae sp. R4402 (assembly GCA_023628555.1). Taxonomy (NCBI): domain Eukaryota; kingdom Fungi; phylum Ascomycota; class Sordariomycetes; order Sordariales; family Chaetomiaceae; species Chaetomiaceae sp. R4402. Next base: position 98,449 of record JAMAKO010000009.1, read on the forward strand.
CCTACCGGTAAGAACAAACTGCCCAACAGTCGCAGAGAAACCCGACAAGAACGCATTGAACGGCTGTTCCAAGCAACACAATGTCAGTCCACACCTCCCGCAACACGACAGTAGATATGCAGAAAGCCATCGGATGGGTGAGCGGCAGAAAACGCACGTAGTTCCCCGCCAGCACGCAGTAGGCGAACTGCAGGGCGCCGACGGCGACCAGGAAGGCCATGAAGGCGTCCAGCAGCTTGGTCCGCTGCGGCGTGGTGTCCAGGTAGTGCGCTAGCACGTTGCCCACGATGCGGTCCCACGACTGCGCGCCGCCGCCGCCGGACTTGTGCAATGCCGGTGTTGTCGGCGCGGCTGCTGCTGTTGCTGCTGCCGCCGCGGAGGGCTGTGTTGGTGCTGTCACCGGGGCGGAGTGGGCTGCGGTGGAAGGGGGGATGGGCGAGACGGAGCGCGCGGCGGCGGCGTTTCTTTGCTTGGGCGCCATTGTTGAGATTTCTGTTTGTTTATGTTGCTGGTCGGTTTGGGTGGTCGATTCGGTGGGAATTGGGCGAGTGGTTGGGGTGGTTCGGGGTGGAATTGGTCGTCGTTGAAGTCGAAGGCAAGTGGGTTCCGAAGCTCTCCCAGCTGCAGGTCGAAGCGGCCACGAAAGCTTCAATTGACAAGCCGCGACCTGACCCCTGTCGTTTCGGGTCGCTCAAGTGCGTACGAGCCAATTCACGGGCAACTTGGGGCAGTCAGATACAGTGGAGCACCGGAGATGTGGGGAAAGACTGACCACTCTGCGACTGCTGACTTACACGGCCTTGTGAACACTCGATGACTGCAACTCTCAGCAGAGAGCCATAGATCAACGAATAGATTTAACTTGATACGAGGTTTGAAAAGCGCATTCTTTCTTTTCCCCATTTTTCCTCTTTTATTGCTCGTTTCTCGCTCTCTCTTTTTTTTTTTTTTTTACCGTGTATACTTCAGTCTCCGCATCTGATGGACAAAGCCGCCCCGAGACGGTCACCGACAGCCTATTCATCTGTCACTCTGGGTCCTTGAAGAAAAGCCAATAAGACCAGCGCATTCCCGGTTTGTCTCTTTTCTGGCGTTGCAGATCGAGAACGGCGGCCGTGGACTGGTCCCTCCTAAACAGAGCCCACCAGAATAAATCATAATGGTTGGGGAACAGGCGTAAGGGAACACTCCAGAGACTCGACACATCGCTTTCGCTCATAAGAAAGCTCCGACAGTCGCAGGACCACGTACTATAGTAGACGCCGCAATGAGCATCGCGAGCTTCAACGTCCGAGTTCATGCTGCTTGACCGAAGGAGTGTGAGGGTTAGGGTTGTGATCTCTCATTGATGGCGTGCTCGCTGTTCGCGGGGCAGGCTCATCCACATCCATATCTTACACAGTACACGCGATTCAAGATGCATTCAACGTCCGCGACCAGGTCGGCAGTCGACTCTGCCTGACTGCAGCTCAAACGTTACCTCATCGTCGTGCGATAGAAATCCCCGTGCCACACCTCCCTCTCAGCGCGCGCAACATTAGCAATTCATCAGTCAGCCGCCATGGCATCCATGTTTGAGGTGCGCACTGTGACGCTGTCGCGGGCGATGCAGCAGTTGCAGCAGATGCAGCGGCCCAGCGGCGCAGTCCGAGGGCCGCCATCATCATCGCCATCGTCATGCGGTTGATGCTGGGCTGACAGTTCCGGCATGCTATGTTTAGGCCCTCCAACCGCACCCAGAGGATCGGCTACATCTGCGTCTGCACCGCGCACGGTCCGTCATCCTCACAAGCCAGGAGTGAGTGTGTGTCTGCTAGCATCGACTCTTGCCTTTGTGTAGCGCGCCGCTTTCCATCAGATCCGCCCGCGGCCTCACCATCTCATCCGCTTACTATGTGCCTTACCCTTACACATTCACACACACACACACATCCACCCACACTAACCTCTCACCACCCCCACCCCGGGATCAGACTCGTCGAGATCCGCGCCGCCCAGCGCACCTTCGAGGGCGCGTACATGCGCACGGCGCTCTCGCAGTTCTCCTTCGCCCTGGTCGTCCTGCGCATCTTCACCTCCGAGTTCTACCCCATCGGCGCCCTGCTGGCCTGCTACGGCGCCGCCGTGCTGCTCGTCGCCGCCTACCGCCGCTACGAGGGCAACCGCCAGTTTTTCGACTGCGAGGAGAGCGAGGGCTCGTCCGCCGACGAGGACGACGCCGAGCAGTTGGCGCGTGGCAGGGGCAGGGGCACCGGCAGGGGACCCGCGGTGGCGGCGGGGAGTCTTGAGAGGGGCAGCAGACAGATGGTGGTGAAGAAGAAGTTTAGGACGAGTGGGAATAGTGTGGGCTTGCTGGTTGGCTTGAGTCTGGTGAGTTATTTGGCGTTGGTGGTGCTGTTGTGGCAGTTGGATGGGTGAAACCACTTGTCGTCGTTATTCGCTTCTTGGATATGGATACTGTGTAAGCTGTTTCTTTGCCTGGAACGCGTGTCCCAACGGCCAAACCCCCGCTCGCCCCGTCATTGAGTTCGTCGTCAGCGACCCGACATCGGTCCCCGGTCAGATACCCTGTTTTCCAGTGCATACTGTGTACTGTACTGAGTACCCGAAGCACCAAGCTTCCGTGGCTGCTTCCGTCTCAGTCATGTAACCTCCGTTTTAGCGCTCCGGTGCTTGAAGCCAAGATACCTGAACATTCTCTAACTGAGCAACATATGTCCACCATGACGCATGTCTACCTTATCCTGTCTGCCAACTATTCCCGGCAAGCTCCCGTCCCGAATCCCACCCCATTCCTTCACCGTTTGCGTAGCTAGCCTCAAGCCTGGATCACCCCTCGGTCAACTTGAAACGGTTGTAAATTGCAACGTTGGGGAAAGGGTACGCAAGGCTCTCGGCGGCACCGCACAACTCATAGCCAGTGCGGCCGCAACGTAACACAGCGACGCCCGTGCATGACCTTAGCAAGAGCACCGCGTGGCCTTCTGTGCATTTACCGTCGCCGAAAGCCGGGTGAAGCGCAGAGCGTTAGGTGGTTCCACAGGAGGCTAAGCATGCTGGAACGTGCCTTCAAGTACCTAGCTGGACAGTAACTGAGGTGTGGGAGATGCGGGGAAACCGCCTCGACGAACACGCCCGACTCGGTCCTACAGGACGGCACGGCAGCGCGACAGGGGCACGGCGAGCAAAAGGGGCGCTTCAGTGCGTTCGTCTGGGGTGCAGAAAGGGCAGGGGAATCTCTTGGCTACACATAGAAGAGAGGGAAAACCTTGTGCCACGCATGGTCCGTACCACGGTAGTTGGCTCGTTGGCTGCAGCGGGATACCGAATCTACATCGGATCGCCGGCCGGCATATCCGAGGCGGACGGCCGGCCCCCGGAGCCGATTGCCTTGCCAACGGTGCGGCCAGCAGTGAGTCTGTTTACCAGACGTCAAGTCGATCTACTGCGTAACCATGATGAAGAGCCGAGTGATCCAGCGCTCGACCACGGCCATGCATCGCTCACCGATGTGGAAGATCCATGGCACCGCAGCATATTACTGTCAACAACCGGGATCATCCGAAACTTGAACGTGTCTGTGTGTGTTCATCAATAAGCTTAGACAAAATACATTGATATGGTGTAGCCGCAATATATGCCGCCCTCCCTCCCCCGCGCTGTCTATCCCGTCGCATGCCGTCCCAAAGAAACCCCATCGTATCCGGCTCGAAACCAGAGGTGGTCAGTCTCAGCAGGCCACTATGAGAACCAAAATGCAGAATAAAAGTACACATGATTAAAAAAAACAATGCGAACAGCTGAGCAGAGCAGAAGCCAAGAGCAAAAAGACTATCAAAGACACCTGAACCAAACATGGCGGAGCAGCCACCCGCCTTCCGTTTTTGCCTTTCCGATCACAAGGTCAGACATCCGGGCCGATAACATTGAAACGAGCAGACACAGACAGACCCAAGAACAAAACTGAGATGAGAAAGTCAAGAAGCCAGATGAATGGAAATAAAAAGGAAAAGAAACCCCTGCCATTCTTGGTATCGTTTTCCATCCACCCGAGTCCACTCAAGAGAAGAGCAACCGCCTGTCCACCCTTCTATTCCGCCCAAGCTCTTCCGTGACGTCTGTCTCTCATCAAGTGGTTCCAGCAGGACCACCCACTGCGTCCCGTGTAACGTTCGGGGGAAGGGTCACCTCATCTCCACTCGGAGAAGAGACCCCCGCCGATGCGGCTTGCCGCCATCGTGGGGTGGGCTGCCCCGCTAGTCCGGATGGAGCCCGGATCCCCCGCCCGTGGGCGCGCGTGCCCGATCCCGTGTCTCCTCCCGTACCCGTGCCGTGCCGTGCCGCCTTCCGTCCGTCTAGCGTCGTGTAAGCCTCAATAAACCTCCCCGAATGCAGCCGAATTATGGTTGAGTGATGACCGTTTCCCCAAAATGGGGCCGAACCGCGGTGCTTGCAGACCAGTACAGAAACAAAAAGTGAGGAAAGCAGAGGTAAGCGTAAAGTTGAAAGAATAAAGGAAGCGCACGGTGGGGATACACAACTGAGAATCGTTAAAAAGCATATGCGCTTATATAGCGTCGACCTTCATCTCGCGCCAGCATCGTCTCTTTTGGTGGGATCGTCATTCGTTTCCATTCTTTTGGGAACACCGCCATCGCATCATGCAAGTTTGAACTCCTCCGCTGGATTTCTGAGCAGGACAGTGACCTGCGACGTTTGCAGCCGCAATCATGCGGTCATCACCCTTTGGACTAGTTTGCTCGCCGCCGTCCTAGCTCGTACAGAATATTCGTTTTGGGCGACGTGCAGGCGAGATTCGATGCGATGAGCGTCGCGTCCAGTGTCGCAAATCTCCCAATTCGGATTTTGGGCAACATCGCGCTCAGGCCCGGATTCCGGATTGGCACTTCTGCGTCGTGCAAGTTTGGACAAATCGGGCAGCCTCGAACCATCCAAGTGCCGGACACGACGTTGGGGCAGGAAATTGGCTCCGGGACGCCACGGCAACTGCGTCGATAAATAGGGACGGTCCAGAGCCATGCGACCTGGAGCAACGCACTGTCGCTGAGCATAGACTCGAACCCTCGGGAGGGCCCAGCCAATTCACCGCCCGTAGTACACGTTCGAACCGGAATGTCCATGCCCGGCCGAGTGCTGGTCGCCGGCTTCCCCGTACCATCCACCATAGCCATCGCCCGGTTTCGAGTACGAGTACGACTGCTGCCACGGTGCATAGCTGGATGGGGGCACGGCCCCTGCCGACAACGAGACGTTCTGGTCCATCGTGGTGCCGGGAACCGTCTCAATTCCCGGGATTGTGGTGGCAATGGGTGGGGGATACATATCGCCCGATTTGCGATCGTACCCGCGACTTGAATGCCCGCTGAGCTGTGAGATGGACGGATACTGCTGGTGACCCGACATGGATTCCGCACCGAATGACAGCGACCGCGGAGGCGGCGCAGGATATGACGACCAAGCAATGTCATCTCGTGACGGTTCGCTGGCTACCGATGCCGACCAAGGCGCAGACGGGGGAGGCGCGTGAGGCGTGTACGGGGAGAAGGCCGGCGTGATGGGAGAATCACCGGGATACGACCTCCAGCCCGTGCTCATGTCGCTCGGTTTTGACGAGCTGGGGCTCGCGTCTGCCGACATCCAGTTGGTCACACCATGCTGCCCATATTCGTACGCACGAGTGCCTGACGCGCCTGAAGGTACTTTGAGACAATGCTCAGCTCTTCGAACACCAACGCAGACGCATCGGGCTCCAGGGAGGGGCAAGAAACTTACGCTTGGAATCCGGGGGATAGCTCTCGCTCCCTGAGGGCTTCATCGGTGGCGCCATGTTCTGAATCGGCGGCATGGCCAGTTGAGTATAGGCTTGTTGCCCGTGAACGTCGGCTGGAATTCCTGCCGGCATGGACGGAGACGAGGATGCGGAGCCGACCTTTGGGCCAACCGACGACCGCGAACCCGATTTCTGTCTGGTATCGACGACGGGCGGCTGTTGGTCCACGGGGTAAAAGCTGCATTCTTTTTTGAGCCGTATGCAGTTTATGCAACGGCCCTGGACATCGTTTTGCGACGGGACACACCTGATCTTTCGGCGCCGGCAATGGCCTTTGCCCAAGGTCTCAGCAACAGGAGCATCGCTTAGCAACCGACCCAGGGAGCACTTACCACATGCGACCGAGGTTCGGTGATAGCCCAACTTGTTTCTCCTCCTTTCCGCGGCGGCATCCTGACTGGCCGCCAACGCCGCCTGTTGCGGGGTAGGCGGTTGCGGCACCGGGCCGCCGACCGGCGTCGATATCGACCGCGTCAACTTCAGCGAGTTTGAGCGCTCTCTGGAGTGTATGCTCGAGTCCGGGTCCAGTCCCGAAGACGCATGCAAATAGCTGGGCAGGTAGCCGGAAGACGGCATATCCATATCGGCGCCGTTCGGAGGCGGCGGCGGGTACTGGTACGACATGATGTCGGTCATGAGCTCCGTTGGAGGCACTGCAGGGTGGATTGCCGAGTCCAAAGTGTTCAAAGTCGTCTGCAAGGGCGGCAGAGCAACAACTGCCATGTAATGGGCCTGCTGCGGAGCGCGCAACAGCGTCAAAAAAGCACCAGATTGCGATCCCAAAGCCGTATTGCGATGGTTCTGGGACGCGGAGGTCGAGACAGAACAACCTGGGTCCAGAGCGGCGATGATGGCTCACTTTCGACTCCCGTCACGGAGCTCTTCAAAACACAGCCTGAATGCAAGGACTCGGAGTCTGCCGTTGAACCACAGTGCCGACACCGAGGCGACTGTGCCTGGATATGACGCCAACGGCGCTTTTGCGACAGAGTTAGACGCGAACTTGGCTAAGTAGCGAGGGACGGTTCGGCCAATCGAGATGGTGATCCCGCGGGTCTGCAGCACTGGGGCGAGGCAGATCCAAGAAGTATGGCTGCCGACTGAACCTGCCGCGGCCAGTTCTGCCTAGCCTGCCTCGATCTAAAGAACGGGGACGCAACAGCTGCAGCAGCTTGCTGCAAGGCCGCAACCGGCGGAAAATACCCCTGCTGTATGCAGAGCCGTGGATACCTTCGGGCGGTCTCTACCGCGGGTGCCCGAGGAGATCGAGTGCAAACGTTGTCTGTGAGCGCGTGTCCGGGGTCCGAGAGGGCATGGGCGGGTGCCTAGCCCAAGGGTTCCGGGGCGCCTTTGGTTGCGAGGGGATGTTTTGTGGATGGATTCCTGCAGCGCACGAACCAGACCAACCGAGAGTTGACTGGAATGGAGCCGGAGGGCGAGCGGGAGCTTTCGCAGCCGCGTTGACGACACGGCTCAGACCCCGATTTTGGGAACTCGCTCGTGGGTGGCCAGAGCAGGGGGTTCCCGCAGCTACTGTTTTTGGAAGCTTCTGTGCAACCTTTCGGCTGCTTTGGCATCAACGTTCGATCGAGTGCCGGTGACGGGTCGAAAGTCGGGACCGTCGGGGGCGGGGGAGCTGAAAACCGCAAGGCGGTGCGTGTCCTGGATGCGCGAGGATAACCCAGTTCAAAGATGGGTGGACAAACTCGGACCTTCGAGGTCTCACTTGGCGGGGACAACCAGTGGTGTGCCTGGGTAAACGACACAGGTGAGCCTCACTTTTATCTGACCAAGCAGTCGCTTAACCGTGGTTGGTGGCTCGAGCAGCTGAATCTAGGCAGACGAGCCCGGGTGGGATGCTTTCTCGATGGTGAGCCCCGGGGAGGGGTGTTCCCTTCACTTCTTTTGCCGGACTGCAGGTGTAAGCAGCAGAGCCCTTGGCCATTCAGCTGTTAGGGTCGCAGCCTCTACGCCCCCAGCAGCCAGGCGAACCCCGGTGAAAGCGACGTCAGACGATGGTAACGAACGGCACGGCGACAACGAGGTCGACCTCAAGGGAATTCGGATAACTCGAAGCTCGATGTTCCGGAAGCGACAGACAGAGTTGACCAGCGTCGAGGGCGAATGCTCGGACAGGCCAGGGAGAGGTCGAAGACTTGGAAATGGAAGTTGCGCTGGACCCGAGGCAGCAAATCCAGGCAAGTGGTCTCGGGCTTTGCTTTTTTTTCCGTCGAAATGGCTGATCTTTGTTTTTTTTTTCGGCGGTTTGAATAGTTGGGTTGTTTCTCGTGCGTCACTCCCTTCTTGACTGGCTGAGATGTGTGGGTTTCTCAGGGAGCCCGATCGATGGCTGGCTGGGAGTTGCCCAAGGACCCAAGATTTGGATGCGATCGAATTTGGGCGGCAATGCGACGAAAATGACTGCGTGAGCACGAGGCTGCCCAATCCCGGCCGCACGCAGCACTTGCGCAGTTCTGGGAGGTGGGTTGTTGTGATGGCAACCGCAACGCTCTGGTGGGGGCTCGGGGGGGGGGCAGGCGAGGATAATAAGAGAAGCGTCCGTTTATATTGGCAGCTTCACTGGGTTGAGGAAGGCGAGCCTGGGATGGGGTGGCGAGGCCGGGCGGTGACAATGGCCGATACGTCAATTAAAGGAAAGGGCACATATTAAAACGGAGACTGCGCTTTCCTCGAGCGTCTCTTTATTCCGCAGGCAGGAAGCAACAGGCGGAGACACGATGAGCGCGAGCCGGACATGGAAGGCACGCTGCGGTGCAGCCGGGGCAAGCCAAACACAGCCAAAATGACCAGGACCGTGGTCGTCTGGAGATCCCGTCGACTTGGCAGAAAGAGCCAAAGAAAAAAAAATGGAAACTCAACCAGACCCAGACAGCGAAATGCTCGAACCTCAAGTTCATCAACCGGCCTTGCATCACGGCTTCCGTGCGAGGCCCAGGTCCCCCTCCCACCCCATCCCCATGGCTAACATGGAAAAATGGGCTGCAACCAGTCCGGGGGGCCATTGGGGCTAATTCATCCTTTGATCATTGCCAAAGGCTGAAACACCGTTTCCAGCATTTGGCTCTCCGGAAAGCAGTCGGGATTTTCCTCTTGCGCTCACACGGGGGCGACCCTGGCTGGTCTTGACGATTAACCGATCTGGTAATCAAGGCACTGCTTTGAAAGGCATGTGCTCGCCTCTCCCCCCCCGGTCCGCCCTTCCATGCCTGCGAAGCTGGGGTTGGACTGCATACCCATTCTTCCGAGCGACCTCCAGGCGAAGACCCCGGCTGCGGCTTGATCTCGGCGGCAATCCAGTATACATAGTATTGCAGAAGACAACCGCAGCAAAAGGGCATCATCACGCCCCACGAGCACGATTTGCGCAGGAAATCTGAGCGCAGCGATACACACGCGGCTGCTCCTTCTTGACGCTCTCTTTGTCGGCTCGAACCCAAGGACTTCCGAAGGAAGGGAGCGTAGCATCCTTGTCCAGGCCTGGTTGTGGCTCAATCGCGAAAGGGTGGTATCGGGCCGGGAACGGCTCCATGGACGAGATCTGATCTTGGAATCTGAGGAGCGGCCGAGCGGGCCACGAAGGGCGATCAAGAGGCCTGGAATGTCCCTTTCAGGGTCCACGCGCGCCCGCGGACCGCTTGTCTGATTAGCCCAGCACGCATCGTTTGGCTGAAAAACGCGACAGCAATCCGTCAGTTATTAAGCGCTTGGGCGCCCATGCGTCTGTCTGCAGCCGCGCCTGCCGTTGGGCAATGGGAAACAGGCGCGGCCAGGTCCGTTATGTCGCGTCAATTGTAGTTGCTTATCCGTGACCACATCTCAGCCCCCGGCACTGTGACGGAGGGCCGATCCCCTGTTTAACCCAACGCAACCCCCTCCCGGCACCAGTACAAGTAAGCGTTTACTTTTTCTGATTGTACAATGCGCAGTACACGGATAGGTACACAGTAACGCCTGTACATCCCACTGGGTTTTCGGTTGTCCCAGTAGAAGAAGGCGCTAAAGGCGTCGCCGAAGGCTTCGAGAACCGGGATCGACGTCTAGTGTACTTTGTAAGTCCGGACAGGGAACGGAGGAATGCCGCGAGAAGGGCCTGAGTGGAGCGTTAGCGTTGTCATGCGGTGCAGTTAGCAACAGCAAGGAGGCCCCCGTCAGAGCAGCCCAAACCAGGTTTGCGCTGAGACTGCTAGTGCCGGGTACCTTGCATAGGCTCGGACTTGAACCGTTGAGTGGCTGCGTTGCGGACGAAGCGTTGCATTGGCTCGCGCCCAGCACTCGTTCCGGTTGTGAACCCCTTCAATTTCTTTTCATCCGCTCCTCCAACCTGCACTACGACGCATCTCTATGCAGCAGCCATATTGGCTATTTACCGCGTACTGTGTCAGATGCAGGTCGCGGGCTGCTGAGTTGCTGAGAGGCGAGCGATGCTATCTCACAATGGGCCGTACGCTGGTAAAAAGAAGCCGGCTAGATTGAACTCGCAAGCCACCAGGAACCTCTGCTGGGGCTGCAAGGTGGTGGCACATCTGATCCGGGCCAGCTGTCCTTGACGGCAGAGATCTCTCTCCGGATAGATGGCCGCCCGAAATCCCCGAGTCGTCAGGTCCTCGCTAAGCAGGGCCCGGTAAGGTCCGTCACGCTGGCTTCGCTGGAACCTAAGCGTCGACCAGAGCCATGACGGGAAGCGGAAGGAGAGGTGGAACGTTGTGCATCCGAAATTTCGACGGCGGCTTCTAGAAGGAAAGTTGCCGAGCGAAACTGACATGGGACGAACCGAACCGGATCGGACTGCACTATGCGCTTTAGGAAGATCGGGAAGCTTGATGTGCTCCAGGATCCCGGACTGGCCGAACAACAATAGCCGTTTTCCTCACTCCCCAGTCCCCACGCGTCATCAGTCATGATGAGGCTGGGGCGATCAAACGCAAAGGGCGCCACAGCATCGTCAGCACTGTGTTGGTTGGGGGGCTTACGGATACGGACATAAGCAAGTTGGATGACAGTCGTATGTTAAGTCGCAAGAGAACGTTGATGTCGGCCATGCATATCAGGCGTGGTACCGTTCCAGAGCAGCACGCGCTTTCCTGTCAGCAAGCGTGTGTGCTGTGTAACGTTATTCGAGCAACCCCACGAAACGGGCGGAACCAAGGGCCGGTCAGCCGCAAACTGCAGAAATGACGACATCTCTGAGCCCTAACCCTAGCCGCGTCCTTTTGGTGTCCATCAGAGGCGATTGACTAACGGCAGACACCTACCGTTGTCCCGAGGGCAATCCAGACTTTCTGCAACAACAATCCACAGGGCACTATGGGACAGGGCGTTGCCAAGCCCGAGCTCGAGCAAGGCCCCTTTTCTTTGTGCACTCGTTTCCCGGCTTGGGGGCTGACTCGTCCCCGATTGGCCGATGCTTCGAAGCTCCAAGGCAGTCCAGCGTCGGATAGATTGCGGTAGTTGGCGATGTGTTCTGTTGACACTGTTGCAGCTGCAAGTACTGTAACCATACTAGTACGTCCGTGCCTCGCAACTCATTACCGCTGCGGGAAGGTAAGGTAAGGTTGGTAGGTACCAGGGTACCTACTCAAAACTGTACATGAAGCGTCTGGGACACTTGGACAAGTATGTCTAATGCATAAGCAATCGGTGCACTGCTGCGGCGCCAACTGCGTGCCAGCAATACCTCGTCGCGTTGTCGATATCTCATGCGATTCCCGCCTCCCGCACACAACAGGAGACACATCACCTGAGTGTTGATCATACGCAGTGAAGTTAAGTACGGTAATTCGCACCACAAGACCAAGGTGGCCAGGCAGCGACAGACAGACAGACACCCCAGGTCTCAACCAGCATCTGCTCTGCAGGATCAAATCTGCACGTCATGCCCGGCATCACACTCCGCTGCGTTGTAGATAGTCAGAATAGACGACAAATCTGGCGCTCTATACTACTATAGTACGAACCAGCATCCAAACAACGGGGCCTCGCAAATCCTTGTATCGAACTGCCGTCCGCAGAAGCCGTCCATTCTCCGCAGAACACTGTAGTTGGTACCTGATGCTGCAGCTACGTACGCCACTTTTCCAAGTCTTCCCAATAATCCGAGCCAAAGAGTCCAGCATCACATTGCGTCCTCTATCTCCGTCGGCTCGCGTCCCGGTGAGAAGGATAAGGGGCGACCTCATCGGCCAGTTTAAGGGCCGAACGGAGCCAAAGAGAAATATCGCCCGCAGATTTCGCCGGCGTCCCAGCCGGCTCGCTTCCGAACGACTACTTGTATGTACATTACTCACAGGCTGGGCGGATCGAACTGGCGTTGCATTGCCCATATTGCATGTGTGCCTGGCTGTGATGAATCGGGCTGGACTGGCTGAACATGAGTTTCCAGACCAGGACAGATACTACCAATCTACAGGTGGGGTGGTGGACTTGCTCTGGCGCGCTTTGACGCCTGATTAGGCGGTGCTGCCTGTTGGCGTGAACCCCCACTCTCATGTGTGACGGTCATCTGGAGGTAAAGTCGGAAGGAGCTCGTCAACGCGGTTTCCTATTCCTCACTTTACCTCCCCGTGAGATGTCTACCGGCAGCCAACGACATCTAACGTGAGGCCGAGAACCAACCTGGAACACTTTACGCATACTAGTACTGTGTACAAACATTTCCTGGCCTGGCGTCTTCGCAGCAAGCTCGCAAGCCACCGCCGTACCACATCGCCTATCGGTGGGCCCAGTTCTTTGTCTCTGCCACGCTACTATATGGGTTTGATCTTCGTTTAGCCAGAATGGCATGCTAGATGTGCCTCTCTCGTATTCAATCGCGCCCCGACGTTCTCTTGTCTGGATACACCATTCTGGCAAAATCGGTCGTCGGCCCGTCTCGACAGGGGACCCGGAAGCGTCCACTCAGTAAGTGAGTTTTTGTCTGGGCTACGATGCGTTGATAGGCAGGGTTCCATTCTGCAGACAAAGGACGTTGCGATGCGCGCGGAACTGCCCGCCTTGGCCGGGTCTTGGGTGGATTCCACCTGATGAGACGGTCGTCTCTTCGATCCTGCGGCTCTTCACTTCGGCTGAGAAATCTCGCCAGTCGGGAAATCGGGCCCTCGATGATACGTGCAATCGATAACAATTCACGGCCCGACCGCGCCAGCTTGACATCAAGGAAGAACGAGATTCACGGCGGCTCCCTTGCGGCGTGCCCTGGACAGACACCTCCGAAGCCTCAGCGCGATGAAGCTCGGCAGTCCTGCGGGATTTGTCTCGTGAAGCGAGGGAGCCTCCAACGGAAATCCCGCACTCGCCGAGGCCTGGCGTCGGCTGTTACATCGCGTCTCGCCATCGCAGCTCCCGGGTCGGTGGATGGAACGGTCCTCCAAACCCGTGCCTGCCCTGCAGTGCAGTCGAGACAGTGGCCCGAATTTGCACCGACTGTACCCCCTCGTCGCGCTCCCGGGTTTGTGTCTTGCGGACGCACTCCGGGACCTGGGAAGCAGTAAACGGGCCGGCTGCGCTCACCGGTGGACCTCTCGTCCATATCATATCCGGCTAGCCGACACTTCGCTCGCGCATCCATCGGGGATTGTCGACTGCGGACGGCGTAGAATGGCATTGTGCCAATCTCGTCGGAGCAACCAGTCAATGAGACTCGCCGAGCTTTGCGCCGGGAGCTCCCTTGAGACCCCAGGCTCTCCCGCCGGCATGGGTCGGCCGACTCTCATCCGGGCCGTTTCCTTACGCGGGCATTCCCGAACCTTGTTGAGAGCCGATGTCGCATTCCTGCCGAGCGATTTGGCACTCGAGCGGCATGCCGCCCCAACGATGCCAATGGCTTCTGTCTCGCCTTCTGCCGGCGTCCCGCTGAGATGTTCATACAGCGTGCCTCGTCAAGTCTTCCTGCGCATGTGCGGAGAATGCCTCAACGCACCATGATATGTGCAACATTACCGCTGTGGTTCAGGGTGCTGTACGTCGTGGCGTCCGCAGTCAGCCAGTAGCGGAACTTGGTTTAAGCCTCAAGGGAGGCTGGTGCAGGGGTTGGAGAGATTGACGCCTCCTTCCCTCTGTCTCGGACATGTGATTGCTTTGCTTTTCTGGATGGAAGTCCGATGTCAGTAAGGGTGGCCCGGTCTGTTGTGTTTGGCTGCAATGCACAGGCTGAGGGGGGCAGAGTACCGCCCTGGCAAATAGGAAACCCGCAATGGCCAGTTGTGACTACTAGGAAGAAGACCACGCAGTAGGTTGGGTCATCGGCATGGTCACCATCTTCTTGACACCTCAGAGTGCAGTTTGAGACTTGCCTACACAGTAGGATACGGGCACGAGGTACTGTTTTGGTTCGCCAGCTCCAGCTCTGCAACCCCAACGCCAGAGTACCGTGATTGAGAGTCAGGGCAACCCTTTAGATCGAACACACAATAGGCATAGTAGAGTAATGTGGGCTTGTGAACTTGTGTTTGTTTCCCATTCCTCATTTCGTTCTGCGCGAGTGCGGTGTATTGCAGCCTTCTTGTCCGCCGCTACAAGAGCACAGCGTGAACAGCAACGGCCCCTGACACTGTGATGGTTTCATGCCCGGCATCGACAAAATCAGTACCGTCACTCTCGGTAACTTGTGCATGGATCGTGCTAATTCTCTAGCAGCACTGTACTCTACACCGAGGATCGACCCAGGAGCCCACTTCGATGGATTGCAAACCGTCCCCAGCCACTCCACTCCTGACACCAACACAGGTACATGAAATCAGCGGAATCGATTAAAGAGCATCTCCATAATCCAGTCAATGTTATAATATGTGGGTGCATTACGATGTGGTTGCATCTTCACCAGGAGCCATGTTCAATACGGGGCACGTCAACAACCCGAGACGCCTATGGCTCAGCCATACCCCTCTCCATGCTCAGACTTGACGGAAGCTGCAGACCCGTTGCCGTTGCTGTTTCCATAGGCGCTGTCTGTCTGCGCGACGAACGTGCCGTGCAGGAACTCCAAGAACCTGTCCACGTCTTGCACGGTGCTCATGGCGCCGAGACTCGCTCGTACAACACTGCTACGGCATCAGCACGACAAGAACACACGCGACAATAAGTCACGGAAAAATCATCTTACCCAGTAGGCAGCTCGTTTATGAGACTTAGCCCGTTGGGCCCTGCGATATTCGTGTCAGTTATTCATCTACCACGACGCGCCGGTCCCCAACCAACGACTTACCACAATGGTGTCCTGCCGACCTTGCACGGTCTAATTGCCACGGCTCATACTGTAGTGCAGCGTACAGTCCCCCGGGACAGCATATCCCTGACACCACAGTACGGTTAGCTGAGCAACCCGCTACCGGCTCTCCCTCTCCCCTTTTTGTGTGTGTCGTCCCCGAGGCATAGGTGTTGAGCATACCTCCAGATCGTACGTAGAGTTCGTCCTCGTTCGCCAGCTTCTCCACCACGTCATACGGCTCGTAGCCTCCGTCCACCCTCAGGACGTTGAACGCGACTGTGGCGCCCTGTCGCCTGGGATCTCCGTATGCCGTGCCCCCGGGCGGCCCCTCCTCATACACCATACAGAGCGGCTGCCCGTTCCCGTGCCTCAACCCCCTCATCCCCTGATACAACCTCCTCGCCAGCGCGGTGGTATGCGCCGAGACGTTCTCCATCGACCCGTACAGCTCGGCATGCACCTCAATGGCCTCCCCAAGCGCCAGAATACTGTGAAACGGTACCGTCCCGTCTTCGAGACCCTCGTGGAGCGTACTGCTGATACGTCCTCCGCCACCATTGCCCATCGCTGCGGTTGCTCCATGCTCTAACCCCTTCGACAAATGCCACGCGCCGCCGATGGTGCTCACTATCGACACAGTCCCGCCGCCAAAGTACTTGCGCAGCGCGAGGATGTGGCCCGAGTCGCGGCGCACGACCAGGCCGCCCAGGTCGGGGAACCCGAATATCTTGTAGAACGAGACGCACACAAAGTCCGGCGCCGCGTCCGGGTCCGCAAACACGTCGGCCATCGGGCTCGTCATGGCCAGCGCCGCGGCGTCCAGCAGGCTGTACGTGTCACGCATCCCCCGGCGCGCCCGCGCTGCCCGCCGCAGCCGGCCCGCCCACTCGAGCGGCAGCCGCCGGCCCGTGAGGTTCGACTGGCCCGGGTAGGCGAACAGGCCAAGGCTTGACACGCGCTCGGCGTCCACGTCAGCGTCTCCAGCCAGCCACGCCTCGACCTCGGCGTCCGTCGCAAAGACATTATGGTCGCCGCGCGTGAGCTCGCGCACGCCGACGAGGCTGGTGTGAGCGTCACGGTGGTAGCCGTACCAGAAGGATCCGGCGCGGGTCTGCTCGGCAAGGTCGCGGAAAGCGTCGGCGACGAGCTTGATGGCGGCGGTGGCGTTGGCGGTGAAGACGAGGTCGAAGTGGCGCGGGTCGGCGCCGAGAAAGCGCAGGGTGGCGGCGCGCACAGCGTCCACCACGTCGCCCGACAGCGCGGCCGGGCGGTTGGCCGAGTGCGGGTTGCCGTACAGATTGGCCAGCAGCTTGCGCGTGGTGCGGTGGATGGTGGAGGCCGCGTAGATGGTGGCGCCGCTGTGGTCGAGGTAGGTTCCTGGTGGGGATGGGATGTCAGATGTGGTATCAACAGGGAGGAGGAGTAGAGGGAAGAAGTGAAACAAGCGGACATGAAGAATTGAGTTGGTCACTCACCGTGTTTCATATGAGGGTACTCTTCCTGGCGAATGAGCTCCACGGGCTTTGGATAGAAGCTTCGAAGCTCAGGTTGGGCAACAGCATTGGTGGTGGTGGTGTCGTTGTCGTTGGCGTTCAAGACCGTATGCAAGACATCTGAGTCAAGGGTCGGTGAGAGGGACCTGGGTCTGAGACTTGGACTAAGTTTGCGTCCGAGTGAAGCAAGCGATCGGCGTCGCCATGAACTCTCTTGTGAGACTCGTTTTACGCCGCCTTTGGGGGTGGGAGCTTGCTCTTCCTGCTTCCGCCCTGACAGACGAACGAGAACGCCGGATCGAGCCATGGTGAAAGGCAGGACTACGAGAGGAGGGTGGCGAGAAGGGGACGGATGGTTGGGTCTGAAGCAAGCAACCCACCATATTTATACGTCACTACTCATGCCGACACTGGTCTGTCAGGCCTGCTCTGCCGAGAAGATCTGAGCTGATAAGGTTACGTTGGCGTCAATAGTATGCACGCAACCAGGAGGCTCAGCAAGATTGGGCAACCTACATCGTCCAGAGGTGGTACGGAAGCGGTGTGCCTTGGACGCGGAGATGGATATCGCCCTCTACCAGTGGTCGGGAGGAGCAACCCCTCTTCTTGGATGGAGGGCGGATAAGCGAGGCAACAGGGCCAGCCGGTCTCTCCAGCAAACATTCACCTTGCATTCCAATAGGCCCGGTACACTGGGTGCACTTGTACAGACCGCAGCTGTGTCAGGTGATCGGCCGGGAGCGAGGGAGGCGGGATGTTGGGACGGCTTGACAGCGGGATGCCGGGGAACCGAATCGACAGCCCTGAATCCTCCCACATGATTTCCAATCTTGGCCACCCAGAGTCAACCGCATCCCAAAGCGCTAGTCCGTATGCGTCCGTGAGAGACGTGTACAGCACAGTATTGAGGTCCCCAACCTGGTGGGAGCATGAAGCCGGTAGAAGGCAGCCCGTATCGTAGCGTATCTCCTGCTGCTTTCAAGCGCCGGGGAGGACTTGCCCGTCCCAAGGCCACCACAATCGCCAGGCAGCCGACCTTCCCCCAACTTGGTCTCATTGGCTTCCAACACTGTGGAAGCAGCCACTGGGTTGCGAAGCCGGGGAGTTCCAGCCCGGGCGAAGGGATATCTCGACTGCATCCAGCAAGTCAGGTCTTTCGTCAAGTACGGAAGTACTTGCACGGGACAACTTCCGGCACATGTCTCGTATCGTGACACAGCAGAAACACTGACTGAGCTGCCGATACCGAAGCGAAGGAAGCCAGTCAGCGAGCGCCAGTGCCGCTTATGACTAGGGACGCGCCGGATCTTGATCCACGGCTGCCGGTGATCAACTGGGCTAGCGCCGTGGTGGTGGTGTCTTGCCAGAGGTTGGCGCTGGTGGTGGCCATGTGAATGTGGAATCCTGGCGATCGACGAAGGATTGGCAGCGAATTGGTCGGCTCGCTGCAGAAGGATTGCGGAGGTCATGAAGACCGGGCTATCCGGCGGAGGGGGAACGTCAGCGTCGAAGGCCGGCCCCATGGACGGACAGCTTGGCGGATGACGGCAGCCCTACCGGGGGACATCACCCGCAGGTTGGCTGATCCCGCGGCCCCGCCCGCTTGCAGCCTGTATTGCTCCCGTGGCAAGACGTGCAGAATCGGGAGCGGGGGAAGGTGATGTCCAGGAACTGGGCCGTCGCTAGTCTTGACAGCGTCCGCATTGGGATAGGCCACGGGCCAGAGAGCTCGCCGAGGACGGCGAGGCGTCGCCGATTGGGATAGGAAGAGACGGCGGTGATTTGTCGCGGGTTTCGTTGACTTCTTTTTCGGGACGAGGGTGGGTAACATTGGGCTGCCGTTGGCAGCTGAGCGTGAGATGCGAGATGCGGCCGGTCGTCCATCTGACATGAAGGAGGGGGATATGCTGAAGAACCGCCCGTTGCAGACTGCCAACGTCAACGAGGTGCATGAGGTTGTGTTGCAATTGCAGACCTGACGGTCTCTCCATGCGGTGGATCGACGTCGTGACGACTGGCTGGGCTTGCCCGACGTGCGAGGCTATGATCCGCAAAGTCCTTGCAGCCTTGAAGAATGGAGGGAATAGAGGGATCCGGACTTGGCGATAGCAGCGCACTCCGCCGCTGAGGTGGCTCGGAGTAGCTCGCCTAGCCGGGATCAGGAGGAGGGGAAGCACGGGGAGCCGACGAGCTAAACGCAGAAAAGAGAATCCCAGCTCACCTAGGCACGCCGAACCCGCCACTGGCCAGTTGCCCAACCCATTTGCGCAGCTCCGAGCAAACGACGAAGCCGGGTTCGGGAAGAGCAGGCACAGCCGGTCGGCTGTCCCGTCCCGTCCCAGCTGGACGAACATGCTGCGGGCGTTCTCAGCCTGCTCTCCTCCCACGAGAATCGGGCACCGCTTCCCCCGTCACAGCTAAACCTTCCCTTCGCCAGCAGCTCGCGTCCAGGGCCGAACCCACCTCAGAGCTGAGATGGGGGGTTATTGGATCTGCGCGGCGCCTCCCGGCGGGGATACCGGTGTGAATATCTCCCGCGGGCGGTGATCATCGTCAAGACGAGACGGGACTCGACCATGTCGGCCACGTCCTGGCTCCCCCCCTGGTCGGTCTCCCCAAGCTAGCGAAGTGTCGGCGCTCTACGCGGCTGCGCTGAGTTCGTTCCACAATGGTGAGATGACGAGGACCACATTTTCGGGAATGCCTGTGATGACGGTGGAGGCATCCTCAGCCACTATTGTGCGTGACGGTCAGTCAAACAGCATGCGAGAAGGACGAGGGAAGCCCAGAGTATTCCGTACTGCGTAACGCGGTTGAAGGAAAGAACCCTCCGCCCGGTAACTCCAGACTGGGCGCTCTGTGCCGACCTGGGAGGACCTACCAACCCGTCTCCACCGCTCCATGATCGGCGCTAGCTTCGGCTCCCTCCCGCCAGCCAAAAGCGGGGCGACTGGCGCCAAACAGGGGGACCCAAGCCCAACAAACTTCTCCACTCTTCTCGCAAGCAGAACCACGAGGCCCCTGCCGCCTATCATCAACGCAAAATACCGTGTATACCTGAGGGTGTCAAGCTCTGCAGTGGTGTCCTCATTCTTCCTTCTCTGGGGGATAAGATCTGCTGGCCCCAAAAGCATGGCGGTTGTGCATGAACCGCTGCGATTGGATTGGACCAGACTCCGAGATGTGTGTGCAACGCGATTGGCCAAGACGAAACCAACAAGCCCATGTTATGCGGTTGGGCCACACGGAATACAATCCATCCATCCATTCAACTCTTGCAGCTCGCCCCCATCTGGGAATTCATGCGTCGATTGAAATCAATCCACTACTGTAATGTTAACCGCGCTTTCGCTAGGTACGCTCCGATCCCATCTCCTTTTGGCCCCGTAACCGGAAAGCAGCCGATTACCTATTACCCTATTGGCGATCCCCCATGGCCCAAACCCCTTGAACGCCGGCAAAACAAGAATCCATCATCACACGCCCTCCGCCTCACTCTTTAAAGCAGAAACGCGGCAACCGCGCCGAACAGCACCGCGGAGGCAGCCCCAGCGCGCAGGCCCGACGCGGCAGCGGTCACAGGGCTCGGCGAGGAGCGCCCAGGCCCGCCCGTGGTGGTCGGGGAGACGCCGCCAGTCGGGGCCGCGTAGCCACCACCGGTCGTGGACGCGGTGGTGGGCAGGCTGGCGCTGCCCGGGGCGACCTTGGCGAAGCTGGCGCACGTGATGCGCGTCTTGTTGGGGTAGTGGATCACGATGCTGCGGTTGCCGAAGAAGGCGCCGATGCCCTCGACCGTCGACGCGAAGTAGTCGACGTAC
The DNA here is from genome assembly GCA_023628555.1 of Chaetomiaceae sp. R4402. Classification (NCBI taxonomy): domain Eukaryota; kingdom Fungi; phylum Ascomycota; class Sordariomycetes; order Sordariales; family Chaetomiaceae; species Chaetomiaceae sp. R4402. The sequence continues at coordinate 118,834 of JAMAKO010000009.1, forward strand.
GACGTCTCGAACGTGTTCTGGTTGTTCGCGGGGATGGTGCCGTGCTTGCCGCTTAGGTCGCCGACCTGGCAGGTGGCGGGCGCATCTTTGTTGCAGGCCGGCGTCTCGCCGCGGATGAAGGGGTCGAGATGCGCGAGCGTCGACGTGCAGTTGCCGTCCTCCGGCACGGGTTCCACGTGGATGTGGTAGGCTGGGAGGCTGTCAGTTGGGAGAAAGTTCCAGTTATGGGATGAGAGCCAGGCCTCGTTCGTGGGCAGTACTTACAGAGAGGGGCGTCAAACTTGGGCAGGTTGCTGAGCTTCACGGTGAAGAGCACGCCCTTGCCGTCGGTGTTCGCGACGGCCGAGATCTCGCCCTTGATGTTGCCGCCGTCGGGGAAGGCCGGCTTGAAGAAAGCCGACTCCGGCAGCTTCGCCTTGTACACGACGCCCGCGGGGTTATTGGTCACGACGGTGGCGTCACCAAGCTTCTGTTTGTCGTCGGTCAGCAACGGCGGCTCACATGATGACAAGAATGGAAGGTCCACATACGCCCGTGGTCGAATCCGGCGAGACTGTACTGCTTGCAGCCGCGCTGGTGGTCGATGTGAGGGTCACGGTGGTCTCAGTGGAGACAACCGACTGGGCGGCGACCTGAGTGCCGGCCGCAGCCAGCAGGAGTGAGAGACTGCTCGAGGCACGCATGTTGGCTGACGATATGTAGGTTCGTTGGAGGTGAGTTGACGATGAGGCAGTCGGCGCTGTCCGGGTTCTCCTTCCGTTGGACACGAGCACGGGGGAGGTGGTACAGTACAGCCTTGGACTCGGAGAAAGACGTGTGCCGTTTGACAAACTCTAAGCAACCAAGATAGGTCGAGCGGGAGCGCTAAGCAAGCTTGGGAAACAGAACGACCGCTGGCTTGGTGAGTTTCACTGGGATGGGATGCCAAGGCAGTCAAGCTTTATAGACAATCTGTCGCCGGGCCCGCGGTTAAGATCCTAGCGAGATGACCAGGGCCAGGGAAGGCGCTGCGTGACGGCACGGCAAACACAGTACGGATCCCATGCATATCAGTAAACAAAGGTGGCATCGTGGGCTGCAGGGAGGCGCAAGCGATTTAGTGTACTGTAGGTACCCCGTTCACTACTACACAGTACAATCCAGCCAGCACAACGGGCGGTGCCTTTGTTACGGTCCTGGGCGGGTGAACGGTAGTGTACCTTGCAGGCTTGCAGCAGCCGCTTGCCCCCGTCTAAATTGCTGGAGATTGCCAGACCATCCATGCAACTGCGGGTCTCAAATCAGGGCGGAGGGGCGGATGAACCGGGCCATTGGTTGTCTGAAAAAAGGCAGTGGTGCAACTCCCCCCGTGCCACGCCTGCGCAGCACGTTGTGCCACCGCCGTCACCACTCGATTTCGACCTGTCAGACGGATCTCACACCTTCCGTTGAGCTGCCCCGAGCGAGCGAGCTCTGACGGCAATGAAGACTACGATGCCCACCATGTGACAGTTCTCAAGATCTGTCACAATGGCCAGTGCCCGAGTAAGCGAGGGCTTTCTTTGTTGCAGGAACTGATTTGTCTAACTCGTGGCTGTTTGACAGCGCCCGTGCTCAACCCCTGGTCCGATGTTGGTGACAGTGAAGTGGACGGGTTGGGGGAGCTCCATCACGATCGACAAATCCGGAGGCACAGCCAACACGGATTTAGCACCCTGCCCCGCCAGCCCGCCAATGGCCCATGAGTTGGCCCAGCATGGCCCATCCACACACAGCGGCTAGCTGCTTACCCGCCAACGATCCCAACGGCTTTCGCTGCCACGTCCCGTCCACCCACCACCCACATTCCAGGCTGTCGAGGGCAACGTCATGACGCTAAAGACCGTATCAAGTGCCACCCTACCTACAGTCCACAGTCTTTATCCTTTGTACTACACTAAGCATTCCCAGAAAACCACTCCGAGTCTCTGAAGTACACAGTAGGTCATAACGCCTGGCATGTTGAGTTGCAACGGATGGGCGATGCTGCTCTCATAAAAGGGATTGCCGGCTGAAAGGTCTCCGTCTTCCATGTGTACCCCGGATTGGCCTAGACTGATCATGCTCGTTCGAGCCTTGCAATGACGACAGTTTCTGGGGACTGATCTCGGAGAAAAGCCAAGATTAAGGAGGATTGCAAGGCGGCTCTTGGTGCGTTACCAACAGTTCAATCCCGTGGGATCAACAGTTCAATCCCGTGGGATCATCAGTTCTGCAAGCGACGGAGGCCAGCACTTACCAACAAGCATGCAGGTCACTGGCCGGCCTGTCGTGTCACGACCGCGGCCCAACATGATGAGTCCCAGGGCCGTCCTTCGCTCCAGCAACCGCTTTCCTGGCCCCTTTCAGGTCGTTCACAGACCAGCTCGCACGGGCGCTTCGCTTGATCCCCAATCTCACTTGCAGGTATCTTGGAGTCATGTGGCCAGTGCTCCTGAGGATGCTGGGTGCATCCATGCCAAGGCGGGGCGGTCTTCACTGGACCACACGCAGCTACGCACAGAAGCCCGTTTCAGGTCGATCCTCCGCCCACCTGAGCTTGGCGTTTCGCTCAACCAGCGCTCTGGGATCCAGTGAGGTCACTGCATCCGCTGAACCGTGAAACATGCGAGACTGGGATCTCCAACGTCGCCCCGGAAAGCCGAGCACTTCGCTGAGAGTGTTGAGGACACGACACGGAGGACGAAGAAGCCGGGCCAAACTCGAGATGAGGCTGAGAAAACTGATAGGAATGGCGCAGCTCGGCGCGGGCGGCTGCTCACCTTCCGACGCCATCCGCTTCTCCCAACCAAAAATAGGCTCCCATGGCGTTCAGTCGTTGACAAACTAAGAGAGCGAACAAAAGAAAACTAAGGAATCAATCGCCTGTGAATGTGGGATAGTGCTCTGAATGGACAAATAATACAAAGCACAAAGAGGGCCGTTACGACCTTCTGGCCATTATTGCCGGAGAGCAGAGGCTTTCGAAGAGAGGAGGATGCAGACCGTCTTGTCTTCCCTGGGTGGTTGATCCCCTGATGAAGAGCCGTAACTCGTACGTGCACGGTGCGCGCTTGGGCACTGTCCACAATGGCGCCTGTTTCCTGCCGTGTCTGCGAATGAAGGACAGCTGTGTCTGCCTTGAACTTCAGGCATAAAGATTGATGTGAGTGGGCCCTGGTGATGACGCCTGGGCCGCACTGCCCGCAGAGGAGCATGCCAACGGCAACCTCCAGAAGCTCCATCAGCCGATCAAGACCGATAAGCTCGCCAGCGATTATTCCTGCCAGCAGCGAGTCGACGCCCGAGTCTCCAAACCACTGTGACGGCCTTTGTATACGCTATCCTTTGCCTCCAGCATGAAACCTATCGTGGGCGCGGCGCAGGCTTGGTCTTGGTGAGTGGCATTGTCCGGTCCGGCCCTGGCTGGATTGACTCCCTGTTCCCATGGGGGCAGGCCCGTGGCTCCAACTAACTTGTTCTCAGCGTCGTCATCTCGATATTTGCCATCGTCATTCTATCCGTCCTCGGCCTCTTATTTAAAGGGAACCATCCCGAGCTCGTCGGCGGCGACGAGGACCCCGAGAACGGGCCCGAAGTTGCGGCCACTGTCTTCACTGCCGTCATCATCTATGCTGTACGTCACTTCCGGCCCAGCCCGTCTTGGAGCCTTCGAGCTGGTAACTGGGTTGAATCGCGAATCGCGGGTTGCGGGCAATATAGGCTGACACGTTGGATTCTAGGGGTTCCTCGTCTTCTGTGGCTTCCAGGGCATGTTGCATCTGCGCGAAAACCGGAGAGGCGCCATTTCACTATAGAGAGAAGATGGCTCGGATTGCGGCTCCTAAATACGGCGTTATATGGAGGTTTGATTGGATTCTTGGTTCAATGTGCCAGCGCACCACGCGGACGGAGTAATGCGCTCTGCTGTATGATGTTTGACCTCGGCGTTTATGGGATAACGGCTGTATTAAATGTTAGAGGGTTGTTTCATGACTGCTGTCTGTCGAGGTCACTGTGTGACGGGAAACTGGTGCGCTGCCCTCGAGAAATATCGCCTATCGGGCTGGAGAAGGGGGTGAAACTCAGGCAGCTGTTGCCGTGTCTGGCTCGAGTAGCCAAACTCTGCAGCCTTAACCAAAGCTCTCAATCTATCGATGTGCATCGTTTATCCAGCTTGGGGTTTAGCTATCAGTTTGATCATGGCGCGCATGCAAGCAGGTTTCCCTCTCTGTCGACATCCGAGGAACTGAAATGAGGTCTGCCCCCCAGCGTCCCCACGGCTTCAGAGGCTTGGCCACTCAAACGGCCCATGTTATGGTACCTGTATCCAGGCATTCATAGGCACCAGTGGAGCACAAGGACCTCTTCATCTGCGCGCTCGAGTCGCACGGCCTGGGGTTGCTGAGGTTGGCAAGGTTGTCACGGGATCTCGCGTGCGCTTCGCGTGGATAACTCTGGGCCACTCTAGGCAGAAACGCGCTATCGGCCTATCGCGACTCTCAGGCAGGCGAAGGGCGGACAACATGGTTCACGCATCGCCATGGACCGCGCCACATCCTGGAAATTCTAGGCAGTCTCTGGTCAATGGAGGCATTGAAGGCACAGACACACACAAGCTTGGTTTTCTCACTTATAAAGGGGGCATCGTCCTGCCCACAAACCTGACAGACATCTCTCATCTCTGGTTGTGCAGCGCTCTCACGAAGTAAGACTTGTGTCCGCAACTGCCCAGCTTTGAGCATTCAAGATTTCTGCATTTTCTGCGTCACTCAGATTTTTCTTGATTCCCTGGATCAACAAGTCCCTGTCTTTCCGTGACTCTTTTCCCGCAATATGGCTTCCATTGTCCCTCCGACCCTCCCCGTGCCCCTGACCGACCTAGTCAAGCACATCGGGCAGCATCCCGAGACCCCAATGGTGGAATTGATCGAGCCGTACCGCAAGTACGAGGCTCATCTCCGTGAGGCTTATGCCCAAAACCCCGGCAATGCGCTTCTCAAAGACCCCCAAGTCAATGTGCTGCCGCTCTTCACTGAGGACACCCAGCACATCAAAGTCCGAGCCCGCAGTCTCAGCACCGAATCGAAAGAGGATAAGTCCAGGTACATCATGCCACTCCCCAACGAGGTTCGACGGCCCAACGGCTCGCCTGCCATCGTCCCATCCTTGAAGGAGTTTCAGCGCAACTTCAACGTCTTCTCCGAGTCGTCGCTCATCGACCTGGACTGGTACGTGCTCCTTCAGCCATTTCGGGTAACGTTGAGTTTGACACCGTGATCTAGGAGCAACGTTGTTGCGGCTGGGTCTTCCGTCGTCAACACCTTGCTTCCTGTTCCGGACCAGTACAGCGGCTCCAAGCGCGGACTTCGCGAGTTCTATCACGAGAAGTTCAGTCCTGCTTCAGATGTCGATCTCTTTTTGTACGGTCTCACGGAAGAGCAAGCCATCGAGAAGATCAAAGCCATTGAAACGGCCGTCCGTGATACCATCCTCACCGAGACCACCGTCGTCAGGACGAAGCATGCTGTTACCATATGTGAGCCTACATCTGATTCATCTGGCTTCTGGGCGGCTTTGCTAACGCGCCAGTACCAGGCAGTCACTACCCAACCCGGCACATCCAGGTAGGCTGACGCAATGTGGTTTTTGTTGCTTTGGCGTCGAGCAGAGCTTACGAGTCACAGATTGTGCTCCGGATCTACAAGTCCGTCTCCGAGATTTTGGCTGGCTTCGACATTGACTGCTCAGGTGCCGCTTACGATGGCAAGCAAGTCTACTGCACCCCACGGGCGCTGCAATCGTACATAACTCAGATCAATCACATCGATTTGTCTCGCCGCAGTCCGTCGTACGAGAACCGTCTTTCAAAGTACAGCCACAGGGGCTTTGAGGTCTACTGGCCCGACCTGGACCGTTCTCGTATCGACCCCACCATCTTCGAGCGGAGCTTTCAGCGCACGCTCGGGCTTGCAAGGCTCCTGGTTCTGGAGAGACTTCCTACGTCGAGCGCGAGAGATCAGTACTCGGACAAGCGCCGTGAGGAGAGGGGCCGGCCTCGTGTCGACCGATACCATCGCTACCTCCGCTCACTTCGGGGCAACATCAAGGAGGCGTACGAGGATGAAGTGGCCGACTGGTTCACCGAGGAGGAAGTTTCCAACTACCACACCTTCACCATCCCGTATGGTCCCAAGTTCAACGCCAAGAGGATCGAGAAGCTCTGCTACACCAGAGACCTTCGTAAGTTTTTCCGCATGCGCTACCTACCAGCTTACGATGGACTAACCTCGCTGTTGTAGTGCTCAACGCTGAGTGGAATCAACCCGATGACAGGGAAGTGTATCTTCATCGCCACCCGGCATTTGTAAGACAATTTGACTCCTAGAATCAATGGGCCTTGGCTTGCTAACTTAGTTCAGTTTGGTCGATTTGAAGACGTAGTCCATGACTGCTGCGGCTATTGCCCCGTTCCAGAAACCGAGGAAGAGAAAGAGATCGCCCAGGAGGAAGAAAAAGTTTTCGTCTCGGGTCGCATCTCATTCATTAAAGACGACCCCGGCCGACAGGTGAGTACATCGGTACCCCATCAATCCAGAAATTCGGGCCGGCTCATGCGCAACACAGCAAATTGGCTCTTTCAACCCGTTGACCGATGACGACTGGACGGAAATGGCATATGTCGGCGACACCGCTCGACTTTGCCAAGCCATCGTGGATGGCGACCTCGAACATGTCATGGACTGGCTCGCTCAGGAAGGTGTTGACCCCAACACCCGGGACTACACTGGCCGAACGCCTCTTCACCTGGCCGCTATGAGTTCCACTCCGCACATCGTCCGCGCACTAGTTGATGCTGGCGCCCGCCTCGTTGCCCGCCTCGCAGACGGCAGGACGGCGCTTCACCTCGCAGCTGCCAGAGGAGAAGTGGAGATTCTGAAGGTCCTCCTGGAGAAAAGTGCCGCTAACGAGGCCGAATCTGAAGAGAAAAAGGACCAGCGCCGCCGGGAAAAGGCCACAGCAAAGACCAACAACGAAGGCGACGCCGTAGACCAGGATGCCGAGGGCATGGATGTGGACTCCAGTGGGGGGCAGGCCGACGAAGCCGCGGATCACGAAGCCGAGAACATGGACATCGACTCCGATGGTGAGCTGGTCGACGGCGCTGAATCTGATGACGAAGCTCGGAGCATGGCCACCGGCTCGTTTGTCAAGGTTGAAGACAAGAAAGCCGGCCACTCTGGCGAGGCTGCCCTGGGTGGTTTCGATGATGAGGATGAGGAAGAACCCGACTTCTACGACATCAATGTCATTTCTTGGGACACGCCTTGCTCAGCCCTACACTTTGCCATCTTCGAAGGACACGTTGAAGTGGTCAAGCTGCTGGTCCAGGTATGAAGGCCAGCTGAACCGAAAAAACGTTCCATAACTGACCTGCTCGCTAGGAATACGGCGCGGATGTTCTCCTACCCGTCAAATTCAGCATTCGTGGGAACATGACGATGTTGACCCTCATGCTGGCTTTGGCTCTCCCAGTAGAGAAGGCCAGACAGATGATCGAGACGCTCCTCAGTCTTGGCGCGACGTCTGCTCAAGCAGACCTGAGAGGGGTGACCGCGTTCCACCGCTTTGTTGAGCAGAACGCCGAATCGCTGCTGGTTTCCCTCTTGGAAAACGACCCAGCTGGAACCAAAACAGCGGCCAACCACATCGTCTTCTACGATTGGAGGAGCTGTCAGTCCCCGCTGCAGGTTGCTGTCGAGAAAGGACATGCGGCATTGGTCTCAAGGCTACTTGACCTTGGTGCTGTCCCACACATCGACTTTGAAACCTGGTACGTGCTCATATCTTCAGATCATTGCTTACTACTCCCTTCTTGTACCTTCGCAACGAGGCTGGCATGATGTGTGTTTTCTACATAGAATCAGCTTTGCCCTTCTTCTCCTGTTTTGAAGCTACAACGGATTTGCTAATTGGAAGGTGATTAGGCTGAGATCCGCGAAGCAAGCCACAGTCATGGAGAATCAGCTTCGTACCTTCGAAGAAAATCAGATGCGGTACAAGCAGATGGTCGAACAGCCATTGATCCTTGCTCTGAGGTCTTCTTATCCGGAATCCGCACTTGCACTGCTTGAACGTGGAGCAGATCCCAACGTCGTCAACTGCCAATCCCATTCATCCATGCAGTCATCTTGGAGGCCGCGGTTCATAGGAGAATCAGCCTTGGACATTGCAAACAATCAACTGAAGTTTCTCGGCCGATACAAAACGGACAGCTCAACGCCATCGCGTCCTGCTCTCCCAGAAGGAATTGATGACCTCCTCAGCAACTTTCAAGAGGGAACCTATCAGCATTGGGTCGTATCCGAGCATATCGACAACCTCAAGAAGTCTCACCAGCGGGATCTCGAGAAGTACGAGAAGGACATGGCGTCTCCCAAGGTTGAACCCGGCGTCGACGAAAAAGCGACTGCCATCAAGGAGGCTATCAAGGTGATGGAAAATGTTAAGGCGGCCTTGCTTGCCAAGGGAGCCAAGACGTTCTCAGAGCTCTACCCAGAGTTCAAGGACCAACTGGAATTCTCGTCTACACGGCAGCACGGCAACCCCTCTGTTGTCACTGAGGAAAAGGCTACAACCTACAGCTACACCTTCTCTTTCCACCGCGTCAATGACGTGACCACTGCGCGAAAGGAGGCCTATCTCAGGCTGTAAGTGTTCCCGGTGTTCCTCAGAATGGACTCTGTACGCTAATAATGTCAAGGTTTGATGCCGCCTGGAATGGTGATCTGGAGACCATCAAGACCCTCACGCTGACACCTTGGGATGACGCTAAAGAAGAGGCTCCCCTGAAAATTGCCGTTCAGGATCAGAATCACAACGACCCGTTTTCGCTCGCGTTCTCTCGCAAGCACTACGATGTGGCGAAGGCAATTCTTGAGATTACACAGGCCCAGTACACTTCTGTGGAAAAGCCCAAGACCCGCTACAGGATGCAGACCGAGAATGACTCGGAATGTTCCGACGAGGACTCTGACGACGACGATGCGAGACCACGAATTCAAAGTGAGATATTCAACGACCAACTCACCATTGACAACGTTGGAAAGGTGTCGATGAAAGTGGACAGTCACACCAAACCGCTGGAACCGCTTCACTGGACCTCTCCGCTAACTAGTATGTGGATGGAGAAGCCTCTGCTTCTTGTTTCCGCTATTTTCTTTTTTCGTTATCATCCTCTGTTTTCATTCTCTTTTGCAGTCTCTTCCTCCGAACGTTTCAACCGGCTAACCGGCTCACAGAGGTCATTTCGATGAACGACATGGAGGGGCTCAAGTTTCTCATCGAGGTTGGAGAGCGGTGGACTGCGCAGCAGTACGGCCCAGACGATGAAGTCTCTGGCTTCTACTTCTTCCCGGATCCTGCATTCACGCTTGCCGTTGAACTGGGACGTGTGGAGCTTCTTGGGGAAATCATCCAGCGTACCGGCGCCGGGCTGCCACTTGAGCATCTAGTCAGGGACACTGGCGTGGAACTGAAAGTTAAGCCTCGGTATTACCAGGGCCTGACTGTTTACGGAGAGAAGAGGTAAGTTTCAGTTCAAACACAGCATGTCTCTAATTTGACGTGGCACTGACTCGGCCACGCAGGCACGACTGGGCGACTGAAGGGCATGCCATGGTACACCGAGAGAGTGGCACCCAAACCTCTCCTCTACTGCTCGGTGCATTAGCTGGGCGTATCGAGACCGTGGAGTGGTTCCTCAGCGACGCTCCACTTAGGCACTACCTTACCTTCGCCAAGTCCAAAGCAGCCCGCGACGACGCAAGGCTGAAGCACTTAGCCCGGGCCCCTGGCGGCTTTGATGGTGCCATCTCCAGGTGGCTCGGTGATCAGAGTATGTGCACACAGAACCCCGGCCGTGCTGAGGCCCGTAGGCTAACGATCTATAGACGATTTGGTCCTCCATGCAGCGGTTTATGCTACCCCGTCGAAGAGGGCTACCGACCTGGTGGCGTACCTAATCAGGACTCAGCCATCTTTGCTCGCTGTCAAGGCCGCAAACGGCGTGACGCCTCTCATGCTTGCATGCCGGCTGGGTCGACTTGATGTAGCCAAGCTCCTCATTGATGCTGGAGCGGACCAAACAACTAAGGACCACGGGCGGAATAATCTTTTGCACGCGGCTCTCCACAACAAGCCCGACGTCAAGAAGCTGAAGCCTTTGCTGGATGTCCTGAACCCTGTCGCCCTCGTCGCGATGCTGAAGGAGCGAAACAGCCTCGAGCATAACGGATGCACGCCACTGCACCAATACTGCTCCGCCATGGCTAGTTATCGCTGCTCCGACAAGGATGCGAACGAGGTGATCCGGATGATTAAGCTCCTCGTTGGCATCTCGCCGGAAACAGCCAGAGCGGCGCTGAAAATGCTTGACGGCACAGGAGACACGCCTCTGCATACCCTCTTGGCGAGGGACGCGCATCCCGCACTCGTCCACGCTCTCATCGACATCGATACGAGTCTCCTCTGCTGCGAGAATGCCGTCGGCCGGACGCCGTTTGAGGTTGCGCACGACCGATACCTCGCCGACACGGTGAAGCCCTCTCCAAGCTACTATCACAGCTCCTACTACCAGAACCCCTCGTTGTCTGCGCTAGTGAACGCACCGCTCCATCAATTTGTCAAGGAGCGATCTGCCTGCGACGAGCCGAAGGAGCACGAGGCCTCGTCGCCCGTTGCCAAAAACTGGCGGCGGTGCGCCGAGATCATGGCTCGGATCGGACAGCCCAAGCGGACGTTGGTCAGCTTGCACTCGGCCAACTTTGTTGCCCAGCGCCTCGGCGAGCAGCACACGAGAGACCGGTACCGGTTCCAGGTCAAGCCTGCGGATGACGGAGACAGCGCCGCCTCTACCGGATCTCCGGACGATGCCGATAAGGGCAACGCTGAGAGCAAACCCGCCAGTCCCGTCGAGAAAAGAAAACGCCGCCGGACGGACGTCATCTCTTCGAGATACGGCGGAAGCAACTCCGCCTGGGTGCAGCCGAAGAGGCGGAAGAGGAGCACGGACGGCAATGAGGATGACAAGGATGGCAGCTCGAGCGAGGAGAACACGGAGGAGGAGGACGACACGTTCCCGCTGTGCAGCAAGTGCGGCCGCCGTCACTACTGAGGTTGTTGCAAGAGTTGCATGTGGGTTTATTAGCGGGAGGTTGACGGAGCTTTCTGGAAGTTTGCTGTTCGGGGACATCGTAAACATGCGCCTCTATCCGTATTTCCCCATCCCTATTTCTTTGGGGGTTTCAACGGTTTATTTATCTCTCGTCTGGCTCCTTTCCCTTCACCCGCAAGAAGGTTGACCGCAATCACCGTGCAAGCGTTGTGTAGCGGCTTCTGGTCAGCGGGTGGAAGGGTTGGGTTGCCCCTGAAGAATCATGACCTTCAACGATCACGACCTTGCGACGACGAACGCTGTACAAAGCAGAGGGCAAGGCATTTGGATCAAAACGAACGAATTCGTCATTTTCACTGATGTTCAATCGCTTCCTCTTCTCCGACCGAGTACCTGTGCAGTCCTCCGGCCCTCGTCGGTGGCCCCCCCTCCCTCTAAGCCAAACGAGCGAGGCTTTCTTGTTGTACAAGTACGAAGGTTCAAGAAACTTGGATAACACACGAAGCCAACGTGAGAAAAATATGACTGACGCACATTCAGCTCGCAGGGGTATGATGCTAGACACAGGCAGAATAAACAAACACAAGCGGCACTCGGCACGAAGGCGAGGACAAAAGACAAGGGAGAAAGAGAGGTAAACGGCGGACCCCATATCTTGCAACCACGGCGCCCACGTATATGTAGATCCGCCTGTCAATCGGCGGGGTGTCAAGAAACACCTGGGTGACTCCCTCTCCCGGCTCCTCAAAGACCGCTGGTGACTTGAGGAATAAAACTTGTGTGCTTCGAGATGGCCGGAAACGAGGAATCCGAGGGCCTGCCCAAGCACCAACCCCACCCACCAGGCCCAACTAATACAAACATGATCCTGAAACGGCAGAATCAGACCCCTGAGTAACACGCTTCACCCTAGAAGTATCCCCGTCGCCAAAGTAATGAGATGGATATCACGCCGTTCCAGAAACAGAAAACATCGACACGGGCAACAGTACACCGCTTTACCTAGGAGCTTTCCCTGGCGCAGCCTCAAGATCGGCAATCCGATCAAAGAAAGATATGATATGCCCCAGCACGAGGAAGTGCTAAAGGTCCCGCCAACGACAACGCCCTGCAAACAGGCAGGCATCAACCCCTCCACCTAGGGCGCGCATCCTTCGGCCTCTCCGCGGCCGCCGAGCTGGTGCTGCCCTTACGCATGGCGAACCGCGCTCCGGCGATCGCCTGGGGGCTCTCCCTGCCCGTGACGCCAGGCCCTTTCGCGGCCGATGTCGACGACGAAGCTGCTCGCGGCTGAGGTAGCATGCTAGACCGCCTCGAAGTCGCGAGGGAGCTGGCCGGCCGGCGCGGGGTCGTGACCGCCGGGTGCGAGAGATCGGCCAGTGCCGCTGCTGCTGCCGGCCGCGGCGGTTGGAGCGATGCGCGCCTGTTAGGGACGGCAGGCGGCGCGGAGGACTGGTTGGTAAGGCGGGGTTTAGTGGAGATGGCGGGGCGCGGGCCGGGGGCGGCGAGGCGTTCGCGGAAGGAGAGCAGGGGTCCGTTCTTGGAGGGGGTGTCTTCCGGGATCGGAGAGGCGGAGGCAGCGCGGGTGAAGGAGCTGCGGAGGGTGGGCAGCTTGGATGTTGATAGGGGCGTCATGGCTGAGACGGACCGAGCCAGAGGAGGAGGAGTCTTCTTGGCATAAGGGCTGGGCGTGGTGAGGGTGAGCGGCTTGAAGTGGTGGCCGGAGTCGATGTCTGAGGTGTTCGTGGATGCGTTCCATTTCGGCCGGTTGGTCAGCGATGAGGACGGCCGGGGCGGCATCCGATGTGCGGTCGGTGTGGCTGAGCCTTCTCGGGACGGGACGGAGAGCATGGACGCCCTCGCCGCCGCGACGGGTTTTCGGGCAACGTGGCTTGTTGGTGTCGGCAGCGACGACTGTCTGCGGTTTGCTGCCGAGGGCAGATGGCCTAGGGCACTCGCCGACCGCTGCCTCGCGCCTTTGACGGTGCTCGTGCTTCCCAGGCCTCGGGACGGCATGATAACGGAGGAGGGCGGCGAGCTCTGTGGCGTCTCGTGGCCACTAGCAATGGTCGACATGTCGTTGGACAACATGCTGGAGACGGAATCTCGCAGTTGCTGCTCCCTCTTCTCCGTATGAAGTTCCTCGACGACAGCATCCAGGTCTGCCATGGCGTCCTTGAGCTCCGCCCACTTCGCCTGCATCTCGGCATGCAAACGGAGAATCTCTCCGTTGACGGTCAGCCTGTCCTTGACGCCCTTGTCAATGATTGACAGCACGCGCTCGATAGCCGGGCCGTAGTGCGTCTTTTTGGCCTCGTAGTTCTCCAACTTCTTGCTCATGTTCGGCTGGTTTGTCAAGTGCATCCCGGTATCGATGGCCTCGCGCAACTTTGCGACACTCCGCTCTACTGATTCGTACATCTTCTGGGCCTGTCGCCCGGCACCACGGAACACCAGCACCCAACGGTCTTCGCCCAGCTCTTTGCGCAGAGATTCGGCGTCCTTCTCGAGCTTCTTGTAGGTAGCATCCAACTCGGACCTCCTCTCTTCCAGCTCCTCGCATGCGGTGGGGAAGATGCTCTCGGCTCTGGCCTCGAAGACGGAGAGCCTCATCGGCAGGAAATCCAGCGACGCCCGCAGAGGTTGCATCCTCGCAAACAGAGCCAGCAGGCTTGAGTCGTCCTGGGAAATGCCCGTGCACGGCATGGGTGAGGGTGACGTGGGGCTGACGGGGAATGCGGGGAGGCTGAAGCGGTTGCCCGCCGTTTGCATATGCGCAGATGCTCGGGGCGTGTCCTCGACGATGGTCTCCAAGTCCCCGATGTCCATCCCGTCGCCAGTGGCGACAGCGAGGGTTGACTTGTGTCGTCGTTCCTCCATCTCAAAGACCAAGCGGGCGAGCTCGTCCATCTCGTTCTCAATGTCTCCGAGCACCATGTTCCACAGCTCTTCCCATTCCATGGCGATCTCAACCTGGGCCTTGACCCTGTGCAGTGTGCCGCGCATCTTCGCCCACTCCTCGAGAATGGCCTCCATCTGCGCGACAGCTCTGCGGAGATCGTCAGCCGACACGGAGGCGATGTCGTCCCGGGCCTGTAACTCTTCAATGGCGCCGACGTAAACCTTAATCAGTTCTTCGAAGCGAAGAATGGCGTTTTCGACCTCCTCGACGCCTTCGCGCCCCCCGGCAGCGGACCACTCGACATCATCGTCGCTTTCCAACCCCCCGATGACCTCCGACGCTTTGTATATCCAGCCGCGTATCTGCTCGGCTGCGCCTATCAACGCCCTGGTCGCGAGCTGGGCAGTGGGGATGGCGGAGACCTTGTTGGACAATGAGTCGGCATCGGGAAGCTGTATTGAAGTGAGCTGGGCGAGCTGGTTGGCAAAGGAGGCTCGTGAGAGGGTGTAGATGGAGCCTGGGCGCTGCAGGCCGAGAGGGTTGAATGTTACGGTGTCCGCGTTGAAGATGTCGCGCGTGGTCGGTGTTGTTGGGTTCGTGGCGCGTCGGGTCAACGGCGGGGTGTCCTTGGGGAGGGGCGGCGGCGGGATCTCGGGCGTGTGGGGCGCCGGTGGCGGCCGCGTGTCTCGCGCAATGTGTTCTTCCCTTGTTGCAGGCTGCGCCTTGACGCCATTCCCGTTCGTGTGGTCAGGCAGCCGGTATTTGTTCGTGTCCATCTCCAGCGGCGCGGAGGGGGCAATCTCCGGGAGGAAGTCGGGCTTCGCGGCAGCAGGAGCCGCGGCAGCAGGAGCCGCGGCAGCAGGAGCGACCTCGGCTGCTGGCTCGTCGGGATCTGGCTTGCCTTGGGACCTGGACCTGTCTGACTTGAGGCTCGATATGGACGGGATACGGACAATGCCGCCCTTCCAGGGTCGGCCCCGCCGCTCCACGACGGGGGTCTGCGAGCTTGCCAGATGCCCTTGATCCAATCTCCTGAGCTGCTCCTCTGGGAGGCGGCCGACAGGCTCGAGATGTTGCGAAGGCGGCGGCGACGACGACTTGCGAGTGGTGCCAAAGCCAAGGGCTTTTAATCGCGCTGCTAGCCCGGGCGACGGCTTTCGCGCACGATGATGGGCTGATGATGTGGTGGGTGTTTGGGTTGCCGACGGCTCATCTGCCGAAAGCTGGGTGTAACGTGATTGTTGTTGTTGTTGTTGTAGTTGCAGTTGTAGTTGTTCTTGCTGTGCGAGGGTTGGTTTTGGCGGGTCGCCAGTGTGGCTGTGGGCAGTGCTGCTGGCCTCGTGTTGTGGGTGTTGCGCGCGCTGATGACCGGCGGTGTCGAGGGGATGGTGCGCCCGGGGCAGCTCGCTGGAGCCGTCAGAGAAGGTTAGCACGACGGCCACCTCGGTGCTCGCATCGCGGAGGGCATTGTCGGCAACGGTAGGGGTGGAATGGCCACTGCCTGGAGCAGCAGTTGCAGCTGGAGTTGTCATTTATCACAGCGATTACTGGTGACTTTCTGCGCTGCAGAGGACGCGGGACCTGCTCGCCAAGATGGTGCGCTGCCGCCTGTGTGGTATCACTGGTATGCCGCTGCAAGCAATTCTCAGACAGCAACAGCAGCTGGACAACCCAAGCTTGGCCCGCGTTGGTCACTGATGACGGCGGCCACTCAGACGGGGGCTTGCCCCATAAAAGCCCGGCAGGGTCCTCCCTAGCTGGACGTTCAAACCACTACGCAGTAGAAGCCGGCGTCGTCAGTTCCGCTCTGGCAACTTCGCTGGGATCAACAACTGAGAGCAACGACTGGGTCGGCGGCATGCTTCGGCAGCGGGCTGACGTGGGAAAAAAAACGATCGATAGGCCGAGGTCGCGCGGTTCGTGCTGAGCCAAGTCTGCTTTGGGGATGCTCTTGCTGATCCTCCAAAGAATCAGTAGAGAAGATCGATATTTCAAGCCTCTCGGATTTTTGAAAACCTGGGAAAATGGCCCCCGTTGATCGATAGTAGTCTTCACCTGAGAAAAGGGGAAAGAAAAAAAGAAGAATGATGTCGCACGGGCTGCGGGATCGGGCACGAAGAACATGGATGGGACAAAAGAAGGTGGAAGCAGGCTCAAGGGCTGATGAGCCTTCCCAAGGGAGAAGGAACGGGCTCGATGGCGTTAGGGCATCGTCAGGCCCCCAGCACCTCAAAAGGCGTTCGCATGTGACATGAGCCAATCTCGCGTCCCAGCAGAAAGAAGCAAAGAGAGATTGACGATGCAGTGCCTCAACTTACGGATACTTACCTGAATTCTATCTACGCAGTAATAGTAAGTTATCAAACGGTCCAACCGGGCTGCCGATGCTCCTCAGTGAGAAGAGTTGCCCCCGCCCTCAAATAGGTAAGGCACACAAAATCACGGGTGTTCGTACATTTACTGTGATAAACGGTCATGGCTGCAGCAGATTATCATCAGTATGGCAGGTTATCTGGTTGTGACTGCGGACTTCTGGATTTCCCCTTCCAGCTGGCCTTGCCATCCCTGCGGGTGTGCCCGTGACAGGGGGTTTGATGGCCTTGGGAAATTGACGGCAGTTGGCCGCCCCTGGCAGGGATGCCATGAATAAATGGTGGGAGATTGGTGTCCAGTGGACCATACAGATTACAATTCAGGTACACTACACAGTGCTTCTACTGGTACTTTGCAATCCAGGAATTCGCATCTTAGGGATGAACGGCCTGTGCCTGGTATGAGGGTTGTAATTCGTACAAGGTCGCGTAACGCAGTAGAGACGTTCTCGAGAGCAGCGAAGCAGGAAAAGAGAGACGAGAGGAGAAGAACTCAGTGAAGGAAAGCGGGCAGGATCGCAGCGGCATGATGGCAACATGCACAGGCGGGATGCATGCACCCCCCTGGCCGCAGCGTTCCCGTCCCGCTGCAGAGGAGTTTCCAGGCTCGGAAGAAGAGTGACAGTAGGCAGTGTTAAGTTATTAGCGTTCGGTGCTTGCGTGCTATTTTCGTCTGTGTGAAAAGGGGAGACAGAGCCGTGGCAGCCCGAGCAGCACTGGAGACGTGCAGCTCCGTATTGCAGCAGACATCAGCGGCGCGCTGGGTTGATAGATAACGGAGAGACTTTTGTGTGTGTTGAAAATGTCTGAGATAAATGCAGCAGCCCTCGCGGCGACGTAGATGCTATGTATCGTAAGGGAGAGACTGGTTTGCGCTAGCTGGCAAGATTGGTTGTACAGGTCAGAGCAGGACTCGAGATGCCTGGTGGATCGGATTGCCCCGCAAAGGGGTCGTTGCCGTCCTGGCCAATCATGGCACTTCAGCAAAACCGGCCCAAAGGGGAAGGCATGCGAATGCCACTTGCTGTCTGAGTCTCTTGTTGCCTGGCCATCGTGCCGGAAACACCGCACAAAGCGTTCTCTGCCCCAATGGATGCCTCGGATGTGCTTTGCAAATACATCTAGTTACAAGTACATGTACCTTACAGTGTGTCTTCCCGTCTCAACAAGGGAGACATCCACAGATCATGCATCGGCCTCGACACGGCACACACTCCCGCATTCCCTGTTGACATTTCACAGAGCTATCGAACCGTGCATACTGTGTACCAGTAGCTGGGAATGGACAGACAAATACAAGGTTATCGTAAACGTTACTGTGTACTGTGTTACTGGTATCCACTGCTCCGCCGCTTGGTGACGGGAGCACGGGTTGCACGGGTCGCCATTGCTTCAACGCGTCGTCGCCGTGCTTCCCCACAGCAGCGTCCTTCTGGAACCGTTCGCGTAATTGCAGAGCCCACACCCAACCCCTGGCGGGACCCGTCCTTGCCGGTCCCATCTTTCTTCAGTGCATCAACCCCGGGACGGTTTCCCGACACGCCCATTCCCCCATTTCCGTCTCAGCAATTCTTCCGCCTGGTTTCTGGTTTCGTGTCTCCTCCGGACTCGCTCCAAACAACATCCCTTTCCGTTCTTGTTTTTTTTTATCGTCTTGTTACAGCCTATCCGCAGGCAACAGAGGGCAGCATCGACAAGCCCACGCTTTCAAGCCTGGACCATCCGCCCTGCCGAGGCTCACAGTGGCTGGCTGGTCGTCCCGCGGTTTCCCGTCCCGTGCCGTCTTGTTTACTTTCGCCGCCCGAAGAGAATAGAATCCGCCTCGCCTCGAAGCAGCATAATCGGGAAAGGGGAGGAAACAGACGCTGCAAGTTGTCGAGTCCCGAGCACCATCGCTGCTTTCGCCTCTGGCCGACATCTGGTCGACATCGAAAATGGCTGCGCCGTCCGCCCACCCCGCCATCGCTCGAAGTGGCTCGCCTGCCCCCGACGCCTCACCTAGCCCGGCGCTCGGCGCTTGTCCGCCCATGTCCCGCTGCCTTTCCACCGGCTCGACCATATCCCACGGCTCGGCAACCACCGAGGGCTCCCACTTCCGGGAGTCTCTGGGTAGCGATGCCTCGACCTTCTCGCGACAGTCGTCAGCGAGCTACCGCTATTCGGACAGCGCTTTGGGCGAGAGGCTACGGCCACGGGAGTCGACCGGCAGCGTGGAGGCTGGGAACACGCGGAGCTCCAGCAGGCGGCGGGGTTACATGCGCCCGCAAGGCACTGACTTCGCCGCCAGCGCCCGCGCTAGGGAGAGCGTGCTGAGCTTGGGCAGCATCGCCCACTTACAATACTACTTTGCCCGGACGGGCCTGCTCGACGGCAAGGGCGGCCGGCTGGCGCGGAGGCGAGACAACAAGGCTCACACCCTCGACTTGTCCGCCCTGGATCCCAGCGTGTTTCTCACACCCAAGCCCAGCAGCGACCACGACTCGAGCTATGCGTCCATGGGGAGCAGTCCAGACCTGACCGCCCATAGCGGGTTCGGCAGCGTAACGCTGGACGGGGGCTCCATGGTTGAGTCGCCTGTTGAGGAGCACCGGCCCGATCGACAGGATGAGGACTACTTCTTGGACGAGCTCGAGGAGGGAGATGCCCACATGCTACCGCCGACGACGAGCACTTACAACTACCGAGAGAAGCACGTTCCCAAGCCACCGTCCATCGCCGAATTGAGATTCGATTTGACCAGCTCGCTCGACGTTGCGGAGAAGACATTGCATGAGGCGAAAGGGGCCAAGGTGCCGCCAGGGATTACGGTCAAGATCGAGAACGTAGACGACCAAGGATACGCCGAACAGCCGCAGGCCTCCGACGGGCGACGACCCTCCATTCCGTCCGCCGGCTGGTATGAGATCCAGGGGATGAACATCCTCGACGTCATGACGCTGGCCATCCGAGCCGCCAAGATCTACTACACCTCCCACGACCGGCCCGACCGCCTCGACGCCATCAAGTCGGAGAAGCAGTTGCGCGGAGAACTGCTGTCCGTCATGGACATTCTCAAGCGCATGGCAACTAGAGGCTTTGCCGGCGGTATGCGTGACGACGAGTTTCGCACAATGGGTGCCTGGATCTTGGGCCTGCGTGCCATGCTGACGGCCGAGGACGCCGTGGAGGCTCGAGAAATCGCCGAGAGATCGACCTGGGCATGGATCCACCCCGAAGGCTGGGAAGGGCGCGAATTTGAGCGAGAAGAGGCCTTCATGCGCTCGATGCTCGAGGGTCCCGATCCCGTTGAGAACATGCCCGTCATACCCAAGTGGACTCCTATCGACCGAACCCAGCCCCTCGAGGCGCAGTCGCTTCCGACCCCGTTCCTCGCCGCGCTTTCCAACGGCCAGCGCCTGGTGCAGCTCCACAACTGCGCCGTGCGCAAGTCACGGCGCCGCTTCGGCGCTATCCCAACCTTCTACGCCGACACCCAGAAGCCGTACCGTGCCGCCGACAACCTGCGCTACTGGCTCAAGGCCGCCGAGCTCCGCTGGGAGGTGCTGCTCAAGGCCGACCCGCTCGGCCTGCAGTACAACACCAGCCCGGAGCTTTGGGTTGAGTTTGAGGACGCGGTGCTGCAGTGGTGCCGCAAGGTCCGCGCCGAGGTCGCTGCGGATCTGCTGGCGCCCCAACCACTCTCGCCGACGTCGCCCACAGGTTTTAATATCTGATGCCGGAAGGTGTACGACTCCGACCCTATTCAGGCGAGATGGCCGCTCGATGTTGGAGCGATACGAACGAACGACACACAGGGGCCATGCGGTTCTCACGACTGGAAAGACGCCATGACCCTTTGACCCATAGACTGGCTTATCACTCTCTCTTCAAGTCCTTCGAACCCTTCCTTTTCTCAGGGCAACCACCTTATTCCTTCCACCCCAATTTTCTGTTCCCTTTACTGAGTGTTGTTTGCATTGCTCTTTTTGTTTACCTCGCCACTCTCCAGTCAAAGCATTTGCGAAGGAAATTGCGCTATTCAGTGGGAGATTATATTACAATTCTTTGAATTCTCAGTTGACGGGCTGCCCACCTTCGAGGCAGCACCACTTCTTTTACTCACATCTTGTCTTTGATACTCCTTTCAAACCCTGGTTCATTCACTGTTTACCACATCATTAGTCAATTTACCCCATATATAGCTCAGCATATACCCTAGCATACCTGGTAACCATCATGGAATGGAAAGAGGCGTAATGGTTTTAGGTAATCGATGGTCTTGGAAAGGGGTTGGCTGAGGAATGAGAGGGGAAAGCAATATACAAACAAACAACTGCACAGCATTGCTCCCGGCTGCTGCATGCATTTCCTGCCTGCAGTGTGATCGTGGAACTTGAGCATCCAGAGTATCGCTACTTGATTCCAACATCGGCTTGCCGGAGTTAACCTTTGAAGCTCGGTCATGTGTGTGCCGGAAAGCAGTGAAATGCCACACCAGCTACGTACAGGACTGTAAGATGCTCGCTTGCCTTGCCTCTTCCCCTTCAGTCTCAAACAGTCGCGCCTAAAAAGCAAAGCATGGATATATATGATTGCCACCAGCATGTACAGCATGTCATCCGTTTGCGAGTCTTTGATGATTCATGAGTTCACACTCACGTAGACGCCCGTGCCAAACCATATGCTCCTCTGTACTTCACCCCGTGTCTGCCTGCCTGCCTGTCTGTCTGTCTGTCTGGCTGGCTGGCTGCATCTGAGCACCCAGCACCCATCCCTTTAGCCTCTGGGATCAAGAATGAGAAGGAGATGCAGAAACCATGAAAAGTGAAACAAAAAATGCTCGCCCCAGAACCCTGCAGACTGGTCCCTGACTCCTTTTTCATTTAAACCCCTTTCTCCATGTCCGAAGTACGCCACGCCAATGCCTGTGCGAATAACGCTCGTCGCCCGCAAATGCAACTCCTGGAACAAAGAAATAGTGTAAAGAGTTAATGAGATCGCGCACCGCATGAAAAAGGAGGGCTGATTATCGGATCGCGACGTGAAATATCAGACCGCGTAAGCATGGGATCGCGGCCGTGATGGGATCGCATGTTCGCGTAACGTGAAATTTTCGATCAGATAACGCGAGTCGTCATCAGACCGTGACTGATCGGTCTGACCACACCTCGCGTAGCAGAGAGACGGGATCGCGGTCGTCCAGCACAAGACCGTACAAGAGAGCACTCCCCTTCCTTACAGGGCACAAGCCAGGCGGGCAAGCCCCAGACAAGCAGCTTTGTACGGCCGTGTCTTGTTCAGTAGGGCATGGTGGCAATGCCGCTGGCGGGGCCGGACTTGTTCGCGCCCGACGCAGATTTGCCGCTGCGCCCGTTGCCGGCCGGTGTGTTGGACCTTCCGACCGGCCGACTGACCGAGCCCCTCCGCTTGGACACGCCGCCTACAGAGCTGGCGCGCGAATGCGAGGGTCCGCCGCCGCGGGCGTAGCCACCCCGCCCGCCTCTCCCGCCGCGGCCCCGCGAGTGGAACGACTTCTTGCCGCCCCTCCAGTTCATACCCGCCGGTCGGCCGGCATTGTCGTTGTTGTACGGCGGGGTGGGCGCCGCTCTGCTCGCCTTGTTGAGCTCTTCGAACCGCCGGTGCCACTGTTGAACATTGCGGGACTCGGCGTGATCTGCGGACGGCGACGTCGGACCAGCAGGGTTGGCGAAGTAGCGAGAGGGTTCAAATCCTCCCTCGTTCTCTACGTCCTCCTCGTCGTACTCCTCGTCACCGACACCAGCCGCCTCCTGGCGTCCGTAGCGGAAGTCATGGCCTTCGAGGTCATCGTCGTCCTCGTCTTCGCTGATGAGGTCGACAATTTCCTTCTTCTTGGTGTGCTGTGGCGCTATGACCGCCGCAGATGACAACTGTGCCGCCTGGCCCATCATCTCCCGATACTGTGCGTGGAAATCCTTGACGAGCGACGCAAACTTAGCGCCGTAGAGGTCTACCTTGGACTTGTCGACGCCGCGGATGGTGTACATCTGGGCGACGCTCGTGGTCCACCGAATGGCCATCTCCCGGTACTGCTGCTCGGTGAAAAGCGGGCGGCGCAAGCCATGCCTGTTGCGCAGGCTTTCCTCCACCTCGTGGGCCCGGTCGACGAAGGCGTGGACAATGTCCTGGTGGACATCATCGAGACGGGCATCGTCGAGGCGCATGTCGCGCGAGATAGGGGGGCCCAGTTCCTCCAGCGTCTGCTGCCGCCGCTGGGGCGCTGGACGTTGGCGAGGCCGCACGGGGTCGAACGCCTCTTCTTCGGCCTCACGGTCGGAAACTACAAAGTCGTCCTTCGCATAACGGTGGGGATGGAGCTCCCGACCATCGTCGCTCCCGTCGTCTTCATCCTCTCCGTCGAAAACGGTCACTATGGCAGGCCTGATTTTTCGGCTTTTGGACACGGCTTGGACGGGCGAGGAGACGTTCGTCGACGGCGGAGGTCGTCGATTCCGCGGGCCCTTAGAGGGCCCAGAAGGTACGACGTCGGGGTCCGCGTTCCGGCCTCTGGCCCTGGCTTGAGCAGAATTCATGTCGGTCCTGGGTACGGCCAGCCGCAGCTGACGTTGGCCATCGAAATACCCTTGGGCCACGCGACGACCGAGCTGCAAGAATGTCAGCATTGCATTGTGTCAACACAACCTCAGTGACACTTTGGTGAGCTTACCTCGAAGTTCGTGATGGGGATGCCGTTGCTCTCACACATCAGCTGGACATCGATCAATGCGCCCTCATCATGAAGGGCCATCACAACCCGCTGGACCTCGTGGGTCTTCATTCCCTTGCAACGAGCAAAGCCGGCGATGCCCTGGTGCTTCCCCACATTCTTGCTGGCCGTGACGATCTCGACGAGCTTGCCTAGAGTGACCTGGCCCGACTGGCGCACAGCCTCGAGGAGGGCGACGGCGCATTCAGTGAAGTCTTCGAGGACCGAGGCTCCGTTAATGAATCCGTTGAGGCAACTGTCGCATTTATCGTTGCACTGTGCGGCGTCGAACTTCTCCCCAAAGTACTGCAGGACCTGAACCCTTCGGCATTTGTGGCTGTTCTCGCAGTATGCTACCATGCAGTTGAGCATGTGATGCTGTCTCTCCTTCTCCTCCTTGGGTTTGTCTCTGTCCTCGTTGATCATCCGTCGGAGGGTCGGGACATCGCCGTAGGAAAAATACAGATAGCAATCGGAGGGCTGCCCGTCTCGGCCTGCGCGCCCTGTTTCCTGGTAATAGCCCTCCAGGCTCTTCGGCAGATTCTGGTGGATGACGAAACGGACATCCGGCTTGTCGATGCCCATGCCGAAGGCGATGGTGGCCACCACGACGTGGACCTCACCGCGCTGCCACTTCTGCTGCACCTCTAGCTTGGCCTCGGTATCCATCATGGCGTGGTAATAGCGAGCCTTGATTCCATGCTTGGTCGCAAGCGTGCTAGCAGTTCCCTCGGCCGACTTGCGCGACAGGGTATAGACGATGCCGCACTGTCCGGCATACTTGGTGGTGATCAGCTCGCCCATACCCTGAATGAAGCGTGCCTGTTTGGTGATGACCTCGTAGTACAAGTTGGGCCGGTTGAAGCTCTGTGAGAATACCTCGCAGTTCTCCATGTCCAGGTTGTGCTTGATATCGGCAATGACGTTTTTGGTGGCCGTGGCTGTCAGTGCCATGACGGGCACGCCGGTGAACGCGCGGCGGAACTGTCCCAGCGCCTTGTAGTCCGGTCGGAAATCGTGACCCCAGTGGCTTACGCAGTGAGCTTCGTCAATGACGATGCGGGCGAGCTTCTTTTTGCGGTGTAAGGCTTCGATTCCTCTCCTGAAGGCCGGGCTGCTGGTGAGCATCTCAGGTGTAGCGTAGAGCAGTTGGATGAAGTGCTCCGGGTTCGCCTCGTGGAACACGCCCAAAATGTGGTTCCGAAGCTCGTTGCTGATGCTCCCATTGAAGGACGTGGCGAGGATGTTGAGCCGCTCGAGGTGGGCGACCTGGTCGTTCATGAGACTCAGAAGTGGTGAAATGACCAGGGTGATGCCGCGGGTCTTGCCCGAGTTGACCATGGCGGGGAGCTGGTAGCAGAGCGACTTGCCGCCTCCGGTAGGCATCAAGACAAACGCGTCTTTGCCGGCCAGCGTAGCATTGATGGCCTCGAGCTGGTTGTGGCGGAATCCTGTCATCCTGAAACGGTCCTTCAGGGCGCGGCGAACATCTTCGGACCAAGGGTACTTCATCAAATCTGGGTTAATAGACGCCTTGGGCTGTCGCACAGGCGTGGCTTTCACAGCAGCGAGGCGTTTCCTCATGGGGGGCACAGCATTCCCCGATGACTCCGACAAGACGGACCGCGCTCGATGCACGTCTGGGCGGGCGGAGTTCATCGCCTGTTGCTGCTCAAAGCTGTTCGCAACGGCCAGCATCTCCTCTTCATCGCTCCCGTCACCAAAGTAGTCGGTGACGGTCGCCCGCGCAGGCTTGGCTGGTGTCTTGGTGCGTGATCTTGGAGGATCCCGCCGTGACGGAGCAGCAGCGTTGTCCAATGTCATCCAATCCACATCGGCATCGTGAGTAAGGTCGTCGTCGTCGCGGATCTCGATGCAGGTCCTGGTCCTCCACATGTCAGCAGCAGCACTGCTCGGTGTTCCGAACTCTCGCGGCTGCGAAACGGTAGGAGCTGATGGTAGTCTGGACGTGCTCGCGGAGTTGCTGCCGGCGGCGGGTCCCCTGGTCCGGAGCTGCGACGACTGAGTTTGTAAGACAACCTGCGAATGACACTCCGGAATCACCGCATTCTCATTGGAGAGAGTCTGAAGACGGAGCTTGTGCGAGGGTTGCGTAGCGAACACGACTGGGGTGTTCGGCGAGTCGGGGTCCGCGATTGAATCGTTGGGGTCCTTCAGGAAGTCCAGGTCGTCAATGCCCGCGGCAACGAGGTTCTTGATCAAGACGGCCTCCTTGGCGTTGATCTCCTCCGACAGCTCATCCAGCCGGGCTTCATCTTCTGTCGTGTCAAGACCATCGGCAAATGCATTTCCCAACTCAGTCAGGAAGCCCTCCCTCTTGTTGCTAAGCTCCTTGAACAACTTATGCTCGGCCTTGATGGTGTCCAAGGCTTTCTGCTTCCGTACCAGAGCGTTCCGCGCATCTCGCACGCGATCACGCTCCTCCTTGGGCGCATTTAACCGTAAGCATTTGGTATACTCTTCCTTGTTTCTGCGCAGCTGGTCGTTGATATGGAGGGTTTTGCTCTCCAACACCGACGGGCGTACCAGAAACAAGCCCAATACATTCTTGCTGCGCTCCAGTTCGGAATCTCGGGAAGCTTGTGAATCCTGCTTGCTTCGAGCGCCTTGGGATGGCAATGCTTCGTGGGAAGGAAAGTCTTCGTCGTAGTCGGCACTTCGATGCGCCACAGCTGTCTCCGTAGGCGCAACGGTTGCAGGATGTCCGGCGTTGGACAACTGGGCGCCGATGTTGAGTAACGAACTGGTTTCGACGGCCGTCGCTTCATCGAGGCCCAAGGTCCGAATGTTCATGCCGGGCCCAGAGGCTTTGTCGGGTGCATTGGTCGACTGATGGGTTGGTGATGCCATGAGGTCGTCCTCCGAGTCTAACACAATGTCGCGCCTGGTCTTCTTAGACTTGCTGCTGGGCCGGGCAAAGACAAGCGCTCCAAGGTCGGGTCCTTCCGCATTGGGTGGACTGGGCGACGAGGGCGTTTTGCGCTTGCGACTGGACATGGCATGGTCTGGTGTGTAGAGCGGAGAAGAGGACGTCATGGTCAGGCTGCCCAAGGGCAGAGCAAAGTCGTGTCCGTGAATGTGCTTGTCGACATCCCATGACGCCACGCTGGCCGAGTCCGCCACAACCGTGTGGCTGCCAAGAGATGCCAGCCCTGCTGCAAGTTGGGAGCAGGGACTGTCAACCCCACCGGGACGAGAGGTCGCTGCGCGAGATCTAGCGGCCGACCTGAGAACAGACGAAGGGGGAATGAGGTCGTCAATATCTGGGAACTCATCTTCGCCCCGGCAGCCGCCTACAGCATTCTCCAGGGCAACGAGTTCCCGGGGCATGTCCTCGGTCCGCTGCCTCTTGTTGCGGCTGGACGATGGCTCCGGGCGCTCGGCAAAGTCCTCGCGCCACACTCTCTTGTCCTCCCCAAATCCCAGTACAGAACTGGAGCCATCGTGGTGGTCCACCTCAGTCAGGTCGAGCGGGTCGGAAAACATATCTTCGGCAATGTCGGGGACGCCAACCATCGGTTTGGCGTTGGAGCGCGGCTTCCACACATCGCTGCTTTCAGAGGACGAAGAAGGCGACTTGACTCGCGGCGGAATTGAGGTCGAGGACGATTCGCGGGCGAGCGACGCTGAGTAGGCGCGTTGGAGCGGGCCGATTGCGGCGCCGCCGGTGGTAGATGCGGGGGTGGTCGTCGGAGGAAGAGCGTCCATTCTTGTCTTCCTTCCCGCTAACCTGTCAGCAGCCCGTAGGTGAGCAGCAGTCCGGGTGACATCTGGGAGGGCGGACGGGGCTGGCGTGAGGGCAGGCGGGGGCGGAAGATGAGAGTTGGCAGCGGAGGAAGATGCGGGAGCGGAAGCGAAGGCGGGGGCGGAAGTTAGATGGGAGGAGTGGGCGGTCCGGCGTGGCTGTGGTCCCAAGTCGGACGGGGAGAGCTCGGCCGGGAAGGAGAAGGAAGAAGCTTGAGAATGGACGGGCGGGTCTGGAGCAGCAGCAGGCAATGGCGGCGCCGAGGGCAGCGACCGGCTGATGTTGCTGAGCAGCCAGTCCAGGTGCTCGCCCAGGTTGTTGCGGGTCATGAAGTCGAGCCGCAGCAGCCGTCCCGGTCCCAGACTCGGACCACGTGCATCCGGGTCGTGCAACGCGAGCGGGTGCTGCGGAAGGAGGTGGTGGAAGAAAAAGGCCGCGGGCGAGTCCGTGTACTGTTTTGGTAGTTGGTAGGAACCTGGAGCCTGGAACCCAATGCGTGTTTGGTTGAGTGGGGAATTGTCCAATGCGGGCTGCGGGACGCGTCCTGCAGCTGCTCGCCCAGACGCGCCGTCAGGTGCTTTGGTGTGTGGGGTCCAGGCAGGCAGGACTGGGAGCTGGCTCGGCTGGGAGCTCGAAGCTCGAGTGGGTCTTCTCACCTTTTCCAGCCAACCTATCAGCCCAAGCTGCCAGGGCTACAATCAATACCTGATCCGATGAGCTTGATGAGAATTCGATTGTGGTCAGGAATATTTGAGCCAAGGTGGTATGGCACTCAAGATGAGGCAATTGTTCGAGGATTCACTGTGGGGTGCTGTTGAGAATCATGAAGAAAGTGGGTATGCGAGGGGGTTGCGAGGAGGTTGAAGCTGGTTTCCCCTTGGTGGTAAAATCGAAGACGGCGTGGAAGGTTTGAGAAATGGAAATATTTGTAGGGAAGTGCCCCGGACACGGCATCAATGGTCCGCTTGAATCCGGAGAGAGTCCAGACGACTTGCAGCAGATTTGAAGGCGTTCAACCGGATTGCTGCCTTGTACCACCCTCAGCGATGACATGCGACGAAAATTAAGCTAAAATGGGAACCAGCACGATGGAGACAGTTTACGCGCCCAGGTGACGCCAACCCGTCGCTCGCCTCCCGGGCGCCCCCATCGCAATGCACCGCGAGGAGTCACGCTGCATCGCGGCGTTGCCGTCGCCGGCGGGCACCAGCAGTGCCTGCGAGCTGAACAGCCCCTGCCGTTGTCCCCTCTGCCATGGGGAAGAACCATACTGTCTACAGCCACAAATAAGATACCATCAGAGTATGTTCAGATAAACAAGGATCTTGCCCGGTCGGGACACTTTGGATTGAAAGTCTACCATTATGAGTTCTATCTTGATGACCGCTAGTCCACACCATGGTCCGTTTTGAGTCCATTGCTGGCCTGCCAGCAAACTCGTTGTTCATGATTAGTCCCGCCGCCTCAACATTGAGACGAGACCACCCCCGATCTTTTCCAGATGCCCCAAACATCTCCCTTTCCTTGTCACCTTGCCTCATTTTACCAGTACTCGGTATCAAAAACCCCAACCTGAACGCCACGCTGTCTCCATAATCTCACTCAACCAAGAATGCCTCCAATGCCAGCCTGGCTCATCATCTGTGACTTTGCTCGTCATGCCGAATCCTCGGGATCGGGCACCTTCGGCTTCTCGGCTCCATTGAACAGGAACATGATGGTTACCAAAAACTTCCCCCCGCCCGAGACCACCAGCGCGGCCGGCGACCCGACCCTCCTGAAGATGAAGGCGCCCGCCAGTGTGCCTAGAATCAGCGCGCCGAGAAACCCAACCCTCCTATTCCTCGACCGGTTTTTCCACGCAAAGAATTCCGGGTCAACCATCAGATCAACCCACGCGGCTGTTGCCATGGCGGTGGAAATCTCCGTCATGCGCAGCGAGCGCGACTGGACGACCTGGCTGCCGGCAGCGGTAGCCAGCAATCCGATGGCCCACAGCGTGCTGGGCGTCTGGGCGCCGTCGAGGGCAAGGCGCCCCCCTGGCCCGCGGTCGAGATACTGCAGCGCGGCGGCAGCAAACACGAGGCAGGTCTGGGCGAGGTTGCAGAAGACGAGCCAGAGGCGGCGGCGGGCGCCGATGACGTGGCCCAGCTGGCCCGTCAGCCAGGCGGCGGCGAGAAAGAAACCCAGGGCAACGCCAATATTGGCCGTCACAAACATGTCGCCGTTGCCCTCGGGCAGCACGATGGCGAGCGCCAGGAAGACGGTGTTGCCCGTCTGGTTGGAGGCGAAGCAGTGGAAGTCGGGAAAGGACACGGCGTCTGAAGAGGGGAGGAAGTCAGTACAGAGGTATTGCGCGGTGTGAGGGCTGGCCTGTTTACTTGCCTTGGAGGCCGATGCAGAAGGTGAGAACAAGTAATTCGATCTCAGCCAGGCACGAGGCGCGAACATCTTGGTTGAGATAGTGCCATGTTCTTGAGAGGACTGAGGGCGATACGGGCGTCTCGGGTGTCTCGGGCGATACGGGCGTCTCGAGCGTTTTGTGCAGCTGGACCTTGGCGACCCTCTCACAAGAAGGGACATTGGGGGTTGCCCCTTTTTCTTGAGGTGACATGTATGGTGCGATGGTTGAAGCCGGGCGCATGTATAGGTTGGTATCTAAAGTGGATAGCGTCACGCTAGATAGTAACAACAAGTAATTCGTGATGTAGCTTGTGGCAGTTTACACAGAGTTTATGTTGTCCTGGGCACACTAGTGTCGGTGGCGACCCTTGGAATAAGTACTATCTCCAGGCCTGGGTTCAAAGACCTTGAACAGGGGCCGAACAGCAGCGAAGATCGGAACAGGCAAGAACCTTTCGGCACTTGACCAACAGCATCGAAATCTGGAGTGGTCTATCGGGTGTTGTTGTCACCGAATTTTCGTGAACTAGCCCAGCCGAGCAGGGTCATGGCCCGGTCGTAGCCGCCCCGATGGCTCCACGCCGACATCCGCTCCGCCGGTGGTTTCAGCACGCAAATTGCTGTCGACGGTGAGGCAAAACGCGTGTAATGGCTGAGTTGTGCGAGATAAGCACGCGCCAATTGATACTCTCATAGTGTTGACCGAATGACTGGACAAGTTGGAACACCAGTCCCAAGCGTCCGTCTCTGGGCGGCGCGGGCGTTGGTCTGATTAAGGTCGATCGATTCACGGCGCCACGAGAGCCGCAAACCAATGACGGAATGAAAGTGCCCGGGTTGAGACAGCCACATGACGCGCGACAGAACCCCTGAATCTAGCCTCGTGTGTGACATCACACTCTCGGCTGTGAGCCGGGTCGAGATCGGAGCGACGCCGGTACGAACCGGCGCAAGTGGGGCGTACGGGGCCCACTCCGCCGGCACTCGGGGATTACGGCCGGTCCCAGCGGGTGCCGTTGGGGGCCAGCTCCTAACAGCAGCTCCAGAATCCGGAACGAGTTTATCCTGGCGGCCAACCTGGATCAGTGGCACCCAGCCATATGTTCGGCTCGAACGCCGTCTGCAATGTTCCCCATAGCAACTGCAATGTCTGTCCTCGCGATGTTGATCTCACCCGGATCGGCGGTCGCAATTGGATTGGTTCCGCGGCGCAGTCCGAGAGCCGCCGAGAGCCGCACGCGCCACCAGTTAGGCCGTCCCCGATGGGTTGAGAACTGAACATGGCGTGCCAATCAAAGACCGGTGCCTTGCTGATAGCGGGAGGCCTACTCGCCAGCCGCGCAGCGATTCGATCGTACGAGGCAGAGGAAGAGTCGAGGCCGGCCCAGCGCCATCTCACCGCTATCGTTGAATTCCGATGACGGGAATGAGGACACTCTCAGCTTCCCGAAAGGGGTAGCACGTCGTCGTATCGGCGACTCGGCTCCCTCACAAAGGGCCGTCGCAGCGTCGGGATAGGGCGATGCGCTTGAGGCAAAAAAAATATGAGCGGCAGCTGCAATTGAGACGGATGGAGGGCAATGTGCCATGCCCAGCCAGGCCCCTGCGTGGGCGTGCGGAAGCGGTCGGTGTTGCTGCGGTTCGTTTTTCCATCGCAATGATTGTCTCATGGGCGACGTCGCCCGCGCAAGCGCTGCCAATGCGACATGCATAATGCGCACCAAACCAGAAATTGGGCACGATGATGGAAAGAGAAAGAAGATGCAGCAATTCCCGGTCGAGACGATGCGGGCATGTTTGGATGCAGCCCGATTGATGGGAAGGGGCGAACACTTCCGTTCCTGACGGGAAAGGGCATGGGGGGGAGCGTGGGGGTGGGTGCCTTGGCGGCCCGTAGCCGCGGGTCTCGCCCAACGTTCACTTGCATCGGCCAAGCAGCAGCCAAGCAGCCAAGCCTTGGTCTTGCAACCGTCAGCATCAACTTCCCAGCTTTCCGCGCACATGGCATCTCAGCCCCAAGAGTCAGTCCTCGTCACAACCCGGCTGCGCTACCCGACGGAATGGCCTCAATAGCCGGTTTCATCCATCGTGACGCGCTCTCTCGCAGTCTCCAGGTGGTCCAGCCGCGGAGATGGGCCTATGCTACCCCATTGGAGCCTCAATCAAAGCGCTTATCTGGGTTATCTCGGGCCCATTCGAAACGGGCGGAGGAGCACGATAACGTCGGGTCGAGCAGGCTGTCCACATGGGCTGAACAGGGCAGCCAGAGATAAGGGACACAATGCCGCGCCGCCAGCCAGCAAAGTTACCACTGAGTACGCAGGATGTACGGGCAGGCAGGTACGCACACTGGTCGCGCCGCTTGTTCCTGCTCCCTCGCCTGCCTGGGTTGTCGTTGGAGGCCACTCCCGCTGATTGATCTCCAGTCGCTACACTACTGCCATTGCTGAGGACAAGATTCCCCCGGGATCGGGCGAGCGAGACAGAAGAATGGAAGACGGTTGTCATCCCGCGGCCTCGATGGACTTGCCACAGAGCGAACGTACATACCTGTGCATGCATGCGCTGGCGCCGACGACCTGGCTCAACCCAGCTGCGGCGCACTGAGTATGGGGGCGGCAGCATACGAGCGACGGCTGGAGAAGCAGCAAACGAACCAGCACGCCTGTATAACTATTTCCCTGGAGACCTCGACGACTCGTTTCGGAACGCACATCAGCTATCTCCGTCTTGAGGTCACCATCGTGCATCTCCGAGGCGATGGGGCGCTATCTCATCGTGCATTTCCGCCCGGCCCGTGTATCCCTGCTCGCTTCTTATCAGCGAGCGATCAGCACGGCAGGCTGGCCGTCCAGCGCCCACGCCGCAGTGT
Organism: Chaetomiaceae sp. R4402; assembly: GCA_023628555.1. Taxonomy (NCBI): domain Eukaryota; kingdom Fungi; phylum Ascomycota; class Sordariomycetes; order Sordariales; family Chaetomiaceae; species Chaetomiaceae sp. R4402. The sequence goes on from JAMAKO010000009.1 coordinate 151,046, forward strand.
CCACGTCCAGTTGCGCTCTCAGGCGCGGCTCTCGCCCCTGCTATAACCAGCATCATATCGCGTTTCCGCGGTTGTGGGCATGTCAACCCCCCAGCTGCCATGCGTGTGGCGCACACGCGGCGATAGAACACGGGGATGCAGCGTGGGGATGCAGGATACGGTGCTAGCCCAGACCGTTCGTTTCGTCTATAACAATGGAAGCAACTCCCGAAGAGCCGTGGTTCTCGACATCCAGACACCGCGCTAGCTAGCCCAACAGAGTTCAGGTTTGTTGCCCACAGCAGGTAGTTTGTTGCCTTTGAAAGTGGACACAGCATCAAACCAGCACCATGGGTTTCAAGATCTCTCACTTGTACGCCCGGCCGGATGTCAACCCGGTCACCCTCAAGGCCCGGTCCGTGCCCTTCTTCAACCCCATCGATGTCTACGGCCGCGTCTTCTTCTTCTCCTGGTTCGGCTTTATGATCGCCTTCTGGGCCTGGTACACCTTCCCGCCATTGGTACGGTGGCCCCCAACCCCTAAGCGAATTCCTCTCATCAAATACTCTGAAAGCGCGACGCTGACCCTCTCGCCGGTGTTTTAGTTGACCCACACCATTAAGAGCGATCTTCAACTTTCGGCGGCCGAAGTTGCCAACTCCAACATCGTATCACTGTGTGCTACGTGAGTGACCCGTTCCATGGGCAGTAGCCTGCTGGAAGGGAGACCCACTAACTCCCACTCAAGACTGCTTGTCCGCGCCGTTGCTGGCCCTCTCTGCGATCAGTTTGGCCCTCGCAAAGTCTTTGGCGGCCTGCTTCTCGTAGGCTCCGTTCCGCTCGGCCTCGCCCCGCTCATCAAGAACGCAACGGGCCTCTACGTCATCCGCTTCTTCATTGGCATTCTCGGCGGCTGCTTCGTCCCCTGCCAGGTCTGGTCGACGGGCTTCTTTGACAAGAATGTCGTGGGCACGGCAAACGCGCTCACCGGCGGCTTCGGCAACGCCGGCGGCGGCATCACCTACTTCATCATGCCGGCCGTCTACGACGGCCTGGTCGGCGGGGGCTACACCCCCGGCCAGGCATGGCGCCTTACCTTCATTGTGCCTCTTGCCATGGTCATCACCACCGCCATCGCTCTGATTCTTCTCTGCCCGGACACCCCGACCGGCAATTGGCACGACCGCCACCTCGCATCCCGCGGCCTGGACCCGGAACGCAACACCGACACCGTCATCGTCGACATCCCCGGCCGCATCACCGATGCCCAGATTACGGGCACTTCGCCGACCCTCTCGCCGAGCCCCAGCAAGGAGAAGGTCCCCGCCATGCCGGTCAACCTCGACCTCGAAGCCGCCAAGCCCGACTCCAAGTCGCCCGTCGCCGAGGCCATGATTCCCTCCTCGCCCTCCACAACGTCCCTCCAAGCCGAGATCGTCCGCCCCCCGACGCTGCGCGAGTCCCTCCGCGTGGCCGCCTCGCCGCAGACCCTCTTCCACATCCTGACCTACATGTGCTCCTTCGGCACCGAGCTGGCCGTCAACGCGATCCTCGCCTCCTACTACGCCAAGAACTTCCCCGCTCTGGGCCAGACCGCGTCCGCCAACTGGGCCGCCATGTTCGGCTTCCTCAACTTTGTCACCCGCCCGCTCGGCGGCATCGTCAGCGATTTGCTGTATGGTCGCTGCGGCGGCTCGCTGTGGCTCAAGAAGGGCTGGGTCACGACCTGCGGCCTGGCGAGCGGCGCGCTGCTGGTGCTGATTGGGCAGCTCGACCCGCGCGGGACGGGGGTCATGTTTGGGCTGGTCGCGCTCATGGCTGTGTTTGTCGAGGCGGGCAACGGCGCCAACTTCAGTCTGGTGCCGCACGTGCATCCGTTTGCGAACGGCGTCGTGTCCGGGCTAACGGGTGCTGGCGGGAACCTGGGTGGTGTGTTGTTTGCCGTGGTGTTCCGATTCATGGACAACGGCACCAACTACGCCAAGGGCTTCTGGGTCATCGGCGTAGTCAACCTGATTGTCAATGCTGCGGTTTGCTGGATCCCCCCGCTGCCTAGCGGACAGGTCGGCGGCCGCTGAGTGGCGCCGATCGTGGCTACCCTGGCTTTCTGTCTTTTCTTCTTCTTTTTTCCCTTTTACTCTGTTCTTCTAAGTTGTTTTCCTGATGGGATACAGACGGATGGGCTCATGCATAGCGGACATGGTCGACGGTTGTTCAGGCGTTTGATTCTGGGATAGATCAGTAGATAGGGTGTCCTGGCTGAGGGCTAAAAAGATTGCTTACGCTTTATTGCCAGTGTTGCCTCTGCTATTTACCAAACGCGTGTGGTGAACCGGGACGTATATTAGGAAAAGCCCGCCCAAGACGACCAACTCCGTGCTGGATCTTGTGGACACAATGTGTCGTATTGAGGGTAACTAATCTGGATAACCTCATACGAACGTCTCCATTGTCCACTAATCTACTATTACAGTAATCAAAGAGTGAAGCCAAGTCAGCAGTCAGTCGTTCCCTGCAGCGTGTACCCGCGGGCTCGCAACGCGGGCTTTTGGATGGCCCGTTTCGGAATGCCCTGCCTACCCACCTCGTGCGTTGCGGGTCTCTGTGCTATGTCTACCAATATTTTTCTCGATAATCGGGCGGATTGTGTTGATGCTCTCGACGACCTGTTTCCGGACATACTTGGCATCGAAAATACCCAGTTTGTCCTTCACGCCAACCTCTTCCCAACAGTACGGCGATGGCACCGCCGTGCCTGGATGGCCCAACGCCTGCTTGTACTCGTCCCAAAATTTCCGGAACTCGCCTTCGGAGAACTCGCGGTCTTGGTCAAAGACTTTGTCGAGGAAGGCGTTGAAGGCGAGCACGTGGTGCACGTCGACGGCCTTACCCGAGCCGTGAAGGAGAATGACGCCGGCACCATACGGTGCGTAATCGCAGACGGCGTTGAGTGACGAGTCGTCGGCATCGCCGGCGTCGTTCCCATTGACAGAGTTTTCCCGGTAAATGAGGCAGATACATGACAGGTAGCGGAGATTGCCGTCCTTCCACGCGGCGTGGTTATTCGCAATACAGAAGTTCCCTGGGCGGATGTACCTACGTCGGAGCAGTCAGTTTGCTTTTCTCGTCGGAAACTAAGCCGTAGCCCTTGGAACCACCCGGGATTAGGGCGCATACCACCGCAAACCCAAATAGAAAGCCAAGGCCACCGGATGGTCTTGGGTACTGGCTGGAGCCAGCGGGACCAGGGTTGGATCAAATTCGCAATCCACGCCGAGAGCGACATTGAGCTCTACCTGGAGATCATTGATGCGGAGACCCTGGATGACCTCGCCGCCGAGGTAGACAGCAGGGTCGGCAACACAGACGCATTCAGTGCTCTGCAATAGGCGGACGATAGTGGTGATGTCACGCGGCGAGATGTCCAAGAGCCTGTGCGCGGTCAACCCACCAGGAGGTCGAGTTTCGGCGAAGACAGCAACGGGCCCAACCCAGCAACTGTAGGGAGCGTCGGTCAGTCGAAGGGGCTCAGCAGACTTAGACGTCCATTGCTGCCAGCCATGCCCTTGACACCTACCGCAAGTAACCTGGCTTGCTCAGCGCATTGATGCATCGGTTCAAGAGTCTTGCGCAGTCAACGGCGGACTGGGCCTGGCGGAGTGTGTACTTGATGGCAGTCAGGCCGTGGCCGACGCGTCTGTGACAGTAGGGGTCAGTTCTACCCCCGAAGAATTCATCGCTAATACACAATGAAACAACCATCACGCCTTGACTGACCGGCCGCCTAGGCGGTGCAGCAAGTTGAGCACCTCAAACGACGGGCCCTCCGCCCGATCCGGGTAGTTGGCCAACAAGGTAAACATGGGCAGCTCGGGTTGGTCAAACGTCAGCCCCTTCCCGCTGCTGCCTGTGCCCTTGGTCTCGGCCCATTGCAGTTGCGGTCTGGTGTTGGATAGGGGGAAGCAGAGGATGCGCACATGCTCTGGACTGGGCCGGCTCGCGTCAGCCACGGTGTGGGCGAGGTCCTTGCAGAATCTCTTGTGGATGGACCAGTCGGAGATTTGGCACGTCAGGGAGCAGTAGCGCGCGTGCTTGCAGCCGTTGCAGAAGTCATCGGCCCGGTTGTCGCACGCGGTGCACAGCTCGTTGATGTCGCCGTCGCGCTCGTTTTGCTGGATGTGCTCAAACAGCTTGGTCAGAGCCTCCTCCGTGTTATGGATTGCTGGCACAGCAGCGTAGTCCGGGTTGCGGACGCCGGTGCAATGAGTGCCTTGATGCTTGCTTGTTAGTACCGCCAGCAGCCCGTGCACCGTGCAACCACCAAGACCAAGTCGCTTACTCTCAAGTGTCGTTTCTGTCCTAGCGGTGTCTCTGTGATGTCTTAGCGCTCCCGAAAAGCAAGCAGCACACTCAAGGCAGAGAATGTCAATCTACTACGTACTGGGGCAAGGCCGGCGGGGAATCGGCTCTTTGTAGAGACATGGCTGAGGTTGCCTGCAAGTGTGCCTCCGCGTTCTCGAAGTTGACTAAGGAACGGGACCTCATCCCACTCTGCTAGGCAATCCAAATTGATGGTCACAGACTGAAGCTGGCAGGCTTGTAGAACTCGAGAAGTCGCGAGGCACCGAACTCGCACAGCCTGGTTCTGCTGGAAAGCACCTGGGACTTACCTTCTCGCCGCCTTCTGCCGTGTCTGCATTTTACGCGGACTTGGTGATGGGATCCAGACACTGACAGGCACGGCCTCGTTTGTGCCTACTTATCTAGGTACCTAAATATGTAAGGTAGGTGATGCCGCCAATTCGAGCTGCAGATGCGACCGTCCAAGAATCGAGTTTCTTGAGAGACCCTGGATTTCCGGGCACAGCGCGTTTGGCAGGCGTAATTGTCACACGCCGTAACTCACAACACTGCAACAGCAAATGAGTGGAAGCAATGTGTTTCGTGAGATTTAAGATCTTCATGGTTATCAGAGGCTTAATCTCAGCTTTGTGAGGGCGGCCGAGTCGGCATCCGCTGGCGCAGACGCTGCCTGCTTCGCCATGCACGGGGACTGAGTTCAAGAGAAACCTGGAACTTTCACAACGAAAATGGGATGGCCGAGCGGGGGTTTATACTCCCGGAATTATTTTGTAGCCAGATATAATTGGGAGGGAGGGACCAAAAGGCCCCTGATTGCGACTTCCGCTTGTGGACTGCGGAGTAAACAACACTGACTGAGCTGCTCAGCAACCCGCCTGCCGAGAGGAGGTCGAAGTCCATTGGGCAGTGACTTCCAGTCCAAGCAAAGAGCTTGCTGCCTGCCGGCTGGTCGAGGCTGCCCCACCCGCAGCGAGTGGTTCGCGTATCGATAAGCCCACCTTCTGATTTTCTTGCGCGACAGATGCATTCCGTCGTGAGCTGCACCGGAGATTTCCAGCAGCAACCGCCATTCCGACGCTTCAGATAAACTTCACGATGCTGCGCCAAATGTATGCCGACTCTTACCCTGGCACTAATTCGTCGATGGGCTTGCTATCTAATCACCGAATCTCACAGAAAACCACGGAACGCCCGCTCCAAGCGGGCCCTGGAGAAGCGCGCCCCGAAGGCCGTTGAGAACCCCAAGACGGCGCTCTTCCTGCGGGGCACCAGCTGCAGCCAGATCGTACGGTTCCCCGTCAAGACAGATGATTGAGGATTGGCTGGGGATGCTGAGACCCTGTTATGTAGACCCAGGATGCCCTCGCCGACCTCTACGCCCTGAGACAGGTACACTCCAAGCGGTTCCAAAAGAAGAATCCAGGTATGTGCCCAGCCGTCAAGCGCCCGTGACGGCGAGTTGCTGATGTTCGCGCCTCATTGCAGTCCATCCCTTCGAGGACTCCAGCTCGCTCGCCTTTTTCTCGGAAAAGAACGACTGCAGTCTGCTGCTTTTCGGTAGCAGCAACAAGAAGCGCCCACATACCATCACCTTCGCCCGCACATTTGAGTACAAGATTCTTGACATGCTGGAGTTCTCCCTCGACGGCGACAGCTTCCGGAACATCGCACAGTTCAAGACGGAGAAGGTGCCCGTGGGCACGCGACCATTGATGGTGTTTGCGGGGACGGCCTTGTACGAACCTGTCCCTTTGGCTTCGCTTGCATCATTAGCTGACACCCGGCAGCGAATCCCCTGTACCTAACGCCTTCACCATGGCCAAGTCGATGCTGCTCGATTTCTTCCGCGGCGAGATCTCGGACAAGATCGACGTGGAAGGGCTGCGGTACTGCGTCGTCGTGACGGCCGACGAGCCGACCGCGTCGGAGACGGCGACCGACGACCCCTCCGCCAAGGCGGTCCTCCGGCTCCGTGTCTACACCATCCGGACGAAGCGCTCCGGGCAGAAGCTGCCGCGCGTCGAGCTGGAGGAGCACGGCCCGCGCATGGACTTCCGGCTGGGCCGCATACAGCAGCCGGACGAGGCGCTGCTCAAGGAGGCGATGCGCCGGGCCAAGACGACTGAGGAGCGCACCAAGAAGAACATCTCGACCGACATTATGGGCGACAAGCTCGGCCGCATCCACATGGGCAAGCTCGACTTGAGCGAGCTGCAGACGCGCAAGATGAAGGGGTTGAAGCGCGAGCGGGATCAGCGGGACGGGGACGATGAGGAGGAAACGGTGTTCGAAGAGGAGCAGCCGAAGCGACCGAGGAAAGCCAAAGCATGAGCGCAGTGGGCATGTCTTCTGGGTCGGGTTTCTTCGTTCTGGCCGGGCGTTTCAGGAGTCACTTGTGTACACCAGAGGCACGGAAAAAGGCGTTGAGTTATGTTATGGATGTGTTTATTTGCCAAGTGGGTATAATATACCATATGTACACGCCGCCTTCTATCTGATTGGAGATGCTGTTATGTGGGTGACACCCGAGGGGGGATTTTTGGCCGTTGCATACGACCTTCTCCGCCGTGTGGCGCCTCCTAAATCATCCAATCCCTCGGATTGCCTCAGAGCTGAACGTGCGCGGGGCCGCATCGAGCTTGACCAACCCTCATAGGTCCTGCCGTGCATGCTCTCTATTTGTCGTATCCGGACAAGGCTTCGTTTCTCCGTGCTCCCTTCGGCAGTGTGTTGTACGGCCATGTCATCGTGCCGGCCGGTCTCACATCCACTCTTGTAGGGGCTTCCCGCGGTAGCCATCCAGATCGGGTTTCGCGCTGCTCGTCACCGACATCGTCCTCATTAGCCAGCCTCCAGCCATCATCATGGCGGCGCCGTGACGGGCACGAATTCCGGCACGGCCGGGATGCTCTGCATGGCGCTGCCCATCTGGCTCAGCAGCTCAATGTGCCGCACGTAGTTGCCGTTCCGCGCCTGGTCTTCGGCTAGCACGCGCTCCTCGGCGTACCAGTCGGCGCCCCAGACCTCGGGCGGGATGGGCTCGCCGCGCTCAGCGCCCGGGTGCTCATAGAGGGCGATGCGCATGGCCCATTCGAGGTGGGGCCACCAGGTACGGTAGGCGTCGGGCCCGAAGAAGTCGCTGTTGAAGAGCGACACAACGCCGAGTACCTCGCGCCGCGCCATGCCCTGCAGCCACCAGACCGCGTCGAGCGACTTGAGCAGGGCGAAGAAGCAGGCCAGTATGGCCAGCGCGCGGGGGCGGCGCTCCTCGAGCAGCTCGATGAATCGCCGCGAAACGGTCGCGGGGAAGGCGAGCGGCGCGCCCTTGTGGGGGATCTTGTGCGCCCAATTGAGCACCGCGACGGCGTGCTGATAGGCTTGCCGCGTCGAGGTAATCAGTTCCGGAGTCGCGGGTGTCTGGGCTTGGTACGCGGCCGACGCGGAGCGTCCCGCAGAGCCCTCCGAGGATGGCGTGCAGGTGGCCGTGGAGGCCTCGCCTCCGTTGCTCGTGCTCATGGCAGCTAGTTCCTCCTCCATGCCTTCCAAGAGGTGCCCGAAGAAGGTCCCCTGCCCGGCGGTGAAGTCGAGTTGCAGGACGGCTTGTGAGTTAATGACTTGGGTCACAACTGGACTGGCACGAAGGTACTGCCATGAGGCAGCCGTGATGGCCTTAACCCCTTGGAAAGAATGGAACCAGGAGAGGGGGATGGCGTAGCAACCAGATGGTTGGCTCGCCTGTTTGTTTCGGTCTGCGCGGGTATTAATGCTTGCATCAACCTGGACCTCATCCTTCATAAACACCCGGGTGGCCGTGGATTGGAAGGCAATCAGCGTCGACGTGAGGAACAACGATTCAGCGTTTGTGTCATCGATTCCCTTTGTCAGGGCTCCGCTGTACTCAGCAAGCGAGGCTGCCATGTAGGCGTGCGAGGCACGGACTAGTTGCTTGTCGTCGGGTGCCATGCTGCGGAGGTGCAAGGCCGCGACGGCCAGGATGGCGTCGGCCAGATGCTGCGAGCCGGAGAAGGCGAGGTTCGGCACAGTAATCTTCCAGATGTCTTCGGTCACTGGAGCAGTGAACGTAAAAGTCTTGCACGTCATGGCCGTGTATTGATGCATCAGCCTGAGCTCGAGAAGCCGCTGGCCCGGAGGGGTAGTCTGGGAAACGGTCGGCGCAGCGGGAGGGCGGCATAGCGGCGTGGTGGCTGCGACAGACACTGCGCGCGCGGCATGGCTCATGGGCGATCCGACGGTCGTAGCGGGAGTCGAGGGCGAGTCGGCAGCAGCAGAAGTAGCGTGGAGCTCGGCCAGCACGTCGGGGCGCTCAAAGTCGCACGCGACACCGTGCTTCAAGCAGTTGCCGCATCGTGGATGGACCTCATCGCACTGTCACATCCCGGGCGAGCCGTCAGAGAGGAGGAGGAAGCACCGCCGGGTTCGGGCGCGCGACGCACCTTGATCTTGCGTGCCTTGCACCGCCGGCAGCCGGCTCTAGACTTCTTGTGGGAGCGGCGCGGAGGCATCGGATGCTCCCACTGCAGTGGCTCACTTTCTGCGTCTGCGGACCGTGCTTCCCGTCGTTATTGTGCGGCTTTCCCTGCCAGCACTCGCGGGTTGCCGCTTTCCATGCTAACCCGAGCCGCACAGCGAGGCCCAGGTGCCGCCGTTTCCAGACAGACGCCCGCCGGGTCGGAAATTGCTTGTGACGGCGGTAGAATGGGTTCCTGATCGTTGACGTTGACAATTGGACAATTCAGGGGAGTGCCAAAGAGCAGCGAAGTAGTCATCAGTGAACCGCGGTTCACTAGGCAGCGAATGGAAGCACCGAGTCTCCTGCGAGTGGGCCACCTGAACCGAGCTCGCCGAGTACGTGTACGGGTACGGGGACGGAACTCTCGAAGCTCCGCTTACTCGTCCAACGGTTACCACAGTATTGTACCTTACAGACGGGCGTTTTGTCAGCAGCGCAAAGCCAGATGCGGCGGTAGGTAACCAACGCTATGCACCCATGGGCCAGAAAGAATGAGGGAGATAGTATAAATCAAGCCAGAGGCAATGATTAGCAAGTGACCTGGGAAGCATCAAGCCGACAAATCAAGCTGATGATTAGTACTTTCTTGTACCCATTGATTGCATGAGGTGGTATGGTACCAGTTAATGACTCGCTCCCCATTGAAAGTTTCAATGGGCTGTACGGAGTACTCCGTACCTGCGGCTTCCAACGGCTCCCCACATTTCCAGTGAGACATGTGAAGGCCCATGGCGTCGGTTGGCGCATGGCGCTACTGCAAGTGCACACCCGTGAGGGACTGTCACGGACCGGTATCGCATGGACGAGCTTCACCTATCCAGTAAATAGGTAAGGTAATTAGTAGGTAAAATCAATCGGTATAACTCTTGAGACGGGGCGGGATCGAATGTGATGTTCCGAAAAGATTCGGTCAAGATTACTCCATACGGCATCTGCCACTTACTACGCACCTGGCTCGCAGAACAGTTTCGTCGTCGGCAGCCGATTTCAAATCCAGATGAGCAATCAACCTGCATGTCAACCGCCTGTTCGTCGACGCCCAACGAGCCAGGGGCTGAGAAGCCATGCCAAAGCGGAGCAGGCTCGGCATCTGGCGGACGAACCCGCTGTGCCGCCGCAAAACGGTAGGTAGGGGTGCAGTCATGTATTTAGAGACGAGGGCATCCCATGGATATCGAGCGGAGACAAAGGGTCCAGTTTGCAGTGATTGAAAAACCGACCGAAGGCGTATCTTGAAAGATAAAAAGCAGATTGCGCCATCGCTGTTAAAAACCACACCAGAAACACAATCTGCCCCTCTAAGACCCCTCCAAGAACCCCTCCAAGCCGACCCTGCTCAACATTCCTTACTGCTTTTACCCCCCACGCTCAACGTTCAAGAACACCCGTAAACACCAGTACGTCTGCGGCACGACCAATTGACCAAACAGAGCATCTCGCCGCCGTTGCCCAACCACTCCCGTGACGTCTGCACCTGCGCGCTGCCGATTTTCCTGCGGACAGCCAGCCGCTCCCGCGTCATGACGGCCCACGGCGACCACCCGATTACGACGCCGCCGCGCGCTCCCTCGCCCGTCCATGGCTTCGGGACGCTGGCCGTGCATGCCGGGTCGCCGCACGACCCGGCCACGGGCGCCGTGATCGAGGCCATCTCGCTGTCGACCACCTTCGCCCAGACCGCCGTCGGCAAGCCGGTCGGCGACTACGAGTACAGCCGCAGCAGCAACCCGAACCGGAACAATTTCGAGACTATGGTCGCCGCCCTCGAGCACGCCAAGTACGCCCTCGCCTTCTCCTCCGGTAGCGCCGCCACCACCGTGATTCTGCAGTCGCTGGCCGCCGGTTCGCACGTCATCTCCGTCTCAGACGTCTACGGCGGCACGCACCGCTACTTCACCCAGGTGGCCAAGGCTCACGGCGTCAAGGTCACCTTCACGCCCGAGATTGAGGTTGACATCCGCGACCACATCACCGAGTCGACCAAGCTGGTGTGGATCGAGACGCCAAGCAACCCGACGCTGCGGCTGGTTGACATCCGCGCCGTAGCCTCCCAGGCGCACGAGCACGGCATCATGGTCGTGGTGGACAACACCTTCATGAGCCCCTACATCCAGAACCCGCTGGACCACGGCGCCGACATCGTCGTGCACAGCGTCACCAAGTACATCAACGGCCACAGCGACGTGGTCATGGGCGTGGCCGCCTTCAACAGCGACGACCTCCACAAGCGCCTCTCCTTCCTGCAGAACGCCCTCGGCGCCGTGCCCTCGGCCTTCGACTCGTGGCTGGCCCACCGCGGCGCCAAGACGCTGCACCTGCGCGCGCGCGAGGCCACCGCCAACGCGACCGCCGTCGCGCACGCCCTCGAGGCCAGCCCGCTCGTCATCGCCGTCAACTACCCAGGGCTCGACTCGCACCCGCACCGGGCGATCGCCAAGAAGCAGCACCGCGCCGGCATGGGCGGCGGCATGCTTTCGTTCCGCATCCGGGGAGGCCACGCCGCCGCCGAACGCTTTTGCCAGCTGACCAAGATCTTCACGCTTGCCGAGTCGCTCGGCGGCGTCGAGTCCCTGTGCGAGGTGCCCAGCAGCATGACCCACGCCGGCATCCCGCGCGATCAGCGCGAGGCCGTCGGTGTGTTCGACGACCTCGTGCGCATCAGCTGCGGCGTCGAGGACGCCGAGGACCTGAAGAAGGACGTGCTCCAGGCGCTGGAGGGCGCGGTGGCCGCGGCCGAGGGCAAGGGCGCTAATAACGGGGTCAATGGCTACTAAAAGAAAGATAAGAAGCGTGGGAAAAGCAGATAGGCGATTGACGATGTTGGGTTTCAAATCTTCCGCATCTACATGGGCGCGGCGGCATGGTGAGCCGTAGGCGATAGATGGCATGGCGCTGGCTTTCGTGTCTTGTGGTATTCACCACACTTGGGTTTCTGGCTTGGACGGCTTGGACGGCTTGGGCGTCTTACATCTGCGTATATATAAAGGGGAGTTTCCTGTGATACACCAGCCCTTTTCTGGTCACATAGAGGTATGAACGGTAGGTACGACTTCAGTCATGTCAGATGGCTCAAAGACTTCACGGAACGCAGTTCATGTTGTGGAGTTAGTGACGTTCCCGGCATAATAGCGAATATTGCAAGTGTGTCACTTCATGCCCATCTGCATCAGCCATTCAAGGTCAGCGCCGGTGTGCTAGACCGACACGGACTCGCTCTACATATGCCGTTCATTCAAACTTGCCCAGAAGAACTAGTACCCATCCTCACTTACCCCGCGCAGCTTAAACTGCTCATTGTTTTCGTTATGAATTCACCCATTCATGAATACGGCTTCGGCCTGGCAGGCAGCGGTTCGGAGGCAACACAGCAGCCAACGGCAACGGGCGAAGGCACCGAGGCTTGCGAGGGTTGAGAATTCGCAGGGCTGCGCACTCTCATTGCGTCCCCTGTCGCTTCACTTTCCCAGGTCAGAATCGCTATGGCGTTCCGTTACTACCTCCAGATTATCCATTCCGGCCCAGTCTGCCTGGGCCTTTTCCGAGGTCTGCGGCCATCGTGCGTGCTGTGTTAAGGCTGAAAACGGCGTTCGAACGCGGCCAAAAACAGCTCTAGGCACGGCGCGCGGCATGGTTCTCTCATTGTTTTGCCCACCGTCTCAAACCGTCAGGAATGGGTGTAAAACACGTAGTATAATCAGGGGCGCGGTGGGACATACCAAATCAATTTCCCTCCATGCCGACCTAACAGTGTTGACGCGCCGATTCGTTGATATTCTCATTGTCGCCACGAGTCGACCGAAACAAAACATCGACCCCTAAATCACCCCCATTCCCATCATATGAACAGAGCTGGGACATACACTAGTCAGACGACCCACCAAGCAACTCATACGGGGTGTATTCATTAGCTTTATTTTACTTGCGATTTTGCTCTGCTTTCCAAGGTAGAAAGAACACAAAAATGAAACCTAGCGTCCCGCTCAGTGTAGAAAACCCTTTAACCCAAAACCCATGACCAAGATCGCTCAACGCCATTGATGTGAGAATGTGAGACGGAAACATAAGTGGTTGAAATGGCGAAGATGGTTGTTATATACGATGCAGATGTTCCTCTTGTTGACCAAGTCGGAATGCAACAAAAGACGAAGAAACATGTAGCTAGGCGAGAAAAGGAACAGACAGTCGCTGCTTGATGCCGAAACATGCCGAAACCGTAAAGCTCCCGTACGAGCCCAAAATCCTACCGGATGAATGATACCGATGCAAGAAAAAGACGATGAGTGACGATGATAGTTGGTGAAATCCATGTGTATGTGCTGTCACTGCCGGAAGTCGAGCAAAGGCCGAGTTTCTCGAGCAACGCGTCACCCCCCTTATCCACGCGCTCTCAGTCCAAGTCCCTCAACGCCCAAAATCGGCACTTCAACGTCGTTCAGGCCCAGGACGCCCTCGTCGCGCCGCCGGTCCACAAAGCTGTTGCACTCGCCGACCACGATGCTCCACTCCGCCAGCGCCCGCCCGCAGTAGACGGCCCCGGGCGCGTAGATGCCTGTTGGCCGTTCTGCACAGACCATGGGAGGCTGCGTGGGTGTGGGAGCAGGCGCGGATTCTCTCCCTAGGTCGGGCATGCGGCCGCGGTCAATCTCAGATCCCGCGAACCCTGCTGTGCGGATGGGGGACTGAATGTCCAGTCTCCCTTCATCCTTGACCCCCTCGTCAATCCAGCTGATAGGCGTAATGTCGATACTTAGAGACGGCCGCTTGTCAATACCCTGCACCATCGCTGGCGTCCGTGCTTGATCGGTCAGGTCCAATAGCGGTTTGGCGTTACGGGCCTCGCTGATCAGCCCGGTCTGCAAGAGCCCGCTGACCCGCCGGGTCTCCGGAGGAAGCCCGGGAGCGATAGGAGGTGGGCTGTCGCTGCGGAACATTGGGACTCCGTTGGCCCCGCCGTAGTTTAAGCCCGCCGCGCGGGCGCTGACCCGTGACTGCGCGGGCGCTGGAAGCCTAGGCCGGGTCAGGATGCGGTCGCGCGTGGGTATTGGTATGCCACCGGGGCCGTTCTGCCACGTCAGGGTGAAGCGGAAGACGTATGTGCGGGCCTCGTAGACCGGGGCAGAGCCTGTCGAGGAAGCGGAGTCAGAAGAGGGTGTCACGGCGGCTGACGGCGCCTGCTTCGGCGGAGTCGGCGGGCCGAGCAACTGAGGAGCGTTCGGTTTCCCTCCGCGAGCTGCCAGGCGTGATGCGGCTGTATCACGGCGAGCCTGCTCTAGTTCTTCCTCCCACGTGCGCTTGCTGTCGGACGTGGGACTGTCCTGCGGCGGAGTGAACGGGAGCACCTTCCCCAAGAGCGACCATCTCTTCTTGAACGACAAACTCGCGTCCGCCTTGCTACTTCCAGCTCCACTGTCGCCGTTCCGAGCGATGGGACCAAAGTAGTCAAACGTAGGCTCCGCGCTGGGGAGCGAGCCGGAGAATGTGTCGAACCCAAGCCGAAGGGAGTGTTGTGGCGGCTGGACTTCCGTGCGGATGATCAGAAACCGCTTCCCCGGGGCAGGGTAGGCGGGCGCCGTCGACGGCTGCATGCGACCTTTGGCCTCGGCATCTTGCCTAAGCCAGAGATAGTGTGACCAGACGGTTCTCAGCCGCTGAGACACGATGAGGAAGATTTTTCTGTTCCAAAGATTTGTCAGCATACTATGCAACGCTCAGCATGCTCGTCTCAACTCCGATGAAGGCTGGCTTACATGTCCACTTCGTTGGTGCTGCCGGAGTCTCTGCAAACGCGCCAGCAAAGGAGGCGCATGTAATACGCGCGGACCATAGGGCACCAATGATTGAAGAACTTCGCAAAGACTTCCTCAGACAGCAGCCAATCCAAACAAAGCGCATCCTTACGGACAGGGTCCGCCGTGATGGCGTCCCAGACGGAGTACACGAACGAGAGGATGCGGATCTCGGACATGGTGTTGTTGGAGTCCATGATCATCTTGCCGACATCAAACCAGAACGGCCAGTCAACGTAATTCGCCGGCAGCGAGGGGCTGGCAGGCTCGAAATAGCCCGATGTCGCGTTCTCCTCCGGTGACGTCGCAATGCTTGTGTTGACCACTTGCTGGAACCCGTCGAGCGCCATCAAGGCTTCCTCTAGGAAGTCGCACAACATGAAGCACGAAGCATGCTCGAAACGCGGCGTCCGCTTGGTGGCCGCCTTCGCAACCGCTACAAAGGCCTCGGCAAAGGTATGCTTGACGTCAGGGTTGACGCCGAAAGATTGCTCCGCCAGCATGTCTTTGAGCAGGACGACCAGCCGGTTTTCATCCATGCCCTTCAGCAGATTGCTCGGGAGTTGGGGGGCAGTTAGCGCAGCATCAGCGCCATGGAGAGCATCAGAAAGCGGCGGTCCCAGCATGGCCTCAAGCGAGGCTTGCCGGTGAATAGTGCTATCCAGAATGGACAAGAGCTCGGCGTGCACCAACACGAACGCCGGGGCGCGGGCCTTCTCGACCAGCGGAAGGCCCTCTGGCATGAACTCCTGGGAAAGAATGCAAAAGTACTTGCAGAAAATGAACACCAGGTCCGTATCCCCGCCCCGCCACCGCGACACCCATGGGCCATGCCAGTGGATCTTGACAACCATCAGGGAGAGCTTGGCCGCCACCCGGAGGCTGTCAGCAAGCGATTTTACCGAAGACCAGCCCAGCCTGTGCAAATGCGGCGGGAACAGGGACACGATGTCGTCGCTCTCTCCCTTGCTTCTTCTTGGCAGCCCAAACTCGTCCGCAACCCTGCGCAGGAGGTCCGGATTCAGATTCCAGAGGCGAACAAGTACGTCCGAGATGCCGGGCACGAAGAAGAAGGCGTAAGCACAGGCCTTGCCGCACCAGTTGACCAGACTCAACGGGGCGTGCCTCAGCGACAACTTGTCGACGACCAGCGCCATTGTGGTCGTCAGGTTGGTAACGAACATGGTGCGGACGTTATGCTCGGCCGATTCGGTGAGAAGGGAGTCCACGTCGCTCGCCTCGGTCGAATTTGTTCCCGCCCTTGGCCGGACCTTTTCATCGGGACAGCGGTCGGCTAGAGGCTGAAATTGGCTGGTGCACGCCCTCCACTCCGGCCGCATCATAATCATGGTGGTTGCCTCCAGAAGAGTCGGCCTGTCCACGCCTGCGACAGGCTGCAGCGCAGGGGACTGGACGCCGACCGACGCGATGCCATGGTCTAGCCCAGCGGGCAGCTTCGAGCTTGTGCCAACCAGCATTCCCAACAAGCCGTTCCACCACTTGTTCAGGATGGTGGCTCTGCGGTCGATGTCCTCGGGTGTCAGTCTGGACCGGTTCCCGTTGGAGGGGTGGTAGGCCGTGCTGCGCAGGAACGGCACCAATATCGATCGGATTACACTCATGCGCCCAGCGGTCGAACCCTTCGCCGCGAACCGGGCGAATTCGACATCGAGAGTCCGGAAAGTCGCCCATAGCGGGTCGCGGGATGTCGGATGCGGCATCGTCACGGTCGTGTCGACTGTGGTCTGCGACGTGTTCTCGGACGCGCTACTGGCAGTTGCCGTATCGGTGTCCACCTCGGAATCGACCGACGAGTCTCGTTGGGACGAAGTGCGCGAGGTGGCCGAGCTGATGCTGTTGTACGACGCATTCTTCGCAACCGCGGGGGACAGATGGGCGCTGTTCGCGGGAGCTGCAGGGGGGGTACTGGACTCGACGCCCTTCGCTGCTGCACTCTCGTCGAGGGAAGCCGCGAGCGAGACAGCCGATGAGCTCCGGGAGAAGACACTCTGGGGCTTCTGCTTAATCTTCGTCAGGTAGACACTGGCACGATTCAGCGCGCGGGTTTTGCTGCTCGATGGCTCGGCAGCATCCGTAGCTTCACTCCCGGCGTGGCTCCTTGGCGTTGCCTTTGTCCGTGCCGTCGCACCCTTGTCGGCAGAAGCAGTCCGGCCAGAGTCTCGCAGTCTTTCAGGCTTGCTAGGTGGTGAAGGGGATCGCGACTTGGAGATCCAGGACCGCTTGGCGAAGTCGGCAAACGACTCAACAGCCCTCGACCTATCCGACGATCGACCCGCCGCAATGCTTTCCGACGCAGCCGCTACATTCTGTTTGACTAGCCTCTTGGGCCGCTGCTCTTGGCTCGGCCTGTTGTTGGGACTCGACTTTGAGCTCGGGAGCCACGAGAGGGGGCGGTCAACCATTGATCTGCTTCTGCTGCGGCCGTGGCCGTCCACCAGCGTGGCACGGGCTGCCGCCTCGTCGCCACCGCCGCCGTTTCTGTCGTCGATGTCGTGTCGGACAGGCTCAATCCTGTCAATTGCGGTGGCCGGTCTTTGGGAGGGCGCCTCGGTGTGGGTGGTGAAGCTGAAGGATTTCTCGAATTCGCGGACCAGGTCGAAAGACGGTATGTCGAAGGCGGCCAAACCCGGCAGAGGCGGCAGGCTCTTGAAACCAGGGGATTGATCAACCGGGGCGCAAGGCGGGGGTTTGGACGGGGCACGGCCGGCTGTAGCCAACAAGTCCGGCGCTGGGAGCGAGCCGGGGAAGAGCAATGGCGTGCTGGAGCTGGAGTGCCTGGGCTCGACAGCCCGGGAGGCGACCGCAGCAGTTAGGCCGCCCATCGCATGGCAGGTACGGCGGCGTGCGGCTAAACCAAGCTATTTGCGCGACACGGCTGCCCGCCCGCCGAGGACTCGTCGTGGTGGGCGCTGGTTCGTCAGCGTCTCAGCAGACGAGATCCCGAGAACGAGCGCGGGTTGGACCCAAGGTGGAAGCAGGTTGCAGCGTTGCAGCGTGAGCGCAGCGTGGTAAGGACAGGGGTGTTACGGCGGTCTGGC
Organism: Chaetomiaceae sp. R4402; assembly: GCA_023628555.1. Lineage (NCBI taxonomy): Eukaryota > Fungi > Ascomycota > Sordariomycetes > Sordariales > Chaetomiaceae > Chaetomiaceae sp. R4402. The sequence goes on from JAMAKO010000009.1 coordinate 168,763, forward strand.
GGGTGCTGTTCCCTGCCGCCTCAGCCGGGTGGTTTTGGGGCAATCAGAAAACCTTCCTGGTCTGCTCGCAGGGCTACGACGCTGGGCCTTGGCGCATAGCACACCTTTTAGAGCATCGTCTTCTGGCTTTCAAGGAGCAGGGCCTGTCGGGAAAGATTGATAAACGAACGACTGACAGTGCCAATGACGGGATGCGTGCAGCGGGAAGTGGAAAACCAAGAGGTCAGGCCGGAAAATGCAAAAGTGTCGAGTATCGTAATCTGACAAGGAAAAAGCAAGAAAGCGATGGCAGCGGTTCACGGATCGCTCCGGAGCGAGAAACTGGAACCTGGCAGTGGGAATCAGGGCAGCCGCAAAGTTTTAATGTCCAACCAACCAGCCAACCCAGTCCGACGAAGTCGAGTGGAAGAGTCAAGATTAAACTTGGCCGAGGCTTGACTCGCAGCGCGTGGCGGGTGGAGAAAAGCGGTGGTCGTGCCTTCCTTCCACACCACAGTGCTGCCTTGCGACACTTGACACTGCCAGTGGCAGTTGATGCCCTGGCGGGCCTTCCCATGCATCCCAGGTTCCATGTTTTAACACTCCGTGCCCCAGGACAGGACGAACGGTGATGATGAAAATTGGGACGGGGTTCCTCGCCCGCGGCCAGGGCGAGCAGTGGGCAGTGCTGGCCGCCGAGCATGCGCTAAGAACAGAAAACCAACAGAGCTAGTGTAAGCTCCAATATGATCGGGACATCAAACACCACAATGCAGCTGAAAAACACGACCAGCTTTTGTCTTCAAAAGATGCTTTTTGATCAACAGTTACATTTACGTTCTCTCTCACGGCTTTGCCTCTTTTGACTTGCGTCTGATGAATGATAGATCTTCCCTGATTGCGGCCGAGCTGGTCTAGGTGTTGTCCCGACTGCTGCGTAATCTGGCCAGAGGAAGAGGTAAGCAATCCCTAGCACGCCCCCATGCAGGCAATTGGCGCTGTCGATCGGCGCTGGCGTTGTCATTACCAAGTTCGGACTACACAGAAACAGAAAGACCGCGGGGTGTCGTTGCAACCGCTGCCAGCGGGCAGCATCAGGCTGGTGAGACGAGCTGCTGTCATGGCTCCTTGCTGAGAGAACGCGGTTCGAATGGGCGATTTCCATCCAGTTCTCGGCTGCGCTAACGTTAGCGGATCACGTCGTCCGCAGTGTCCGGAGGGGTACACAAAAAGCGATGGCTTCCCGCGGCCGCGCTGGCCGACGGGCAGTGGGGAGAGTTGATGTGAAAGAGGGTACTCCCTTGCAAAGCACAAAACGAAAGTCTGGTGCCAAGGACCCGTCGGTCAAAGCACACGCCAGATGCGAACCAGATGTGTCGTCGTTCGCCGCACACGAGCCAGCGGCCCACGTCGCAGCCCACCCGCCCGCAGCCTGCAGAGAAAATCACAGCAGCCACTGGCAGCCAATACCGAGGGCTGTGTCGCGTCCGTCCCAGACGCGGTTATCTTGCAGCTTGAGTGCAAGGCGGGCACCACGACGACCAGCCAAGACGACAATGCTGGTCGAGCTGAATCATCGTGGCCGACACGAGGCACGAGGCACAAGGCCCCGACGCCGCTACACTACTCCGTACAATAACGTTACCGCTCCACTCACTCGTACCGCAATTCGCTACTTTAGCAGGCCCGCCGATCGTGGCGCCGGGCATGTCCGCTCGCTTTCGTCAGAGACGAACGCTTGAACCCAGCTGGGGCCAAGGGCAGCCAGCGTCCCCCCTGTCCACATCGGCGAAATCCCGCATGGTGGACATTAACCAGACGGATGCCGATCGGGCCGGTGCGGACGCGGGCAATGGCCGGCTTTCATGGGCGTCGACCCTTCCAGGCTGCGGCGCTATCGTCGCCTTCTCCTTCACCCCTCCGGAAGGGCTTGGCGATCCGCAGCGGCGTAACAACGCACCCAGATTTCCAAACTAGGCCATCAGGCAGGCTGTTGCGTCATGCTCAGCTTGCGACATTCATGTACGCTGTGTACTTCTACTGACGCCTCAAAACAGCTGACGGCTCTACCGGTAGCGATGTCAAGGGCATCGTGCCGACCACGGCATTCGCCATGCGTGTCAAGCTCGGCTGAGGGAGGAGATCTGCAGCCCCAATTGATGCGTGGTGCGCTGGCGGCCGCCACACTTTCGGCCGTCAAAGACTGCAGCAGTGGTGCAGCCAAGCCGAGCCCAGACCCGCAATCTTCACCGTCTTCGCATGCAGTCTGCGACGCCTCCTGCTGACTCTCTTTACTTGTACGGATCCGTACACATCCCAATCGTCTCATGGTTTCTAGCTACATCTCTGCCACCTGCTTGGCAACGCTCCGTTCTGCCGCGAAACCCTCTCCGCTACCCGTTCTCCTTGCCTGGCTTGTCTTCGTCAGACACCCCTTTAGCATATCTCCCTACCTTGCACCAAATACTCGGGGAGAACGTGCCAGCACTGTGATTTCCTGCACAGGCCGGTCCCGACGGCCAGCCCCCGAACATCCGGCGTGGAGAAGTCCGTCCCTCGCCATGCAAAGCGTGGAGCTTACGTATGTGCCAGTGTACAACAGGCGCCTCTGAGGTCAACACCGCTGTTCTTCCTTTCCTGTCACCGCCACCGCATGGAGCCATCCGCCAGCTGTGTAGCGTCGCCGCCTCTGCGCTGCTTTTCCTGCCCGGTGAGCCGGGGCAGGGCCAAACTTGACGCCAGCATGGATTGACGCTAGAACCACGGACAGAAGAACGAAGAAGAAAATAATAAGCCATCTGCTTTCCGGTATGTCTCACTTGGTCCTACGCCACTCCAATCTTTGGGGTCCAACCACATATCACCCCTTCAATCGCATCCAGTGATTGCTGTGTGTTGACGCCCGCGAAAACCGCGTCATCACGCTTCGCCGGAATTTATCGTCGAGGCTGCCAGCAGAAACTTGAAGGAGTCCAAAGGCAGATTGCTGGGCGTTCTGCGGTGGGCTTGTCAACGGGCGTGGGAGGTGTGGTGCCTGTGTGATGTAGTGGACCAGGAAGGACGTCAGGATTCATATCACAGTTATCACTCCCCTGTGTGGTTCCCTTCGCCGTTTGGACCCGAATGCCTCGGAGTTGCGTCAATGAATTGTTCCCAAAGTACCTAACGGGAAGCCCTGGCGATCCGAACACCTGGCTGGGTCGGCAAGCTGTATGTGATGTATGGGACAGCATGGCTCACAGAAGTACACGCAGTGGCGCATCAGCTTAGCAGACTTGAAGTCACATTCGAAGGTGCTCTCAAGTGAACTCATCACGTTCCCCGAGGCCGCTGCGCCTGTTGAGCGCTGGAAGATGTGAAGGGATTCTAGGTTGGTTCCTCAGACGACGCAAAGCGGCGGTGGCTCGTCCAGAACGACGACTTCACGATCTCGGATGCTGTTCGGCTACCAGCAAAAGTAAATCTACGTGGAAATAAGCCCCAAGACTCTGACTTAGCATGCAATCTCCATGTAAAGTACCCAGCTATTTCATCGGCTCTGCTTTACAAGTACAAGTAGAGGTACGGAGTACGTCACTGGTAACTCAGTGAGCCGACTCACACGTTGAAGCCAGCGCAACTCCAACTGGCTGCGCAGAGTCTCCACAGAGTGTCACTGCCCCTTGTTGATTGGCTGATCACAAGTGCAGGCCTCGGCAAACCCGAAAGCGTTGAAGCCCTGACAAGCGCTAGGGATTGCAATTCTTACTGCGTAGAGCAGTCCAACAGCCCTGGCATATCGCAGGATAGGCCTGTCGGTCTTCATTTTGATTCCTGTCCATAACCTCTGATATATTGTGTTCGGCTAAATCAGGTCTTATTCAAGGACTCGGGTGCTTTTCAGATTCGATTGGCAACTGGGAAAGCTGCAGTGTCCCACTCTGGGTCCGCTCAGGGGTGTAAACAATGACAGCCCCTGAGCGTGTCCCTCCACCGGCGGGTGTTATTAGCAGTCAGGACGTGGCCAGCTCCGAAACGACAAACGCCATCAGGAACGATGTCGAGAAACAAGGCGCTTGTGGCATTTCTTGTCGCGAGAATCCACCGTCTAAGTCTCCCAGTTTCAATTCGCTAGCCTTTCTCGACCGCTTTCTGGCCTTATGGATCTTCCTGGCCATGCTCATCGGCATCCTGCTGGGCAACTTCGTTGACGAGGTTGGCCCTGCATTGCAGAAGGGCACATTTGTTGGCGTCTCATTGCCCATTGGTAATCTGTCCCCGAGAGCCCACACGACATAACCCAGAGAAACAGGTGCTGATGCTCAAAACAACTTCAGCGATTGGTCTGTTGGTCATGATGTACCCGATCCTGTGCAAGGTGCAGTTTGAAAAGCTGCATGAGGTGTTCAAGACGAAGGAGATTTGGATTCAGCTGGGTTTCAGCATCATCGTCAACTGGATCGTGGCACCCCTATTCATGGTACGCGACAATCACCACGATAATACTGCTTGCCCACATCTTGTCTGGCCGACGCCCTTCAGCAGCTGACGGCTACAGCTCGGACTCGCTTGGGCTTTTCTCCCCGACCAGCAAGGCCTCCGCGAAGGCCTCATCCTGGTTGGAGTGGCGCGGTGCATCGCCATGGTGCTGATCTGGAACCAGCTCGTACGTTGCCGCTCCTTCACCTGCTCGTGAGACTGGCCCCTGGACTGACAAGTGTCTTTTCTTTGACAGGCCGGCGGAAACGGCGATTACTGCGCCATTCTGGTTGCCATCAACTCGCTCCTTCAGATCATTCTCTTTGCGCCTTTTTCGCTGCTCTTCATTCGCGTTTTCAACCCGCATTGGCAATCCCCCAGCAGCGCCCCTACCATCTCCTACCAAACGGTCGCCACCTCCGTCGGCGTCTTCTTGGGCATCCCACTCGGCGCGGCCATTCTCACTCGCCTGGTTCTCCTCTTTCTTCTTGGCGCCGACCGTTACAAATCCCACTTCCTCCGCTTTGCGGCACCCTGGTCGCTGATCGGCCTGCTCTTCACCATTGTCGTGCTGTTCGCCTCGCAGGGCCGGCAAGTTGTGCACCAGATTGTCTCGGTCGTCCGCGTGGCCGCGCCGCTGGTAGTGTACTTCTGCGTGGTGTTTCTGGCCACACTGGCAGCGGCGTGGCGCTTGGGTTTCCGCTACGTGTATGCTGTCACGCAAAGCTTCACGGCGGCGAGCAACAACTTTGAGCTGGCCATTGCGGTTGCCGTGGCGGCGTACGGTCCGCAATCGGACCAGGCATTGGCGGCGACCGTCGGGCCGCTGATTGAAGTGCCTGTGCTGTTGGGACTGGTGTATGTGGTGAGGTGGTTTGCCAGAAAAAGGGGGTGGATGGAGGAGGAGGCATTGGTTGAGCGGGCTCAAAGGACTTGAGTGTCATGAATTGACGGGGTTCACGGGATATTGGCAACTACGTAGGCAGAGAAGTCCGTGAGTAGCATGACAGTATGTTGATAGTCTGGTTTGTCAGTACTTACCTAGGCACCGCAACACGTACTGCGTTTTACCACCCGGGCCATCCTCCATGGCCGACCATCCATGGCTAGGGAGACTACACCGAGCCGGGTTAACCATTTTTAATCATTTTCGCACGGGCAAAAGTCAGAGATGTCTAGCGCCAGATAATAACATTCTTCTACTCGCAACTACTCTCCACCGCACAACCATCACATTCCCCACACTCTCAGCACCACACAGAAAGACCCATCACCTCCCCCCCTCTCCGAGTAAGCAGCTCACCAACTCCTTACCCCAGTGTCAGGCATCAGAACATAACCATTTTGCCAGATTGATGCAGAAAGCAACCGCTTAGGGCTTGCCACCGGCGGCCAGGACAGGGCCAGCGGCGGGTAGGACACCAGCAACAATGCCAGCAGCCGGCAGGACAGAGCCCACAGAGCTGAGAATGCCGCTGACGACGTCGGGAACCTCCGAAGTGGCGCCACCGCCGAGAATGCCGCCGACGGTGCCGCCGACGCCGCCAAGGACGCCAACGGGGCCGCGGGTGGGCAGGTTGTCGAGCAGGTTAACGACGGCCCCGAGCAGGTTGTGCAGGAGGCCCAGCGGGGCGGGCTTGCTCTTGCCAGCGGCGACGCCGCCGAGGATGCCGCCCATGTCGAGGCGGCTGACGCCGGTGGCGAGCGTGTCGTTGATGCGCGCCATGGGCGCGACGAGAGCCTGCATCAGCGCCTCGGGGTCGGCACCGTTCTCCTAGACGAGTTGCTCTGTAATAGGGGAAGTGGTTAGATGTCGAACTGCAGCGTGGGTGAAGTGGCTGGTGTGAACTCACCAATTTCCTGGACCTGCTGGGTGACCTGGTCGACCATCTGGGCAAAGGCGTCGGCATCGAAGTTGCCCGACAGGATGTTGACGTGGCGGCGCATGTTGCCATGGGCCATCATCATCATGTTGGACTCCATCTGCGTGTCGCTTTGGGAGACGGCGGCGGGAGCCTCCTGCATGTGCATCTCATCGGGCATCATGGGCACCGCGAGGGCGCCGCTGATGAGGCAGACAAGACCGAGAGCCCGGACCTTCATGGTGACTGATTTGGATAAGCGGGTTTTCGTGAAAAACGAGTGGTGTTGAGTGCAAGGGATCGGTCTGTCGGTGCGACTGCTAATGTTTGGATGATGGTGATGCCTCAGAGAAGAGTGCCTTCATGAGGGTCAGGTATCTGTTAAACCGATACTCGGCATTGGAGCGAGGAGCTCATCGCGCCATCACTTTCACCATCCCGCAACGACAAACCTCCCACGCGCCCGAGTCCGGCTACTGCTATGCATCGGAGCGACTCTCGGCGATCCTGCATCGTGACAAGATTGATGCATGCCTGTGCAGTACCATGCCACTGGACGGTACTGGCAAAAACCAATATGTGTTTCAGACGGCCCGTCGAAAGCCCAGGGGCAATTGGATTGTGCGGGCAGATCACGTCGGTAAACATCCTGAGGGCGGATATCACATGCCATGCTCGCGCACATCGCAGCGTTCCGATTCAGCTAACAAATATTGTTCGATCTCAATCTCCATTTGCCGTCGTCGCGAGATGGTAACTTTTTGGACGAGGAATGAAGCAGACGCAGGTCTCCGGGTCGAACCTGCCCATCCATTCCTCGGGAATACGCTCTTTTTTCTTCTTTCTCTCCCTTGGGAGCGGCATGTCCAAATGCTATAAGCTGCGTCATTCGGATAGAAAAGATAATGGAAATACTGGCACACCGGTGGACGACCGTCGCTGAAGCTGATAGTTCTACCCAGTGATAGCCGAGCAACTTCCCACGGGGACCAACCCACCGCGATCAATGCCCTTCAGTCCTTGTCTGGAGGTGCGTGATCATTCCTCGGCCCATTTCGGTGCAAGTGCCGTGCAGCTGAAACGAATGTCCTTTTCGCCCGAGCTTCCCTGAAGGTCGATGATGCGCTTCAGGCCGAGCTCCAACGCCCTCGGACTGAGGACATCCTCGCCGTCCTGAAGAACGCCCCGGTCCAGCGGCCCTTCCCGGGAGCCCTCTAGCTCCCAGAGATGACCGTTCGCCTTGACGTAAGCAACGAAGTGACCGTGAGCTGGGTCGGGGCCAAGGTCGGGCATCGGAGTGTCCCCCATGGGCGCTACGGACTGATGAGCCTTCTCGAACTCCTCGTTGTCGTAGAGCATCTGGGCCCGCGCGTCCTTGTCCAGAGGAATGGCGGCGTTGCGCAGCTTCTCCAGAGTGCTTCCCGGGGCGATGAACTCGCGGGCAGGGCCGTTGATGGCGCAGTGCAGCAGCCCGTATGAGCCGCACGCCTCTCGGATGGTCTGTTTGAACCAAATGATGGGGTCGTTTGCGGCGGCAGCTGGCCCGCCGTGGTAGTAGGTGCTTGGGTCGCCGAGCTGGCGATCCTCCCTTGCCCGGTCCTGGCACCACTCCGGGGTCGACGGAATGATTGTAAGCAAGGCGTAGGCTGGCCGCGGGATATTGGCCAGTAGGGATGGCTCGTCGAGGGAGTACACGTCGTAAAACTGCACGTCTTCGCGGAGACCCAGCTTCTTGGCAAGGGCATTCATCACCTCCGGGTTGTTTTCTATTGACGCATGAGTGTGAGGAAACAAGGCGCGACCAGCGGCTTGCCGTTCTCACCGATCACGTTGAAGATCTTCGGCTCCATCTCGATGTTTGTTGTGCGCTGAGCTTGTGGTGCAAAATGAGGGAAACGAAACCCTTGCGAACGCGGGTTTAGCCCAGCGACTCGACTGACAACCTCCAGACTTCCTGACCCTGGGCAGGAGCGGGAAGCTGCGGTGGCATATATGCTGTGTTGAGCGTCATTGGGTGACGTGCATCCTTGGCTGCCTGATCACGCCCATCAGGGTGCTCAGAAGGGAAACTGCTGCTCTGCCCAACAAACGGGCACATTCTCTCCGGAAACAAAAACGGGAAGGTGAAGCACGGCATTTGAAGAAGATGGGCATCGTTATGGCCAGAATCAGTGGCACAATAGCACGGTCCGCAGTGTAGTCGAAGTAAAGGAAGACAGAACGAGTGCTGGCGTAAATCTAAATTCTTTCTCATTCAGCCGCTGTTTCCCTACGTTACCCCCCGCAAAACTCACGTTGTATAATGCTTTGAACTGCATGACTTGCGTCTCTTGCGGGCCGCTGCACTTTAAGGATGTCGGTGAGTCGTAAATCAAGACCTGGCAGCGTATCCGTCATCCTTCTTACAACATGCTCCATCAAAAAGCTCACTACCTCACCTAATCAGATCGAAAGTGAAAGATACTAGGAATATGGGTGTATGGTTGCTGGCCGCTCCATTCGACTTACACGGCAACCGGATACAAATCCCCACCTGCCCAATCTAGCTTGGGACATGCAGTTTCAGCTGCAAGTGGCTGACGATCCAACCGAAGGTACACTGCACTGTTTGTGCGCCGCAGGAGAGCACGTGGCACCTAAAGAACGTAAAAACGCTCCTCGTGGAAACAGGGAGTCGGTGTTCGTGTTCTCAGAGAGAATGCTCACACAAGACTGGGTGACAGAGAGAACTCACTTGACGCTCAAGTTTAGAACTTCACGTTTGCGACTGGCGATGACGTCACGCCTCAACCACGCGGAGATGCATATCTAGAGGAACGGGTTGCCCTAAACCACCTCAAGCGGCCAAGAAGCAGCGAGTCACAGCTTCAGAGACGGGTATTGAGTTGGGGATGCAATAGAGTAGTAGTGATGTAATTGGGTTGATACGATGATTCGCGTACACATGACCCAGTGGCCGTTTCTCCAGCCTCAGCTGAACCGAGTACACGCTTCGACTTACACCCACTAGTAGTTGATACATACCGTGCCTTACGAATAGTACCTCGAGGCGCTCCAGCTAGCTGAACGGAGACCAATGGCAACTGCTAGGCCATCTCCCGGTTCTTCACCTGACTCTTTCTGGTCAAGAAGCACGTGGTGCATGCGGCCGCTTTGACAACTCGATGCTCCTCTATCGGTGAAGTCATGATGAGTTACCCCAAATCGCCCCTCTTATGGAACTTCCCCCAGATGCGGGCAATGGGGGAGCCATAGGCTTCAAACTCACCTGCTTACTTTCCTACCTACATATGTAGCTATCAGCAATATCCGGAGCTGGCCCGTCAGTAGGGATCTTCCCCAACCAGATCAACCATACTACTTCTTTGTCCTACACGCCCCAACCCCGCTTCCTCTCCGCATCTCCTTCCCATTACACCGTCTCTCAACTCTTACCTACGTTGACAGTCACGCGCTCAGCATCAGCCATCGACATCAGACACCAAGTCATCAGTGCTCACGTCACAACTCTCGAGTCCCATCGGAACAACATCAGCCATGGCCGACAACATGCCTTCGGGAAGCGAGTACCGCTCCGGCAGGTCGGACTCGACCTCGTCGGCTACTTCAACGGGGAGCGCCACCGCGCCCCCGCCCCGCCGGGTGAGCTTCCGCCCTTCCCGCCTCTGCTGTTACCCATCTTCCTATCGCATCACACCTACTCTCCACCAGATACCCTTGCATCAACAGCCTGTTTCTTTCATCACTGGGCCAGCGCCGACTGACTGACCCATCACCGCCAGTCTTCTCATGCTCTCTTTGAGAACCTGACCGCACAGAAGCGCAAGGACGACCCCGTCTCCATCGCCCGCAGGCAGAGCATGAACGAGCAGCGCCCCCAGGCCGGCGTCTTCGGACAGCTGTGGAACAAGTACGACTCTCTCTCTCTTTGACTTCGTTTACCTGCTGCTATATACGTTTCTCTGCGGCGGCCTGAACTACTGGACGCAGCAACAAAGGGAAATCACCAGGAGCTGACAGACATTCTGCTTCCAGTTGGGTGCGCGGCAACAAATAAACATCGCCACACCCATCCAAGTAAATATGCGATTGGTGGCTTGAATGATTCTCTGTCTGGAAGAAACTCGTCTCTTTGCAGGAAACTATCAGCTCTGAGGAGCAAGTACACGACACCCAATCAAGTCAACTTATACGATCGGAACGAATGGAGTAGTGGGTTGGTTCAGTTGGGCAGGCGTTTGGGTTAGGAGCTGAACTTCAGGAGGAGGAAGAACCGGCGACAGATCTCCACTCAGATTGTACGGTTTGGGAGAAAGGACAACTGCGATGCAACGGGGTTTCGCAGGTTGAAGGAGTTCCCGGGTCTTCGCTCATTTGCTGTTACTGGATTTCGCTTTATGTTTCACGTTAGCAGACTGAAACTTGCCATGCATACCATTGTTTTTCGCGAGCCTCACACAACCTCGGCATCACTTGCAGTCGGTGTGAACAATGAGTCGCCACCCGAGCTGGTCGTGTTCCATCTCTAGGAGCCATCAGCGTTAGCAGCCGAGCTGATCCACTGGGAACGAAACTGATGAAGGGCTATCAAGTGCGCACCGGCTTGCTTAGCATGGGAGTAGGGTTAACAGGGACGAGTTGGCGACTCGGTGCTGTTGAAGGGGACGGGACGACAACAGGAGCAAGACAGCGGGCACCCTCAGGTTTTCCAGGAGCAGATGGAGAGCAGCTGAAGCAGGATAGGACACCGGCGATTCACGGGCAAAAGCAGGACGATCCCGGCGTGCAGACTGGAGGGCAGAGGTGGCAGGAGGGGTAAGTGACAGGTTTAGAAGACCACTGAGATGATTGCTATGACCCGGGAAATACCGACTCGTGATCTGTCTTGGGCAGAGGAACATCGGAAATACCGTAAGCTTTTCTGCCCCCACCTGCTAAGCCACCCAAAACGCCGCCAAACCCGAGAGGAGTACGAGAATATCGATGCCGATACTGGGACGGGAGCTGCGAGCCACGGGAGCCTGTGTTAGATTCGGTGTTTCTCGCTTTCTGTTCGTGAGACCTTATTAGTGCTGCTTGGGTTGGGACTGGTGGTTGTGTTGCTCTCGAAGCTTACCGAGCCGAGAGTAGAGCATGTAAAGCGCCATCCGGTTGCATTCTTCGGTGCCGGTGATCGTGACGAGACGCTCGTTGCTGTTGTCCTGTGGTTCATTAATCTTAATTACGCTGCCACTGATCTGACGGATCTCGTTGATCTTCTGGCCACCCTTGCCGATAATGGCGCCAACCATGTCGTTGGGGATGTAGATCTGCTGGGTGAGAGGGGCTCCGGCCATGGCAGGGCCGCCAGGCATCGGCTGCCCATGGGGTCCAGCATGGCCATGGGGTCCGGCCGGGCCCGCATGCTGAGGCTGCACGTGGGGGCCAGCGCCGTAGCCGCCGGCAGCGTGTGCTCCATACGGCATCGGCACGGCAGGATTGGGACCGGCTTGGTGAGGGTGGCCGTACTGCGGCGCGTAGGACTGCGGCGCCATGTGATGGGCTCTGGGATCCTGGCGACCGCGGTGATAGTTGTCCCGGTTACCATAGTTGCCGCCGGCCGGTTGGGGATTGTACGGGACCACCTGCATTCCGCCCGGCACCGCGCCGGCCGGGCCGCCGCTGCGCGTCGCGTAGGCCGAGGCTGCCGCACCACCAAAACGCTCATTGAGCTGCTCGAGAAGCGTGCTGCCGACGTAGTAAGTCGCAATGTGAACGGCATCAGCCACACCCATCACAACCAGCGAACGCTCCGTGGACAATGGGAGGCAGGAGTCAGACGCGTTGAGGCGGGCGCCGGACGCTTCCTGAATCTCCTTAATTCGGGCACCGCCCTTGCCGATGATGGAGCCGATCAGGATATGTGGAACGAGCAAGCGAAGCGGGTAGGTCTTCGAATGCTGGTTCGAGGGCTCGCTCAATGGCTCATTGTTGAGTGTGCGGATGATCAAACCAAAAGCCTGGGACAGGTTAGCATGTGGAAAGATTCTTTGACAAACAGGATCTAGGCACCGTACCTTTGCCACAGCATCAACGATGCCGCTCACCGTAAGGATGCGCTCCACAGCTCCCTTCTGGTAGTCGCTAACCGTGCACTTGGCGCCGGACATCTGCCTGATTTTGGATACATTCTCGCCACCTTTCCCAATTACGGTGGCGGCCTCCGGGCTCGAAATCACAGCGCGGACGTGAATCCAGGCGGTCTCGTCGTGGCTCCCTGGAGGGGGGTTCGCCTGGTCTTGCGAGGCACTTCCGCTGGCAGTGCTGGTGATGGGCTTCGTCTCGGGCGCATCCGGGACCACAGTGTCACCCTGGGCGTCCGTGACATCGGACTTCTCCCCGTTCGTCTTGGTGGCGCCATTCGCGTCCGGAGACTGGGCCGGAGCGGCAGGCGCAGCGTCGCCATTGCTCGCAGCAATCGGCTCTTGAATCTCTTCGTCATCCTTGATAACCTTGTCAAGAGCCGGTCGCTTGGCTTCAGGCTGGTCGGCGACGGACGGGGAGGAAGTCTCCTCGAGCGGCCGCTTGGCGGATTGTGTCGGCTGAGGCGAGGTAGACATGTTGATCGAAAGAATTCGGCGGTCTTCACGACTCGAAGGGGGTCTCGCTCAATTGTCGGGGAACTCGATGGTCTCAATTGAGGTATCGCAGTTATCTACACCTTGGGGGTTTTCGAAGGAAAACGTGCTGGTGTAGTGACCGGGTCGGACAGGGTGCGTATGCTCGTCTGATTCGGGACGGTGAAGTTGAGCTCTGGATGGGTCGAGGAAGTGAAAGCTTCGGGCGGAGAACGGGGCAAGGAGGGCGGAGAGACGGAGAGGTGGCTTGTTGTGGTTTGAGGCGTGCAGTGATGGAAAATGCTCAGATCCCGACGGACGTGCCGCAGCAGATGCAGAGCGGCAGTGATGGCGACGATCGAGGGAAACGCGCGAAAGCGAGTTTTGCAGAATCAAGCAGATGAAAGAAGGAAGTGCAAGGTAGCGGACGAGACAGTGTGTCGGGTGGTGGATCTGATGAAGTTGCAGAGGCAGCGGTCCGTGAATGAGGGCGGAGGTGGTGTGAACTGAGAGGCAAGAGGTCGCGCGGGATGGAGGCAGCTGTATCGGGAAGCACGCAGGTATCTCAAACCTTTGCCTGTCAAGCCAGCAAACACGGCGCAATCTCCTTCCCAAGCTGTTAGGCCCACGCAATCGTGGCACCCAAAGAACAAAGTTGGTTGGTGTTGATCCAGGCGCGGTCGCGTTGCTTGACGTGGTGTGCGAAATCAAGAAAAGAGGAGGCCTGCCGTCTAGGCGCGATGGAAGTCGGCTTTGCTGCCCTCGGAGCGCGTGGCGAATCGCACGAAACCTGGGTCGGCGATGGAAGACTCGCAAAGCAGGGAAGCTGCGAGCACGGGTGCGGGGTCGGAAATCAATCTGCAGCGCCGTTCGGCAGACGGCGAAAGCTGAGATTGAACAAAGAGACTCGATGGGCGGGAGGGCGTCGGTCTCGAAGGTGACGGGCCAGCAAGAATGAGAGAAGAAGTCGAGGAAACGGAAGGAATCAGGCTTGGTTCGTTGCCAGGAAGCCAGCGCGCACGGACCCAGAAGGTACTACTCCGTACGCTATACCTAGTCGTACGGAGTACAGTTCGCCCGTACAGAAGGTCGGTAACCGATCATCTCGCATGGTCAAGACTGGGTAATAAACCTGAGAAGATGAACATTTGCATAGACAATTCTAGTTCACGTTACGCAAGTGTCATGCTTAGAGGTACCTAGTCGGAACATGAGTCTTTAAAATCAACAGCTAGTGAAGCGTGGCGTCAGAACGGTCAACACAGTGCGTTCGCCCGCTGCACAGCAGTGACAGGGAACCAATACGGAGTACCCCTACTCCGTACCGTCGTCGGGTCGACTCGTCATTAACATCCGGCGCGTTCGCAAGCTTGTTGTGGAAGCTGTACCTCCCACTGTACACCGCGGAGCAGGCGTGGCTTACGAATTCAATATCTATCGAGAGATTGGTTGCCGCGCATTTTCTACCAAGACGTTGTTCAACTGGATAGGTATGGAGGGGATTCGAGGTCGCGTCAGTGCCCCTTACGAGGCCGAGCTCGAGCGCACCGTCCAGGAGCTCAAGAAACTGGAAAGGCAGCTGGAGGAGGCCTTGCATCAGGTGCGTTTCAGCGATCTGCCACTCACGTCTCTGCCGTGCTGAGTCTTCAAACAGGCGAGGCCGTCTGCCGCTGCCAGTGGTGCCAGACTCTCGGCAAAGGACTCGCTAGAGATCATGGCCCAGGCATACCACAGCTTGGCTGAGGCAGAGCCCCTTCTGCCGCCGCCGGGGTCCGTTCTGCCGGCGTTGCTGGCCATGCGGCGGGCGCAACAGACCATAGCAGAGACCTTCGAGTATACCGACTCACAGGCAACAGTGCGTGAGCACGTCGAGCGGCAAATCGAAGCGGAGCAGGCCCATTTGCGCGACCAACAAGCCTTGGAGGCTGCTTTGCAGAGCCGCATCCAGTCGCTACGTCAAGGGTACGAGGGCCGCCAGGAGAAGACCGAGGATCAGATTGCCAGAGAGCGCATTGCCAAGCTCAGGCAGGACAAGGATCACTGGACCGAGCAGACCTCCAGCCTCATGAAGCAGCTAGATTGGTTCATTGGCGAGCATCTAGGCCCCATGCTTGCGGCGGAAGAGCTAGGCGGCCCGGTAGTCGGAGACCTGATGGATATTGACCCGGACGATCTGAGCGCCGGATTCAATGCGCATGGCAAGTTGAAGAAGACCAAAGGTCATGAAGACGTGGACAAGCGGCAGCGAAGGATCGACGACATCTGGGGTCCACGGGACGAGCAGAGGGTCCAAGCTCAGAAGACGAAGCGCGACGATGATGAGGCATCGGCTGCAAGCGCGGAGATGCGCGACCTGATCGAGCAACTCATGAACAAGCTGGTGGAAGCAGGTGGCGACAACGCGGCAACGTACGTCGAGATACCCAGAGAATCCGCGGCAGCAAGATTTCTGGTCCGATCTAAGGTCGCCATCTTCCACCCCAACAACGCGCGGAAGCTACGGCTCGTTGACTTTGGGCGAGATCTCGACGACTAGGGGGATGCACGCAACTCGCGGGCTTGTTCTACTGTTGGCATGAAATGGGCAACAAAGGTGCCGCCAGGAGATTCCTCGCGGCATTTAATGGAAGACAAGCTCTACACAACAAGCAGTCCAGAGTCCGAAAAGCACACATCGAAGCCGCTAAGTCATAATTGCGTAGGTATGCTGTGATTTGGATGCAAGTTATGCCCACAACCAACCCTACTGCATCCAACTCCAGTGGCTGCCCATGCGCTTATGGGCAACGAATGGCTTTAGCTGAGTGCACCAAGACGATAGATCGTCAGCGCAGTCAGGGCACCACTCAGCTTTGCATCAGTGGAATTGCCCAATCAATGGTTGCGTGGCTCTTGCAGGTGGGTCCCGAATTGTTCCTTGCAGCAGCAGCCACTTTACGCGTCGCGTACCTTGTCGCGTCACCCCGCGCAGACAGCGACTTAGCCCTTGCTTTCTTCTTTTAAGAGACCCAGTCCCTAACAACTCTGAGTGTACAATCAAATACAGTCAAAACAAGCTTTTCCGCTCGGCACAGAAAGTCATGACTGTTGAAGTTGCAAGCCCACCCAACGAGCCAATTGTCCCAACTTCTCCCCCGGCAAAGCGCATCAAGACCGGCAGTGACGAGATGGACTCCAACGGCACGGCCGAGCAGCCGCTGGAGCAGCAACCACCTGCACTGCTCATCAAGAAGCTTTCGGACAAGGCGCGCCTTCCGACGCGCGGCAGCGCATTCGCCGCCGGCTACGATCTGTACGCCTCGCAAGACACGACCATTCCCGCCCGGGGCAAGGCGCTGGTCGAGACAGACATCAGCATGTCTGTGCCTGCGGGAACTTGTAAGTTCTGTCACTGACTGTCTGTTCTGCGTGTTCTGTGACTGCTTGGTTGACACACATCCGTGTAGACGGTCGCATTGCGCCGCGCTCCGGGCTCGCCGCCAAGCACTTCATCGACACAGGCGCCGGTGTCATCGACGCCGATTACCGAGGCCCTGTCAAGGTCCTGCTGTTCAACCACGGCGAGACAGCTTTTGAGGTGAAAGAAGGTGACCGAATTGCACAGTTGGTCATTGAGCGGATTTACACGCCCGAGGTGGTAGAGGTAGAGGAGCTGGAGGCCAGCGTGCGAGGTGCTGGTGGGTTTGGGAGCACTGGTGGGTTTGGGGTCACGGGTATCAACTGATCTTGGGTTTTCTTTCTTGTAACGACATGGATCAAGCGGAGTTGGGAAATGAGGTAAACCAGGCGTCTCTCAGCATTAAACAAACATGAAAGGAATTCATCGTCTGCTCCTAGGCTAGCAACACAGCTAGACACCGGCAAGCTCTACAAACCATAGTCTATCTCTTTCTATGACGACGCCTGTCTCATGCACATCCATCGTACGACGACTTCGCCCCGATCAACCTATCTTTCCCGCTTCACAGCGGTGTCGCGCGGAACTCAACTTGGGGAAACCTCAAGCTATCGAGATGCCGGACCAGCCTCAGCTCCGCAGCCTTGCTCTGTAGCAAGTGCAGCGTCTTCACCTCCGCCTGTGCCTCCGTCTCCGCTGCGCCTGCGCCTGCCGCAACCTCCGCTCTCCTCTTTTCCACCGTGCTCTCCATGGTCCCCGCAGTCTTAGTCAACACCTCGTGCATACTGGCGAGCACCTTCTCGGCAGCTTTCGCAAGGGGCAAGTCCACAGCGCCAACACTGTCGTCGCTCAGCCACGCTTCCCTTTGCATTAGCGGCAGCTCTTTCCCTTGCCCGTGTCCGCTGTTGTAGACAGCTTCACGCATGCGCACCAACGTGAGGGCGGCAAACATGTCGCCCGTCCCGCTGAAGTAGCAGTCGATGGCCGGGAAGACGATCTTGAAGGCGCGCGCGCGGCGGTCCGACGTCATGGACGAGCCGACGACCGAGAGCGACGAGCCCGGGTGGTCCGGGTGCGGCAGCGAGACCGACGTGATGACGATGTGCGGGATGCCGTAGCGCTCGTGCATGACCTGGATGGCGCGGACGATTGAGGGTATGTCGGTAATTTGGACTTCGGAAAGTAGTCTAGCACCGTGTTAGGACAGCTGCAATAGGAGCAACAGTAAAGCTCGTGGCGGGAGTAAGGGGAGCGGGGACGTACTCGGCTTCAAATTGGTTAGGAAGAACGAGGTCGGCGTAGTGAACGAGGCTTTTGTACACGGGTACGACGTCGGGCGCTACGTAGAGCTTGCCGTTGTCCCCCATGACAGGGTCCAGCACCCAGAAGAAACTCCCCGGCCTCGACTTGGCCTTGGCCTTGAGTTCCTGGCCTATCTCCCCAACTGCCTCAAGTGCTGCGGCACCAGGGACGTAACCCGACAGCATCATGTCGAAGTCATCGAGGTATGACTGCTTTAGACCCTGGTAGAGTTCCGTGATCTCCTGTGCCGAGACTTTCGATCCGGTCCATTGTTTGTACCCCGTATGGTTACCTGGCCACGTTGAAGTCAGAAGCGGTTCGCAAGCATTGGGCCGTCGTCCATAGGCTGGTAATCTGGAAGGAGCATGTGGAAGTTACATACTGAACTGCACGGTATTCAACGCTGCTACGTCGCAGCCAAGCGACTGCATGCTGAACACGGCGATCTTGTTGCCAACATATCTGCAGACCACAAGGAAGTGTGTCAGCAGCGCGCGGACGCAGCGGTGGGGAGCAGAAAGACCAGCGGGCCAGACTCACCCTGAGACAACCTTGGATTCTCGATTAGCACGTAGCAACAGCAAACAAGGTCAACCAATGTGCCCTACATGACTGGCGACCGCCAACACGCGGGTCTCGGGCACTGGAGCGTTATCACTCATGCTTCGGGTGATAGAAAGAGGTAGCTCTTAAAGAATGCTGGGACGATCAGGAGACACCTGATCAATCGAAGTACTAGGCAGAAAATAGACGGAAGCAAGAGCTGATGGAGGAGCACGAGAATGCTCAAAGTGATCGAAGGAAATGAGAGCAAAGAAAGGCAACCTGTGGGGGTCCAGCGGCCATGAAGGTTGGAGTATGACTGACTCCAATCCACGGACCGCGGGCTCACCCGAACTTTCTGTTAGTGTGATGCTAGCCAGGATCTTGAATCTCCGTCTGGACCTGGTGGAATGGTCCAGAAAAACGGGGCTCGCTTTTGTCGCACGCGTTTACCCCGCCATACCGCGGCAGCGCGCCGAGGAAACCCCTCGCTGACATCAGAATGCTTGTTGACTCACTGAGAGACCGAGATTGGGAACAGCGCGGAACTACAATTTTATCTTCACGCAAACCAACATCACCGAGGAAGCGCTCAAAAGTGCGAGCATGGCGGGAAGAACTAGAGCCCTCCAGCAGCAAGTCGTGGCTTCATTCTTTAATACCCATAAACCGAGCAATTGGCCGGCTTGTAGCTGACACTGGACTCCCGTGCACCCATGCCGCCAAGCAGGCTGTCTACCCACCTAGGCGGTAGGTATCCGTAGTTGACTAGGTAGACATCGTTCCGGGCCCGAAGTACTAAGGTATTATCCATGCAAGGAAGCCAACCTTGCGTGTCCTTGGTGGCTGTTCTTCAAATTATCATCAACGTCATCGCGTCGTTTTTACTCCTCGTCGCCAATCTAGAATGATTCGGTTAGCCTCCGATTCTGAAGTTCATCTTGCATCGCGTACCTTTGGCGCCAGGTAGAAGCGCAGATAACTGCTGCCCGCCAGGCTGTACTCCACCAGCAGAGGTACCTCGTTGGAGAGGCAGATCTTGACCGTGTTTGACAGCGCCGAGGCCTTGCAGAAGTTGACCAGGTATTTGAGGGAGAAGGTGAGCGAGACGGGCTCGCTCAGTTCAATCTCAATCGACTCGCTCGGCTTCTCCACGCTGGAATGCTGCCGCAGGGTGACGGATCCGTTGCCAATGTCGCCCTGGCACGAGAACTTGACACCGTCCTTGCTCGCCTCGATGGTCACTGTGCAGCCATTGTCAGCCTCAACCCTTTGACAGAGTCGCAAAAAGAACAAAATGGCCTACCAGACTCGGACATGGCCATCAGATCCGTCGTGATGCGCTTGAATTCGGAGGCGGGCATGCTGATGGTCGCCGCGTACTCCGTGTCGGGAATGCCCAGGTGCTCCTGGTCGATGTCCATAAGCTTGAGGTCGTACTCGGAAATCCGGTCCGTCTCAGAGCTCTCGAACACCAGGTTGAGGACGTCGGGCGCATCCTCGGCCTTCAGTGTGAGAATATCCTCGTTCTGCGCAGCCCGCAGCACCTTGGTAAGCGAGGTAAGGTTGACGCCGAGGGCAATGTTGCGGTCGCAGCGGAACGGCGAAAAGCCCTCAGCCTTGAGCATCATAGACACAAGCGCGACATGGCTGTTGTCCATTGCCTGCAGGGCGATGCCGCTGTCATTGCAGTCGAAGTTGCAGTCTTGCACCAGGTCCTTGATCGCATCGACGACCTGCGTGGCAAGAAGCGTTAGCCGGCACTGCTGGGAATGGGTGAAGGCGTCGCATACCGACAAATCGCGCATACCTTCTTCAGAATGCTCGCCTGCTCCAACCGTGCTTCAAGCATGACTGCGCCAGTCAGTCTCCGTTTGTGGGCATGAGCAGCCCAGGAAGGGCTCGGGCAAGACTACTCGAGAAATCCTTACTGAATGGTGTTGGTGTGTTTCTGGTGAATGTGGTCCTATGTGGTTTCTTCTGAAGATCGCACAGCGGGCGAGCGGTTCAGTATGGCGTTGGTAATGGGGTTCGGTTTGGGCAAAGTTGAAGTTCAAGGTTCAAGCGCAGAGTGTGGGAAGGGAAAGATGGAGCGGGCACGCGCGACACGCTTGGGCGTCTGGAAAGACGCGCTTGGCGTTAGATTGATTTCCTCTTCTGGTTAGCTCCTTTGCACCCTCAAGCAGCTGGGACGCGTTTGGGAGGGGCTGGCGCCCGTCAGTGGGCGGGCCCCTGAGTAGACCCCATTCTGGGTGTCCAGGGGCAGCTACTTGTAAGTGCTTCTAGAGACGTGAAATCAACAAACATCTGGCACTATCAAGATAGACTCATAGGTGTCCCTTCCTAGGATGCTGCGAATAACTGTATTGGCGATGGATACCTCCAGTCTAATTACAAGCCAATGCAAGGTGGCAATAATAGCAAGCTTCTATGCCCACAGTAAAAGCCAACCGCCGAACGCCTCGCAGTGTCTGTATGTCCAGACGAAGTACACCAACAACACAAACTACCCGGCCGAGGTGAGAACTGCTATACACAAGCGCCATCAGACGGGCAAGCAACGACGGAGAATGTACATAGTAACAAACGAAATGTCGAAGACCGTCTCCGGTGCACTTGAGCGCCTTCTGGGTCATAATGAAACGCGTGACGGTGCTGGCATAGTTGCACGCTTCGGTCGCAGGTTGATGACCATCTCGAGCTCTCGAAGCATCCCGCGGCTCGCCTCGGCATTTTCCCTCGCCACTTCCCTCTTCCCCCTGTCCTCCTTCATCTTGGCGATCCGCTCGTCCCTTGTTAGAAGGCTGCGCGGTCGGGCTGCCAGGGAGACTGCTTCGAAAACCTCTGCCTCGTCCGAGTCCCCCCTGGGGCTGCCGAAGGTTGAATTCCGGGGGGATCCGCCCTCCAACGCTCGGAGTGCCTCGAGCGCACCCCCTTCTTCCACTGTCGTCAGCCCGCTCAAGGAGGACGCCGGAGAGAGCAAGGTGCTGAGGGACGACAGCCGCTTCTCGTTCCGGTCAATGCCTGATGCTAGCGCGGCTTTGCCCTCTTCCCATGCCTGCGTGAGCATCTTCAAATCTTGACCGATCGACTCGTATTGGGCCATCAAATTGGATCCCAACTCTGATACATCCTCTGCCTCGTTGAGTGTCCTCTCTGACTCTTCCCGTAATAGCGCGAGCTTTGCCTGAAGACCACGTATTCCCATGGAGAGCGAATTGAGCTTCATGAATTGGGACCGCCGTTTCTCGCGGGTGGGAGACAGTGGAGACTTCGCTTCGGGAATCGTCGGGAAGGCTACCTGTGTTAGCGTCAGGGTGTCAAATTGCAGACGGACAGGTTATCTCACTGTCTTCCTCGCTGAGGATTTGGCGCAGTCTTTCGAAGCTTTGGGTTGTCACGCTATTGAGGGTCCTCAGCCCCTCCACAGCTGTGGACCAGCGCAAGTGGTCGACGTTGTCGCCCGTAGTCTCAAAAGCGAGCAGAGAACACAGCAGTATCTTGCGAATGATGTGAAAGCGGGCAGCGGCAATCTTGAGCGTTCGGAGAGACTCAAGATCGTCGAATTCCTTCTCCGAAAAGCCGCGCATCGCGTCCGAGATGTCGAAGTCGCTAATGTCGTAAATGTCGTGGTACTTTTCCAGGTCGACCTGTTCGGCGAACCCCTTAATCGCCGTTGACACCTGTATGTAGTTTTCTACCATATCGGATAGCCGTCCTTTCAGCGCCTTGCGCAACCTACCACATCGGCGAGTCTGAGATTTGTCCTCTATTCGGCTGATGGGAGGTAGGGGTGTGCTTCTGAGATTGACGTGAGTTCGTGTGGCAAGCAAGCGGGAAGAGGGGTTCCGTCTTACATCCTGTAGCCCCGAGAGACGAGCTCAACCTCCTGGATCAGAGATAGAGCTGCACTAGAAGCG
Organism: Chaetomiaceae sp. R4402; assembly: GCA_023628555.1. Classification (NCBI taxonomy): domain Eukaryota; kingdom Fungi; phylum Ascomycota; class Sordariomycetes; order Sordariales; family Chaetomiaceae; species Chaetomiaceae sp. R4402. Next base: position 190,820 of record JAMAKO010000009.1, read on the forward strand.
CTGTCGAAATCCTGCGACTTTGAGACAAATGACGTGACCTCAGCCAACGCCTGGTTCCGCAGGTAGCGGAGCCATTGCTGGCGAAGATAGACCTGCGACACCGCAGCGACCGCAACCAAAATCAGCGCCGTGAATGCCACCCGCTTTTTTGTCAACTGCGCATAGCCACCAGAGTACAGCCACCTAGCCACCCAAGCAACGACAAGTGCGGCAGCGGCTGTCGCAAAAATTCCCGTTGACGTCGGAGCTGCTACGGCCGGAGGGTTTTCCGCCTGGTCTTTCAGACGATTGTTGTAGCTCTGCGGCGCTGCTATCGAATGGCCGCTTAGCAGCTGCGACGCGACGATCGTGTATCGGAACTGCTCAATAAACTTGAGGTTGTCGGCGCGGTCCAGCTTCGACACCACGACTTTCTGTTGCGCCACGCGCACGGAACTTATTAGGCCAGCCTGCCACATCATGGCGCGGAGGAAAAGAAGGGGCGCCTCACCGAGTAAGAGTTGCGCAGCGACTTCAGCTTGTCCATCCTTGACAGATTCAGGTGCAGCGGATCTGGCAGCTTCGCCCGGAACCGCTTCCTGACCAGCGGACGACCTACCGGGGCAAACGAGGGACTGCTTGGCGGCGACTCATCCTGATTATCGGACACTGGCGGCGTGGGCCAGGCTTGGTGTCCCTCGCCTTCATCTGCCAGCATGAGAGCTGTTAGCGCCTGTGATGCGGTCTGCAACGGGAGTTGCGAGGCACGGGGGCAGGAGGAGGAGCTGACCCTTCAGATAATCGGCAAGTGGCGTGTGGTCTTGAATGACGGTCTCCATGAACGTTGCTGCTGCTGCTGGTGGATGGTCACGCGGCCGCGGCACCTGTCCCCCATCTGCCCGCCGGTGCGCACCAGAGAGCGCCGTTCCCCGCGCAGCGTGTCACTGAAACTTGATCGGTGGGACACGGGATGCCAGGTGGGCGCAGGCGAGAACTCTCCTGGCGGCGAGGTGGACGGGAGATGGGCAGGGCGCTGGAGTGTGCTGGTGCAATCGGCGACAGTTCTGCAAGGCGATGTGCTTGTTTCCAGTTCGCGGGCGAGTTGCGCCCAGGGACGGGACATTGACGTTGAGGAAACGGCGCGGGACTGGGGTAGGTACCTCGCTAAATTAGTGAGTTATGCGCCCCCTGAAAGCGCCGAGTCGTTCTGTCGCAGGGCCCCATAGAAAGAGGAAGCTCGCTAATAAGTAATAATTCGGTGAGTGTACGGTGTAACTGCAGTGTATACATGTTGTAAAAATACCTACGTATACGGTGACTTTGCTCGGATGCAGAATCCGTTCACATGTCAACCATGGAGCCGTTCCTGACCATGTACTTGGTACGACACGACGACTCTCACGATCTACAATAGTCAGGTCATTGCAGCGGATTGAAACCCAAAAGGTACCGAGCCCCCGATGGCCGACCTCCGTCAGTAAATCTTACGGCCGTGAGCCAAATGGCTCAGATTGGAGTTCATTACAGAGATGTGTTGATTTCAACCTTCCATACCGAGCATACCTATACCAGCGTTTAGGGCGATACTGGGTCCACCTCAAGTCTTTGTCCCATGGACTGCGCGGGTGGCGTTGCTTGCATGAAACATTGCGCCCATCCAAACCACGCCAGACGCACCACAAAGCAACCAGCGTTCTGACCTGAACACGCATATCCCCAAGAATGCTGTGAGTTTTCAGATCAAGTCCTCTAAGCGCTGATCCAGTCCAATTTGGACCTCAAGCGAAAGCCAGATATTGACGTTGCAAGGATGGCAGCTGCAATCTCCGGAAGTTGAGTTCCTTAATATGGCGTAGTTACGGAGAAGGGGAAAGGGGGACTGTTCCCCCGGTGACGACTCAAAACGTGCTAACGTTACGTAGTTCGTAAGTATCGTACTGAGTACCAAATACGCGTACTGTGTAGACCACAGCTGGATGGGAATCGATCTGCCCCACAAGAGCTCCCAGCCCGTCTCGCCCATGTGGCTTCCATTCGATCTGCCAAGCATGGAGATCGGCTGCAGGGCGACTGCGGAGCTATCGCACTCGCAGTTGCAACCACGACGACCGAAGAATTGTCAGCACGCAGAGAACGGCCGAATTTCCCATCAGCGCCAGCCTAACTCGATCACGGAAGCGCACGAAACAACAGCCCGCGGTCGTCAACTCGACGTACACACCACACCACAGCCATGCCTTCCGAACGGGAACTCCAAACAGCACCCATTGTGCAGGAGTCGTTGATGCACAACTCAAGAGTGAGTGCTACCAGCCGCTTCTCCTTTGCCGAGCTCGCCAAACGATACCGAATTCGCAAGTGCGACGCAACATCGCGACCGGAGCCCAGATCCAGACCAACAACCCAAGCACCCCTTCCCACTTTACGCAGCTCAACACGTGAAATCAGCCCCACGCTAACCTCAGCCCGCATCGCAGACCTTCTATAACCTCCAGTCCCTGACCGCCTCACTCTTTGGCATTTCCGCCGGGATCCTCGGTCTCGAGTCGTACACCGGCTTCCTGTTCTATCTCGTCCTCTCGCTGCTGACGGCTGCGCTCTTCTACATTTTGCGCGTTGCGCCGACCTCGCTAGCGAGTGGTAAAGCGCCGCTTGACACGAGCAGGTATTTCCGGGGCCCGTTTGATTTCTGGACGGGCGGGTTGATGAACGGGCTGGCGGGGTATATCCTGACGTGGACGCTGTTTTACGGGTTGGTGAGGGCGTGAGCGGGGTTGGGGCTGGTCAGCAGGTTGCCATAAGAGGGGGGAGGAGGGAAGAGCGAGACAAATCAGAAAGGCGTCATGGCGTTCGACTGAACTGGGTTGGATGAAGGGTTGCGGTTACTGGAGTGCCGCTGTCTGTTTGAGACTCGGAACGAGGGAAGGCAGGATGCGGCGTGCCTTGGCTCAATGTACAATGTACCAACGGGAATGTGGTGGCAGTAAGCTTCGCTGGAGAGGTACCATATGACCGGCTGTTGGTGCAGCAAAAATCTTGTATGCATGAATCGTTTTCTCCGCCACCACTGCTTTACAGACAGTTCAGGAAGGTACATGCTGGCTCTACTTTCGACAGGCCCTTTTCAACGCGCCTCACCTCAGCCATTTCTAGCCAGCCGGACTCGCATCATCACAAAGACCGGCACGTTGAAGAGCTGGAATGGTGACTGGCGCTCATTGCAAAACAGAGTATGTGCGTGGACATAAACAACAGACAGCAGGAACCAAGGGAGATACAGCAGACCAGAAAACAAACACAAAGCGGAAGCGCAAATACCATCATCTCGCTCACTCCACGATCTCAACAACCTTTCCCACAAAACCCTCCAACCCAGATTTGTCCTTGCTCCCTCCCTCAAGCACCAAGATGCGCGAACCAAGTTCGATCCACTCCCTGGTCGACAGCAGCTCAAGCTGCACCTCGACGCTCCCGTCCACAGCCGCGTCCTGCGCCTGGATACTCTCCACATCCATGTCATCGGCCAGGCCAAATAGGTCGTCATCAGTCTCATCCACCCCAGCGCTCCCAGCAGCTCCATTCTCCACCTCTCTAAACCTCGACACGCGCAACACCCGCGCGGCAGACCGAACGCTCGCCACGTAGACGTTGACCAGGCTGCCCACCGTCAGCGCGGCCGCGCCCTGGTTCTCCGCGTCAAACACCGCGGTCAGGCCGCTGACGGCCTGCAGCGACAGGCCCGACGAGATCATGTGCTGGCTCGGCACGGCCAGGACCATGCCCTTGCGCAGTCTTGGAGAGGTGGTAGTCGTTGTGGTCGAGCGGCCTGCTGTGCCGTTGGCGTCAGAGTCGCTGTCCGTCTGCTTGTTGTTGTTGGACGCCGTCGTCGTCGGCGGCAGCGGGTCGAACACCATCCCGATGGACCCGACCTGGCCCGCCGTCAGGGTCTGCACGGGCAGGCGCAGGTTGCGGATGCTGACGATGGAAGCCGTGTGCCACTCGCCGCTGGTGGCGGAGGCGGAGACAGCGTTTCTAGAGGCGACGCGAGTGAGCTCTGCTGAGGACGGGTGAGAGATAGAGAGGCCGTAGCTGTTGGTGATCCCACCGCCCGGTCGGTCGTCCGGAGTTGTGCCCTGTGAGTCGTCGTCATCAGACGGGAAGGGCCCCACCACCACCTTGTCACCGATCGAAAGGGTGCCGAAGCGGAGGTAGCCAGCTACGACAGTGCCGAGGTCCGTCTGTTGGTCGGCATCGCTGGTGGCTAGACCGTACGACGCCGGGAGGCTGTATCTGTCTTCGACGTGAAACAAGCAAGCTGGCTGTTCGGGATTCAGTGCCGCGCCAATGTAATCGTGTGAAGTGGGGGCGGCAGGCAGCGGGAGGTGTTGAAGTAACGCGTGCAGAGCACCGATCCCACGTCCATCGACGGAACTGGTGAGCAGAATCGGAACAATGGAGAAGGGGTCGTCTCTTGTCATCATGCAGCTCACAGCATCCTTGATGGCGTCCTTGTCAAGCTCGGACACATGGGTATGGTCGGAGGAGCTGGTCGAGCCCCCTTTCACCATCTTCGGCACCCGGCCAGCCTTCTTGACGCGTGAAAGAATCTTGGTGAGAGTGCTGGACAGGCTTGACTTGTTTGCCAGATCCAACTTCGTGACGACGACCGCCAGCGGTAGATCCAGGCGTAGGCAAAGGTCCAGATGTGCAGAGGCCAGGTCAATGCCCTCACTACTCGATCCCGGATCCGTCGAGGCGGCCGATGGGGTCCCCGAAGTCGAGGTGAACTCGGCGTTGTCGGCGGCTATGCACAACAAAGTCCAATGGGGTGCCCAGCCGACAATACCACGAATAATGGTCCGTCGATAGCGCGGGTGGCCCGCCGAATCCAGCAAGTAAACCAGCCGGCCATCTTTCGTGAAGTCATGGATGTCAATCCACGACTCGACCCCGCTGTGGGCATAGCTGATGATCTCGTCATCATCATACCCGACCAGTTCCTGCGTGACAGACGACGTGATACCAGAGGCAACCTCGTGAAGGTGTTTGAGCAGGCCGAGCCGGCCTTTACCACGACCATTGTCGAGGGCCCCCGTAGAAAGAGTACCCAAGAGAGTCGACTTCCCGGATGTCGTAGGACCCGTCAGTGTAACACGCAGTTGGTTTGTGGTGAGCGGGCCTTGCTTTGGGTCTGGCAAGGGTTCGGTCAGCCGGGCCGGGCCTGGCGATCTCACGGCCGGAGATTGGGCCTCATCTCTGGGCCGCAGATCGGGTGTGACCAGGGCCTCAGCAACCCATAACTTCGCCTGACGCGGAGCTCCCCCGGGCTTCGAACCTGCGGAGTCCTCGTTGCCGCTCGTCTCAATCCACTCGCAGTCTCCAACAACTAGCATTCGGAGTATCTCCACGTCGCAGCCCAAGCTGGCGGCCATGATGCGCAGGGTGGTCAGGCTCTCATCCATCTCGTCCTTGGTCAGCCCGGCAAGTGTCCCATCGTCCGCAACACCAATTTCGTACAGCGCTCCCCTCGACGCTTCCAATCCGGGCAGCAGCTTGCCCAGCTTAACCGGCGCGTCAAGTGCGGCGCTCTCGTCGGGCAGCTGCGGGATGATCAGACTCGGAGCGGCAGTGCCGGCATGGTAGGGGCACGACTGCTGCAGCCTCCATAACAGCTGCGTGGTAAGATGCTCGAGTCGATCCTGGCGCGTCTGGGTCGAAGTGGCGGACGGTCCAGGGCTGGGCACGGCTGACTTCGACGTTCTCGGGTCCGGAGGCGGCCGTGACTGGGTTGACCCGCAGATCCGAGCGGCCGTGCTGACCCGCTCATACTTTCTCCGCGGTCTCAGAAGCAAGTGAAGCTTGTACTCAGTTGGCCCGTCCTGTGGTTCCGGTTCCAGCTTGGTGACGCCGTAGTCGGAGAGCGACCCCAAACCGACTGGCCCCTTTGCCGCCTGTGATGCGGCTGGTGCCGCAGACTTGTCAGACTCGGGAGACCGAAGCCATGGGGAGGCGACCCGAGGCGGGTCTGGATCGAATGTAAACACCGACATCGAGGGCTTCTCAGCAGATGGGTATCTGAAGGCGTCTAGGCGTTGGTGCGGCGAGGTTTGAGGTGACAGGGAGTGTAGCAAGCAACAAGGGACCGTGTCAACGCGTGGTGGGTGAATCAAGGGGAAAATAAGAGATGAGATATTGCACAGTCGATAGGCACCTGAAGGAAAAGGACCCGGTGTATTCGAGGTATCATCTTGGGAAACTGTCGAGCAGTCGAGCTCACGAAGGGATGGGCTGCCGAGGCAACTCTGAAGGCGTCGTAAGTGCTGCTGTTGGGAAACACCAGCTCAGTGTATCAATTGAGAGAAGCCATTCTTCAAAAGAACACTTCTTCAGAGACTGTGATTCAACAAAAATGGGGGCAGGAGGGTGGTTCCGGAGATGCGCCCGTTACAGAAGGCAAATGTCGATGACTCTAGCCTTCCAACTGATGGTCTGGAGAGGGTTCGTTGAGGAAACGCTGACGCATCGGCAAGAGCTTGTTTCTTATTGGACAGCAAACCGCTAGTTAAGAGTTACCCGGAGGATACCTCAAGCATTGAGGGCGGCCCCGCGAGAAACGAAGTCAGCGCTTCCTCAGCTCTACCACTCGATTGGAAACCGGTCCAACTGACTGGTTGGCAACGATCGTGAAAGAGAAAGCCTGAGCAGAAAGGCAGCAGAGAACGCAAAGTGCAGAAAGGCAAAATTGACGACTTGCATCCCACAAATACAATCGGAACGCAACAGAACGCAACAGAGCAGAGACCCGGCGCCGCCAGCAAAGCGATCCGCAGCCTGGTCAACGTCGAGCGAACATGGCGAACATGGCGGTGTATCCGCCCCACGATGTTCACTCCCCACTTCTGCCCCGCGTCGAGGAGGCAGACGAGACACAGAGACAGCCGACCGAGCAGCTAAACCCGCAAGCACCGCCGCGCAACAAGAGTGATACTAAGCGCCAAGGGAGATGGCAACTGAGATGGCTAAAATGGCCATTTTCAGGCAATCGGTCGACAGGACGGGGTGGCATTAAGGTGAAGAAAATGAAGTCGCTTTCAATGTTTCAATGACTCTTCCTTCCCTGCAAGCAGTACAGAGGGCTCCCGTCCGAGCCGTCCCACATGCACTGGACTGCACCAAGGACTTGCAGCTCGACACCAGCGCCACTCCGCCCTTTCACGGCCACGCTAACGTTAGCGTGGATGCGGCGGGGACTGAGGCCAAGCGTCGGTCGTCAGCATGGCGAGGGGGTGGGAGGGCCGCTGCAGGAGCGTTCCATATTTGACCCGCATGTCACAATCTGGAACCGACCCAAGACACAGGCTCGTTCATCAGGGTCCGCCCGCTGGCTGCCCAGCTTGCGCGCTCAGCCCCCACCTCTCTGCCCGCGCATCCTAATCAACTGCTCCAGAAGCCAATTCGCTTCCCCTTCTCCCCCTCTCCTGTCTGCTTCCAATCTTGCATCCTCTGTCCCGACACCCGTCTGTTCTTCGTCACTAAACCTCTGGCACAGCGTTTCATCATGGGCAAGTTCAGCTCCATGTTCAAGAAGTCGGACGACAAGTCGAAAGGACCGAATCCCTACGCGGAGCAGCAATCGCCAGCCCCTTTCGCATACGGCGACCAAACCGCGCAGTACAATGGCAACCAGTACTTTCAAGCGCCTGCTAGAGGTCCGACATCCGGTCTTCCGTCAGGTCCCCGTCCCGGCGGTCTCCCTAGCAGCGTAGCCCCGGGATCATCTCGCACTGGGATCTGGGAAAGTCACAGGACCGATGGGAGCGACAGGTCGGCCCCGCCGCAATACTCTCCACACAGCTCTCAGCCTCCTGCCTATCGCGAAGAAAATGACTCGTCTCAATCCGCCGGAGGAACCCCTGCGTTCCCGTCCGCCACATCAAGCCCATCCTTGGGCTCGAGGTACCCCAAGGAGAAGATTGGTGCAACAGATGGGATTGGGCAACGCAGATACGACTCCACTGCGCCTTCACCGCGTGATCACTCGCCATCACTCCCTCTCCAACGCCAGAGGAACTATGGCGGTCTTGACGAGAACGGGCTGTTTGATAACTACAACGGTCCTCTGAAACAGCCCGCCAGGCCAGACTACCCACAGCGCCGCGGTCCGGATGGGTTTTCCAACACTCAGCAGTCGATGACAGAAGAGCTGGACGACGACGCTCAAGCGGAGGAGAAGAAAGTCCAGATTGAAGATGAATACAGAGGTCTGGCCGCCACCACCGACCGTTCCAACATGAAGGCGGAGGAGGGCCTCGCCCGAGCGAGGGCGGTAAATAGTCAACTGCGGCAGGAGTATGCGGTTTTGGCTAGAGCGAACAGGAACCTGAATGAAGCAGGTACGCATCTTCTCTCGGGGTGCCTCTACATGCGCAGCTTGCTGACCGTCCAAAACTACAGGACAGCACACCGCGACCGGTGCCGAGACACTAAGGGAATTGGGTAATACCCAAAAATCCATGCTTAATTTTGCTGCGAACAGCAAATCGAGAATTGCACAGCACGAGGCGACAAGGGCAAAGATCCGGGATCAGTTTGCGATGCAGCAGGCCGAAGCGGATCGCGAAATTAATAACATCGATGAGAAGTGGGATGCTCAAAGGCGAAAGCAAGAAGCTGCTAAACCCAAAGGGCTTCTTGGTGCTGCCAAGGCGGCCAATCCCGACAAATTCGGCTTTGAGGAGAACTCAGAGTTCGAGGATCACAGCGGCTTGCAGAGAGCGTTGAAAGACCACCACCTGCAGGGCCTTGACAGGCTGGGGAAACAGGTCGAGGAGATGAAAGAAGAGATGGAGTTTACGTCGTTCATGCTTGATGAACACAACAAGCTGGCGGAGAACATGATAGACGCGGTATGTGATGACTCTACAGGTATCTTTCGACAGAGCTGACACCCTATTTCACAGGTCGAGCGTACGGGGGATGGACTATCGAAGAACATGCGACATCTTGATGTCTTCAACAAGAAATAATGTTCATGGATCCGGCATCCTCTGTTGCAAACCAGCGTCTCGTCCTCTGCTAGCTCATGTCATTGCTGAAGGGCTCGTTTGCCAACGGCATGAGTTCCCTGGCCGCAAACTCCATAGCCGTTTAGTTTCCATAGTCGTCTAGCTTCCATGGTCGTCTAGTTTCCTCCGCCTGTTCGCAGCGAAGTGGTCTGTTAGTATCAGTAATGGGTTCCAGTCTGGTGGTGTGCTGTACCAGTCTGATTATTCCAGAGTAGACTTCCTGCCTACTCAGTCACCAGGAAAGGCCACAATAAAAGTCACTATTTGAGTGTTGTGTAACTGAACCCCAGATTGGCAATTTTCACGCATTGATATGCAACCATCTAAGTGCTTTGGTGGCTGATTTATCGATCTACTATTAGCCGTACATCAGCAATTGCTAACAGTTCGGTGTGGTGCCATGCGACCTTGCCTGGACTGTAGGTTGCTCCGGTGGTCGCAGAACCGGGAGAAATTCAATTCAGGGTTAGGGCCGTACAAAGGATACGACTTGAATGGGAGATTCATTTGCTGGCCGTGCATATATTCTGGCCGAAACTTTCTACTGCCATGTTCCTCCATCCGTGCCACAATCTCGAAGCGAAAAGCCTGGGTACGGAAATGCCAGAAAAGAAGAAGCACAATGGCACTGCCGATGTCATCAGAGTTGGTGATAGGCAAATCTCTCTGCAAGGTTATCTATCAAAGAGGCAGAAGCTGGATTCTCCCTTCTCGCACCCATCTCCGACAACTCCAATCAGCGACAAAACAGCGCTACAGCCGCCATCATCTTCAAAACCAAACTCTGGCGGTAACATTTTAAGTTTGGACGGCTTTGCGTCTTCCAAACCGCCTGCAGGCGACCCGCAGTATTTTGCCTCTCGAAAAGCGTTGCCGCTGTGGACGCGGCAGGATGAAATCTGCACTATCCTGCGGCAGAAAGATGTTCTGATTCTTGTGGGCGAGACGGGCTCGGGCAAGAGCACTCAAGTGCCGCAGTTTTTATTTCAGGAAACTTGGTGTCGGCGCAGAAAAGTAAAGGTCGAAGCCGGCGGAGGCACTCAAGACGTTAGGGTTGGCGGCGTGATTGCGATTACGCAACCTCGACGAGTCGCCGCCACGACACTCGCTCACCGCGTTTCTCGCGAAGCTGGGACGCCACTCGACGGACGTGCCGCTGGCGGTACCAGTACTGGCGGAGTCTCGAAGGGGTTGGTCGGGTACTCGGTCCGCTTCGACCATCGCATTCCGCCGGGCACGAAGATCAAGTATCTGACTGAAGGCATGCTGCTGCAAGAACTTCTCCGCGATCCCAATCTCAAGCAGTACAGCGCCATCATTGTCGACGAGATTCACGAACGGAGCGTGGATGTCGATCTCTTGTCCGGATTCCTGAAGCAGATTGTCTCGGGGGACAAGGCTGGCCGCGGAGGGATTCCGCTCAAGGTTGTCATTATGAGCGCCACAGCGAACGTGGAGGGCATCAGGCGGTTCTTCTCAGAGCCACCGTCCGACAGACATGCCGCTCGATTCGCTTCGGTATCAAAGTCAGATTCTCCGGTTGAGTTTCTGCAGATCGAAGGACGGCAGTTTCCCGTCGACATTGTCCATGCGCCAAAACCGGTCCCAGACATTCAAGAAGCGCTCCTCAAACTCATCTTCAAGATCCATACCGAAGAGGCGCTCTCGGACAAGCATGGTCGGAAAGATATCTTAGCTTTTCTTACCGGGCAAGAAGAGATTGAGTCCACTCAGAAACTGATCGAAGAATACACGGCAACACTTCCTGCAAACCTTCCGAAGATCAACGTATTTCCGCTGTTTGGACAACTGTCCATGGAGGCACAACATGAAGCCTTCCAGCCGATCAAGGGTGGTTTCACGAGGAAGATTGTCCTTGCCACCAACATTGCGGAAACATCAGTCACAGTTCCCGGGGTTCGCTATGTCATCGACTGCGGCAAGGCAAAGGTGAAACAGTTTCGCCATCGGTTGGGCATGGAGTCACTTCTCGCCAAGCCCATCTCGAAATCGTCGGCTATCCAGAGGGCTGGTCGCGCCGGACGTGAGGGCCCTGGTAAGTGCTTTAGGCTCTACACTGAAGAGACGTACGAAACGCTTCAGAAGACGGATCTCCCCGAGATCTTACGGACCGACATCCTCAGTGCCATCTTGACGATGAAGGCGAGAGGGATTGACGACGTTCTCTCGTTCCCCCTAATGGACCCTCCCGAAGTCGAATCAGTGGAGAAAGCGCTGCTGCACCTTCACATCTTGGGCGCGCTCGCAGACGACGGTGCCATTACGGAAACGGGGCGAAAGATGGTATTGTTCCCGGTTACGCCACCGTACGCCCGAGTCCTCATAGCGGCGGCGGAACCCAAGTACGACTGCTTGCTTGAAGCGATTGACATAATCTCTTGCATCACGGCTGGCGAGGATATCTTTTTGCAGTTACGATCGGAAGAGGCGAGGGAGGACGTTGAGGAATACCGCAAGGAGTTGTGCCGGCGGGAGGGTGACCTTCTGACGTACCTGACGACTATGCAGCTCTACGCAGGGGAGAATGCAGACAGGGTGCAGTGGTGCAAAGACCGCAAGCTCAACATGAGGAACATGAAGTTGGCGCTGAACATTCGGAAACAGCTTCGAGCGCTCTGTGTCCGGGAGGGCATGATGGAACCGCCACCACCAGATCCGCAGCCTTTTGCGCCAACATCGCCGGAGCAGGCAGCCGTCATCCTTCGCTGTTTTCTGAAGGGATTTGCCTTGAAGACGGCAATTCTGGCGCCGGACAGTAGCTACGTGACTTCTCACGGGAAGCATGTCGTAGCGATACACCCATCAAGTGTCCTGCACGGGCAGAAGAAGGAGGCCATCATGTTCCTGGAGCATGTGTACACGCAGAGGAACTATGCGAAGAAGGTCAGCGCGATCCAAGCCTCCTGGATAGCCGATGCTCTAGAGGAATAAGAAACCGTTTGCTCTCATCAATCACCAACCGTGTGGCCCGTGAAGAGGCGGCATGCAAGGGGTTAACAGAGGGCGAGCGACAGTTGGCTTGGCGGTTTAGCTTCATACCTTACAAGGTGTCCACAGTGCTCAGAAAATCTTTAACACTGTGTGGGCCTTGTCAACGACGACATTCGTCTTCGGCTGGCAGCCAAGCTTATCGACGACGACTTCCATAGAGCTTGCAACGCATTGCGAAGCATTGCAACAGGTGACTGAAAGTGGCTTCTGTCTCTTGGGTGGCTCATTAATACTCTGAGCGAGTGAATCTCATAAGTCGTCAAGCTTTCGCTCACATTGTTTTACCACATCATGCGATCTTCCATCCGCCTCCTCTCCGCGGCTCCCATGAACACAATAAAAGGGTTGTCGCCGGGGCCTCTGGCTCTCCTTCCCCCCATATACCTGTATAGGCGTCTTTTACGCGCTCATCGAAAACACCTCCCTTCTGAGATGCGTCTGCTAGGCGATGAATACGTCAAAGCCGAGTTCCGGTCACACAGAGATGTAGAGAATCCTGTTCATCTGGTAGGTTGTCTACTTCCCTTCGCTGCGAGAGCCATCTGAGTTGACCGCCGGGACCGTGAACGAGGCGAACACGGCCAGTGTATATTGGAGATTCCACTCGACGGATAGACTGACCTGGTGTCCCATTTGTAGATAGGATTTCTCACCGAGTGGCAGCTATACGCCCAAAAGATTGAGGGTGACGCATGGGCGGGAGAAAAGCTGGAGCCAGGAAAGATAGAAAAGATGAGCGGTATGTCCCTTGTCGTCGCCAAGCATATTCCATGGTGACGTGAAGCGCCGTGCTGACCTGAGTCGAATTGGTGTGCAGATGAGCAGCTTGGTCAGCTGTACGAGCTGATGAGGGCGATACAAAAGCGCGGAACGGAGGGACAAAGCTCGTGACCAAACCCACTGAGCGCCCACATATTGTGTTTCTGGAAACTGTATCGCCTAACCTTTGTGTTGTACTGATTGTGAGCGTGTGGTGGCTGGCGTTCTGCACAAGAACAATGTGACCGGTTCATCGATCAACATTCGGATATCACCTGCCAGATCCCAAGCGTCGTCTCATCCCCACCCTCCACCCAACAATTGCCGTGTTTCTCCAGCCCCCGAATCACTTCTTCACTGTCCTGGCTTCTTTGTGAAAACCCTTGACCTGACTGCGGACAGGTATCTCCGTCGCCTCGGCCAGTTTGGTCTTTGTTTACTCACCTGTGCCTCCTCTTAGAAGGCTATATGAGGATTCTCGATCAACCTTCGTGTGAAGAATTGTTTCTTCTTCCCATCCGCGGTGCGGTGTGATGCTCGCTTTCCGCTTTCCTTCTCAAGCTTTTTGCCCCTTTGCACTCCCTTCGGCCCTTGTGGCATCAACATTGCCCAGCAATCTCTGCGCGAAGTCGATGATGTGTGTCCCCGAGTTTCCGCTCCCGTTGCTCGCAGTAGCTCGCCTGCTCCGCTTGCTCTCCTCCTGTTTCTTTTGGAACGTCTCAATCACGTATTTTCGATACCCGGCATCTCGTATGGCATTGAACTCCTCTTTCGACTGCAAAGACCGACCGTCCACCGCCCGTTGAAGCATCTCGATGAAGTCGTCCCCTGTGTCGCTGGTGTCCGCGATTGGACTCTGTGGTTCGTTGCCTTGATTTGCATCTAGCCGTTTCTTGATCATGACAGCAAGGTAATGACCGTCGTCAAACGCACAGCGTGCTGACTCATAGGCTTCGTGCGTGATGCTCCAAAACTCCGAATCCGGACCCAAATCCAGCGTCCGACACATCTTAACTGAGCTCAGCACGTAAGGGGATTCGGCGGTTTCAAAGTGCCACTGTCCGTAAGAAGCTTTGGCTCGCCCGAGCGAAGTTCTGGCAAGTTCCTCTGCCTCGTCGAACAAGCCGCGGAAGAGCTGGCAGGTAGCCATCTGCCGCAACACTGTCAGCGTCCTGCGGCCGCTGGGCCCGTGAGCCCTCAAAACGTTCTCGAACAACGATTCAAACACTTCGTACGCATCATCGGGCCTATTATTCTCGAGCATGGCAGTGGCGAAACCGATGCCGACCAGGATATGACATTCAAGATGCAAGGGGTGCTCTTTCATCTCAGGAACCAAGGCTGACAGCTTGGTTTGACGGTCCATCCAGTATCTCAGGTCCCCGGGATCAAGCCGCAGTTTCAGCTCGTCCTCCAAGACCCAGATGCGGAGATCTGGAGAACATTCAGCCCACCCATAGATCTCGATGCACTTCACGATGCAGTTCTTGGCCGCCGTGAAGCGCCCTCGAACGAAGTGTAGGAGTGCCAGATCAGCGGCGACATCGGCCAGCTCGGCTTCCCACTTCTCCGCGCTTTCCTCTCGACGATCCAGCTGGACTGCAAAGGCTGGCGAGGAAATTATCTTCACCCCGGCTTTCGTCTTCATCGGAGTGTCCGCTTCTGTGTCGCTCTGTGTCTTGACCTATTTCTGTACCAGGCGATCAGATCGGAACAGGCCGCCAAGTGTCCGGCGTTTCTTTTCCCGTCTGGGGTCGCTGTTGCACAGTTTCCCCTTTCACTAGCCTGGCTTGCTGGTTTCTCTTTGCCCGTCACACTAGCCACTTGATTCTGCAGCGTCTCCCTCCTCCGGATGTGCAATTTGCCAATGCCTTCTCGGTATGTCATTTCAGCATCCTCTAGCCGTCCCATGTCGCGGTAGAGGTTTGCCAGCATCCCGAGACCGTATGTGCTTGTCCAGCTATAAGGCCCTGTGACGACCTTCCAGACGCGGATAGCTTTCTCGAAGAACTCCGCGGCATCGGTGAACTGCTTTTCTTGCATGTAGTACCAGCCAAGCTTGAAATCCAAGTGAGCTTGGTAGTAATCGTGAGTTAATGGAGCAGACTGCTGGGCCGTGCAGGCATTGACATGGGGTGCGATAGACCGCAGATAAACCAGATCTATCTAGTTCCTATTAGGCTTGATCGATTCAATCAGCACGATTTCTGCAACCAGCGCTTGTCGGTGACGAGTCTCCTCGTTGATCCGATCTTGGATCCGATCTTGGATCCGATCTTGGATCCGATCTTGGATCCGATCTTGGATCCGATCTTGCGCCCATGCCTGGACCATGACATGCATCGAGACCAGGCGTTTTCTTCTTGAGAACGTGACCAGCGAAAAGCGTTGAAGCAACCGAAGCGCCTTTGTGATTCTTGTATGTTCCCAAGTGCCCTGGTGGGTGAAGGCCAGGAGCAAGGTTGCGTCCAAATCCTGTGCGTCCGCAAGCTTGCGGAAGGAGTACACGTCATGGCCGCCCCATCGCATCCGCTCCATGGACGCACGCTCTATTATCTAGAGGCAAAAGTCCTGGTTGTGGTAGAAACAGAGGAGATTCAACACCTGCAGCACGGACTGCGCTATCTCTCCCTCCAGGCCGGCTCCTTTGCGGCGCCGGACGGCAGCAATCGTGTCGTATGAAAGGTCGAGAGCGGTGTACAGGGCCGGACGGGCCAGTAACGCACCTTCAGATTCTGTGCTGCTAAATAACTTGGACCTGAGGGCTCGAGAGCGGAGTTCTTGCAGATACGTGAAGGCGTTGGAGCGCCCCTCCCTGATGTACGTGCCCGCGCTCTCGATGGCTAGAGGCAGACAGCCGACCTTGGCCACAATCATACGCATCGACTCCATTTCCTCCTCGTCGAACCTGTAATCTTCACGACCAGCGATTATCAGGAGAAGGTCGATAGCGTCCTCTTCATCCAGCGGCTTGACCTCATACACGCATTCGACTGGGAGGTCGGTCAGCAACCCCTGAGATCGAGATGTGTAAATGATGTTGCCGGTGTTTCGGCGTAGTAGGATCGATTGCAAACGTCCGTCATCGGAATGATTGTCATAGATCATGAGCCATTCATCAGACAACGCACTCATCCATCGGAGGGCGGCGTCCTTCATATCGTCGGTCGTTGCGCTACCACTGCCACCTTCTGCACAGTGGGCATGACAAATCTCGGTGTAGCCCTTCTTCGCCGTCAGGGTATCGGTTCCATCGACGTGGAATATGTACTTGAACCTTCGATCCCCACCCACACGGTCAGGCAGGCCCCACGCCGCAAGATCAGGACAGGGGTAGTCACCGGTCTTCGAGCTTGTCGGCTGCGTTAAGGGCGATCTGCGTCTTGCCTACTCGTCCCATGCCGTACAAGAGGGATTCGCGTCGTGGTTACTTCCAGTATTGTGGAGGGCGAAACACGTATCGAGTCTCTCTAGAATGTCATCTCTTCCCATGAAGAAGCGACTGATGTGACCCAGCGGCCTCGCGTCGTGGGTTGAAAGGACGACATGGTCTTTGTCAATTCCGTCTGTCATCCAACAGGTTAGCAGTTTAGTTTAGCACCACCAAGAGCAGGAGCGGGGCCAAGGTAAAGCGCTCACAAGTGTGGCCGAGTGTCAGGCCATGCTCTGAAAGGCCACGAGCCAGTACGTTTGCGGCAACTTGAATCTGCGTGGTCACGAAGGGTTGAGACAGATAGTCCGATGTCGTGGCCTTCAGACGACCCATCTTAAGGTACTCGTGCAGGCTGACCTCGGCAGCGGCGTTCGGAACGTTGAAGCGGAAGTATGCCCTCTCATGGCTCTCAAACTTTCCTGAACGCGGCGGTGCGTCTCCTCGCCGTCTGTTGCCGTACTCTTCAGAGTTCCGAGGAGCTCTTTCAGGAAGACTGGCGCTTGGATAATGTTCTTCAAACCGGTTGATGCTCTGTCAATCTTAACGAGCCGAGTTCCTGTGCCAATGCTGACAACGCAACCCAGCCGCCGGCCGCTTCCAATCGTGTGCACCGCCTCTCGGAGGAGATGCTGTGTAGGATTGTTGCAGCCGATAGCGGCGCCAATGTAGTCCTCAGAGACGCCTTTGCCAAGATTGAGCGGCATCGGCTTGAAGAAAAAGGAGGCGGCCGTGGTGGCGCGAGCCGCTTCCCAGATTTTAGGGGAGCGCACCCCCCACTGTTCGTACGTGCGAAAGGAACGGAGAAGGCAAGGATCTCCGACTCTGCTGGCAGGCATGGCGCACACGAAACACTTTCCTTTCGAGTCGTAAAGCGCTGTGCGGTCGAGTAGGTGATCTCCCATATTGCGGCGTCGGACAATATCTTCGACAACTTCCTTGAGGGCGGACGCCCGGAACATCTCAGTGGCGGTCGTCCACTTCCTGTTTCCAACCGAGAAGACCTTCCTCGCGCAGCGGTCATATTCATGTAGTGCTCCTTCGGTTGACATACGGAGCCTCCCAAGCATGATAGCGATCAGGCTGGGCCAAGGCAAACCGGGTCAGCAAAGAGCATTCGAGCCTTGTGCTACAGCACGACGCCACTCACCCTCCTGTGCTGGTCCCTGCAATCATATGGAAATATTCACAGGGCTTCGGAACCTCGTCTATATGACGGATCTCCTTGATCTTGACCATGATTTCGTGCAGGATGAAGAGGGAAGCCACTCCTCGCACACCCCCGCCATCTGTTGCCTGTCAGCAGCGTACCTGACCGTTTGAGCTGAAGACCCAACCTACCGAGGGACAGGAGGTTGACTGCTTCATTGTGACTGCCTGCCATTGCCAGAAATTGTTTAATATGCAAGCATGGATGTGAGGCCGTCCTAACTTCAAATGGAGCAAAACCGAACTATCCCGTACGTGGCGAGACTTGGGCAGATGCGAGAAAGGATATACTCGCGGTACGTTAAGCCTAGCACTTCTCATCGGGCAGCCGATGGTCCGTCAGCTGGAGTGTCAGAACGGCCCCGGTCCCCCCTAACGACTTAAGCGCCTAAGCCTGCAGCCAACTGCATGTGCTGTGACGGTACGGAATACGTGCAGGCTGTTGATGACCTACCGGGGGCACACCCGCCAACCTTCATGCACGTCGCTTAATTTGAATTAGTCCTGAACGGCGGCCAGAATACCACCGTTGTCTCTGTTCACTGAACCTGTGGGAGGCTTTGACTTGCTGCCTTCGGACTGTGCCGGAGACACGACAGCTTCACAAGACGACATGGGGAGACGTATTCCGTCTGCTTCCATTTGTTGCATCGTGCGCCCAACATATCAGCAGTACGTATTCCTACCCAGCTTCCCAGTGTACGCCACCCTTGGTCGTGAGCTCGGAAGACGGAACAACACACGAGCCAAAGTACAGGTTAGCAGTTGCCGTAAGACATACTCACGGCGGACAGGTGGCCCGCCAACTGACACCAAATCATCAATGTCAGTCTGAGAGCCAAACTCTGTGGCGGCCAACTCTCTTCAAACCCTTGAACGCCCCCAAGCACTGGACCTCTCCGCCCGCTGGCCTTCGGCTCCTCCGTCATCCGCGATCGTGGTTTTTTCCAGCTCCGATATCAACCCCGAGACTCGAGTATTAAGAGAACCTTGGTGTGCCGCCTTCAGCCCCTTTGTCCTGGGTCTCGTCCCGCTGCCATCGTGCATCCTAGCTCGTGCGTTCGCCAGCTGCCTCGTCACTTCCCGAGGCCGCTGTGGGCCTTCAGTGCCATTGCTGCCCTCCCCTAAATGCTGGGTCATACCAGTTCTTTGCAAGTTCACCTCCTCTTCCAGCCTTTTGACTTGTGAGTTATGCGGCCCAAGTATGACACGCGCCATCTCCAGCACCTCTTCCTTTGTCCGTGCCGGACCGTTTCCCAAGGCGGCCTCCAGACGCTTGACATAAGCGTCGTGTGGCCCTAATTCGATTCTTGACGCTTCCAGATGATCTCGTTGCCGCCGCCAGCACTCATCCAGTGCAGCTTCTGGGTCCTCCGGCAAAGGTTCCCATTCTATCTCGACCTCCTCAATCAGTAATTCCACCTGCTTTTGCAAGCTTACCGTGACGCAGTGAGTACATCCGAGACCTTCTTTCGCACGCTCAACCGCAGTTTGGAAAAGCCTGAGGGTCTCGTCATCAAGCTCCATCTTCTGAAAGTGGATGGTTCTTGCCAGAGTATGGTAGGCCAGTATCGTCTCCAGATGTACCTCTCCGTAGGCATATCTGGCACGCGTGAGACAGATCCTGGCCATACTTACTGCTTGATCGTATTTTCCGCCTGTAACCAGACATTTGGCAATCCAGCGCAGTATTTTGATGACCCTCTTGTCGTAGTCACTGTAATATGTCCGCGCTTTTTCCCAGACATCGAACAAAAGATGAAGTGCCTCGCCCCAGTTTTCAGTCGGATTGCAATCGTGGCGAGAAATAGCCCACGCAGTCATCAGCTCGACCAATGCTCCTGATGACCAGAACGACGCAATGTCGCGTACAGGTATCTCAAGTATTTCCGTCAGCCAGTCATCCCAGAACTTCCAATTTTCTGCATCGGTCTGCTCTCTGGCCTTGACTTGAAGCCTTATGAGGCTTGGTTCGTACTTGGGTACTTGTTCTTCAAGGAGGCCCACTGCCTGAAGAAGCATGCGCTTGCCCACACTGTATCTGTCCTGGTGAATATACACCATCGCAAGTAATGCGTGCTCGAAGTTGATCATCAGGTCCACGTCCTCCGGATCAAACCAGCGCACTGTGTTGCTGTGTTCTACAAGAAATACGTGACCTGACGTGCTCGACTCGCAATGCCTTCGCTTCTTGCGCCAAGAAACCCGCGCCAGGAATCTCGAATGAAGAGTAGGAAACAAAACGCCGAGGAATGGCCTCTGAGGGTTCCCTGCATGTCTGTCCCTCGCGCTCCAGGTGGAGACGCACGACTGAAGGTTGGCAGACTGAAGTGCCCCCCTGTCGGATTCGTCAAGTTCGGCAGTGGTCGTGCTGTCTCGGAGCATACCTCGCAACCTGTCGATGGCTTCCAAAAAATGGAG
Source organism: Chaetomiaceae sp. R4402 (assembly GCA_023628555.1). Taxonomy (NCBI): domain Eukaryota; kingdom Fungi; phylum Ascomycota; class Sordariomycetes; order Sordariales; family Chaetomiaceae; species Chaetomiaceae sp. R4402. The sequence goes on from JAMAKO010000009.1 coordinate 210,695, forward strand.
TTCGGCCTCTGCCAGATGTCCTCTGTCATGGCTCAGCTGCCCCAGAGCCGTCAGGAGCCTGATTGTGGCCCCGCAATCGGGGCTGGCTGCCCACCTCCAGGTGCGAAGGGATTCAGATAAGCATTCCTCGGCGTCCTGAAACCGTTGCAACTCCCAGAAGAAGTAACCGAGTTTGCACGTCAGGTGAGCCAAGTACTGTTCGCGGACCAGGCCATGCGGCACCTTAACGGCAAAGCAAACTTCAAAGTGCGGAAGCAATAAGCGGTTCGTGTTCTTGTAGCCGAGAATCTTGTACTCGTCTATCGCCTCGGTGAATAAGATCCTCGCCGCCAAAGCCCACCGCAAAGTCGTTTCCTCATCCATTCGATGCCGCGCCCATGTATGGACCAGGACGTGCATCGACAGCGTCCTCCTGTCGGGATGAACCTTGAGGAGGGAATATTGCTGCAGAACTAGCACGCCCAGAGAGAAATGGTTGGCATTCCAATGACCGTGTTCGTCGACGCGTACGATTCGATCCAAGTCGTCATCCTCAGGGCTCAGGGCTTGGCTTAGGGGGAAGTGCTTGGGAGCTCCGGCTTCATGGTGGCTTTCTGCGGCGCGTTTGACGATGCGAGTCGCAATTTCTTTGTGGTGAAAGAAGCAGAGCAAGTTCAGCACCTTTAGCGCGAGGTTTGCGCCAGCGCCGATGTGATTCCTTCCCCCGCGACGTCTGCGGGACTTGATGGCTTCGTAAGTGAGTTCGAGGGTGGCGTAGACTACTGGGTTTTCAATGTCTGCGTCCCGGAAGCGGGGGTCGGTAAGAATGCGAACCTTCTTGTCGCGTATTTTCGCGAGGTAGTCGTGAAGCGACCATCCTCCTTCCAAGATGTACGCGGCTGCCTTTTCGACCGCGAGTGGAAGATAACCGAGTTCCTGCACAATCGCTGCAGCTGGTTCCCGGCCAGATGGGTTATCGGAAGCATTCCGGCAACCGGAAGCGCTGAGCAGTAGTTCAATGGCATCTGTCTCCCCAAATGGTGTGACTTCACAGGTGCAGGCAACGGGCAATTCATGAGCCCAGTGAGTGGACCGTGAGGTGTAAATGATGCTCCCCTTGCCTCTGCCTGGGATCTCGCCCCGCCGATCGTCCAAAGTGCAGTCGTCGAAGATCATTAGCCACTCGTCTGTCAATTGCTCCATCCACTGCATGGCTTTGACTCGCAATTCCTTAGACATCGTGCCTGGCAGGTTGTGTTGTCTGGCGATATCCGCGTAGCTCTGAATGATCGCGCCTGGCGAAGATCCATCGATGTAAAAGACATACTTGAATCTGAACTGCTCATTTAGTCCCAGTTCCAGACAACCAAGATGAGCAGGGAAGCTGTGAGAACGAACCTTTCCTCAAAAACCTCGGAGAATTTCAGAGCAATTTCAGTCTTTCCCACGCCGCCCACACCGTGTAAGAGAAACTCCCTCCGAGGTTTCCCGCCGGTGTTGCGCACCGAAAAGAAGGAGTTTAGTCTTTCCAATACATCCTGTCTTCCCGTGAAGAAGTGGCTTGTCATCCCAGCAGTTCGGACCTTCTTATTCTTGGGGATGATCTGCTCTTTGTCAAGGTGGCCTATTCGTATCTGTCAGAATCGATAGTCTCCTGCGGGGAAGGGAAGAACAGGGAGTGGTCACCCACCAATGTGGCCGAGAGTAAGACCATGGTCGAACACGCCGGTTCTCAATGCCTCGGCAACTTGAAACACCTGACCGGAGACCTCTCGTTCGGCGAGATATTCCTCGGTCAAACCTCTGAGTTCTGGGATCTTCTGGTAGTGATGAAGTTTGACTCGCTCGGCCGCTTCGGGAACGTTGAAACGATAATAGGCGTCGGGGAAGTCGGCTAGCCTCATCTTGAACTGCTGGTGGGACTTCTCTGCATCCGTGGCTGCATCCTTGAGGACTTTGCCGAGCCAGAGATAGTAGCCTGGGGCGCGGAGAAAACTGATCAGACCGCGGAGGGATTTCTCCGGCTTCTGTCCCCGAGTGCCGGTCCCGATGCTAACGATGCAACCCAAGGGTCTGCCTGACCCAAAATCATCAACGGCTTCTTTCACAAGCGCGTCCACGGGGTTGTTATATCCGATGGCTGCATCGATGTATGGTCGTGCCTTAGTGCCACTCCCCAAGTTTTGGGGCTTGAAAAACGAAGAGGCTGCAGTGGTGGCCCTCGCAGCTTGCCAAATCAGAATGTGTTCGTCCCAGCAGTCATCGAGCCCTGCGTCCCCGGGAAAAGAGCGAACAACACGAGGCTTTTGGGGGTCGTTTGAAGGCAGTACACACACTAGCGCTTTCCCTTTACCTGGTCGCCTGTGATCCCACATTCGATCTCCCAAGCCGCGCTCCTTGACGAGATCCTCCACGGCCTGCTGTAGTGCTGTAGCCCGAAACCTCTCCGAAAGGCTCCATTTCTTCCGGTTTTCGGACGAGAAAATCGTGGCGGCACAGCTGTCGTACGCTTCGAGGGCCTCCTTGATTGACATTCGCAATCTCCCCAACATGATGGCAATGAGTCTGGCGCAGGTTAACCATCAACTCAACTCCTTGACAGCCTCTATTTCTTTCCGACACGTACCCTCCGGTGCTAGTGCCAGCGATCATGTGGAAATACTCGCAAGGCTTGGGAACCTCTTCGAGACCGTACATATTCTTGATAACCGTCATGATTCGGTCCAGTATGACAAGCGAAGAGACTCCCCGAACGCCACCTCCATCTGCGCATGATTAGCCGGCAGCCCGTGTCACCAAGCAACTTGTGTAGGCTCACCCAAGGAAAGGAGGTTGACGGGTTCATCGTCGTCGGATTCGGATGACATGGCTGTTGGTCGTCGCTCGCTGAACAGAGCAAGCGCAACTCAACACCTTGTGCAGTTCGACAGTGCCTGGGTCAGGTCGCAAGAGAGGATCTTCGGCTGATTTGGAGCATGGACGCCTGACACAGCACAGAAATGAAAACAACGGACAAGATGCAGATTAACCAAAGATCCTCTTTGACAAGCCGCACGAGGCGGCCTTGCGAGGGGCTTGGCCAGGCCACAAGGCGGCCCTCCAATGACAGGCGGACCCCAAGCGCCAACAAAGCCGTCAGATGCACCCGTTCTGCAGGCATCGTGGCAGGGCAGGTCCCTGCCTTTCGTGGTGCCATGGACGCACAGACAGACGCAGAGAACCTCCCCGGATTGTTTCCGACCTGCAGCATCCGTTTGGATTGAGAGCCTTACGCCGCTCGTTCGGGGCGGCGGACATGATAGAGTGCTTCGCTGTCCGCTCAGCGCCAAACCAAAGTTTGTGGTGGGGGGAGGGCCCCTGGAAGTAGCCGCCGCTGCGGGCCGTCCGCAACCGACGCCTTTTCAGGGCCCAGCCCGATCACCTCCCGCCCGGCAGCCCTCGCGTCCAGAAGTAATGATTGGCTTCGCGACAGAAATGGATGGCTACTTTGAGTCCCACGCACAAAGATGCAGTATTTACCGTGGCGTCAGATCTTTCGTGGTTCATTCATGTTCTCGTATCATACAATGCGACTGGCAACTGAGTTGAGCCCCTCTAAGACAAACTAAGATGAAAAGAAAGGAGACTAGGTCACCAAATCGGAGAGCCCCGGACAAGGCAGACCGCAAGGCAGCTCATTAACCCGGCAGCCAACGGCCACACCTCGGTCGCCACAGCCTCAGCCCCAACGACATCACACCCCAGCCTCTCACCGCACCAAAGCCGGCTCATCAAGGTACCACGTCGAGTCCGCCCCCGGCCCAAGCTCCTTCGTCGAGAAGCCATTCCCCAGATACGCGAACCTGTTCTGCCTCGCGCCTGCGTTCTCGTACACATACTCCCAGTCCTCGCCGCGGAACCGCTCCAGCATATGGAAGAAGTGGATGCGGCTGCCCGGGTGCAGCGCCGTGACGGGTCCCTCCGCGCGCCCGTCCTTGAACCACGAGCGGCCCCCCGGCGCGGCCCACGCGGTGCGCGGCATGAAGGCGCTGATGTGCTCGAAGTAGTCGTCCACGGCGGCCGCCGACGGCGCGAGCGCCTTGATGCCCTCCGTCTGGCACTTGCGGATGGCCGACGCGATGTACTTGGCGATGTGCTCGCTGAGCGTGAAAACGCTGCCGTGGCCGATGGGGGCGTTGGGGCCGAAGAACACTGCAAAGGGGCCGGGGTGTTAGTAGGTGTATATCCCTGAGTTGTCTTTTTTTTTTTGTTCGGTTGACCTATTGAAGGAGAAGGGAGGCAAGTGACAAGAGAACTCACTGAAGTAGTTGGGCAGACCGGCGACGGCACAGGACATATATGCCTTGGGCGTCTCCTTCTGCCACCGCTCCTGCAGGTTGCCGTCGCGGCCGATGATGGGAAACCGCGGCCGGAAGGACGTGTTGAAGCCGGTTGCGCAGATGATGGCGTCGACCTTCAAGATCTCGCCGGAGTCGAGCTCGATACCCTCTGGCACAAAACGCTTGATCCCAGATCTCCTGACCTCGACGTTGGCCTTCGTCAACGCCTGGAGATACCCGTGACCGGGTGTCATTCTCCTGCATCCGAGCGGGAACTCCGGGATCAGTGCCTTGCAGAGCTCCTGGTTTCCTCCCAGCATGAAGGTCATGTACTCCGTGACCTTGGCTCGTGCAAAGGCTTGCACTGGACTTTGTGTGAGGACCTGGAATGCCTTGTCAGCCGCCGTCTGAGATGGGGCGAGAGTGAGTCAGCCTACAATCGGAAAGGCATTGTTGACTTCTGCCTCGATCTTCTTGACAAACTCGCGGTAAAACTCGGGATCGGACTGGAACTTCTCGATGGTTTCTTGGGAGAAATTCTCCTGCAAGTCCATCTGGATCTTGTCGAGGATCTCACCGGCTTGGCCCATGACCTTCCATGCCTGTATCCTGGGTGGGACCACCCAAGTAGGTGTACGGAAAACATGGTACAGCTTCTCAGCCCCTGGAATCTGTCAGCTCCCAGCAGCCAGGTTTGCGTGAAGAACAGAGTGCTTACCTGGTTGGAGTTCCGGGAGAACCTGAACTCCGCTCGAGCCATTCCCAATGACGGCAATGGTCTTGCCCGTGTGGTCAAAGTCCTTGGGCCAGCGGGCAGTGTGTACCAAGGTGCCTCGGTAGGATTCCAGGCCCTCGACATCGGGCCACCTCCAGTGGCTGCATCCCAAACGTCAGCTTACGCACCCTGCAAATCATTGCAGCCTCAACGTACTTCAGAATGCCCGTCCCGTCCACGAGAAACGTCGCATGATCGCTGAAGTCCTCCCCGGTGACCAGATTCCGCACGGCCAGCTCCCACTGCCCGTCCTTCTCGTCCCACCGAGCCGAGACCACCTGGTGCGAGGTCTTGATCGAGTCGCTCATGCCCTCCTCCTCGCAGACCCGGCAGAGATAGTCCCCGATTTCCTCGGCCTCGGCAAAGAAGTTGGTCCAGTCCTTCTTCTGTCGCCACGAGAACTGGTAGCTGTGGCTGGGGACGTCGCATCGGCAACCAGGATAGCGGTTCTCGAGCCAGGTGCCGCCCACGTCGGCGTTCTTCTCGTAGACCACCAGCTCATAGTCGCGGAGGTTGAGCCGCAGCGTGCGGATCAGGTTCAGCCCGCTGGCGCCGGCCCCGATGGCGACGATCCGGATGTGTCGGGCGGAGCCGAGTGGCTGCTCCCGAACCGTGTAAGTGTTACCGGCGGGGGCCACGGGTTCGGCCGGCGTGACAAGGCCGTTGGGCTGAGCTGCGGGCTCGACCGGCGTGTCCATACCGGGCTCTGAGGATCGAGACGAAGGCGGAGTTGGCGGCTGATGAGAGAGCTCAAGCTGGTGTTGAGTTCTCGGGCTGGTTCTGACGGATGGGTTGGAAGCAGCCAGGAGAGTCGCTTTTATGTCCTCGGTCAGGGAGGAGTCGGAGCAGCCGGAGGGATGCATTGATAACGCGCGGACAGGATCGTGCCTGGGCCGGTGGATGAATCAAACTCTCCGTGCCTTGGTGAGCCGGGCGAAGTTCCCAAGATTGGCAAGGCCGTAGAAGGATTACAGTACTTCCGGGGTGTCTCTTCCACGAAGGGTTTGGCGACCCATCGACAAGGTAAACACGGCTGGGGGGTCCCCAAAGAAATACGACCCAGTTTCACGCCAGCAGAGCCCTTGTCCGGCTTGACGGAGTGGAGGCGCCCCGGGCCCGGCCAGGAGAGACCGCCCGCACAGTTGGTGGGTTTACGGAGCCCGGGACTTGGCGATGGGCTAGGGAGCTGAGGTGCCATCCGAGGAGACGGCAGGCTGGTTAAGCTAGCCTCCCGATGGGACCCTGGCACTCCACCGACCGACACGCCCTCCACGCCATGCAAGCCATGCGAGCCATCGCCGATGCGGATACAGGTCACACAGCACGCGTGGTACGGAGTAGTTACTGTGGTAGCCAGCGGCTGATAGCGGCAGTGTCGCACAGATGGCCATCGGCTGCCGGCGTGGCAGTCCAATTGGCGGTGTTTACCGAGGTTGCTCAATGATTTAAGGTGGCGGCATGGCTGCGCGGCGGGCAAAAGCACGAGCTGCCTTGGGCGGGTGACTGAGATCGTGTCTCTCGATGCCGTATTTTGTCCAACCACAGCCGTTGCGGGCTGCATCCGCCCTGCAGGCGGGAAGGTGAATTGTGGAAAGCTTGCTTGTGGAGCGGCCAATCAGAGCTGTGCCGCCCAAGATCGATCCCCTGATGCTGGAGCTTCGGAGCCCCGCCACAGCGGAACTCCCTTTCAATGGGGTTAGCAGCTGGAGGCCCCACCGAGGCTCTGAAAAAGTTCAGCTACAAGCAATACACGCCGCATCGGACCTCAACGCCCGACCTCATCCCGCCGCGAGGCTCTCCCTAAAGAGATATTGCCATCCGCCTCCTTGTCAGCCGCGCAGGGTCTCGACAACAGGCCTACAGACGGCGAAGCTCGACGTTACTGACTGTGTGTGGTCAACACACGGTGGTGGACGAAGACGATTTGTTGCTTTTACGGCGGTCGATTTCACACAGAGCTAAATCTCCGGATTCCAAAGCAGTTCCCTGCTCCGCCAGGCTCAGACACAACATGGCCTTTTCCTTCTCCTTCGCCGGCGACGACATAGAAGATGACGGCCAACAGGCGCCTGCTCCTCCCCAGTCTTTGCCACAGGCAGAGCACACGCCGCCAAACCCTTCGCCACAGACCGCGGGTGCTTTCCCTGTTCAGGGCAAACCGCAGCTCCCGCCGGCGCGCCATGACCTGGAGGACATGCTCTCCAAATTGCCGTCCAAGGTTGCCTACAGCTTGCTCGATGTCAATCTCGGCGAGGGCCGCGTCATCAGGCTTCCTCGGCGCGAGCTGTGGGACGTACGCGTGCAGCTGATGGCCGAAGAGAACCCAGACCATCCCTCCGAGTCGGAGGCGGGGCTTGGGGACCACGATGTCAAGACCGGCATCTACGAGGGCGGCTTCAAGAGTTGGGAGAGTAGCGTCGACCTGGTCAAGGTGCTCGCGGCAGAGAGAGTGGCCGACCTACTGGTCCGCGACCCCTGTGTCTTGGTGGAGGTGCGGCCACTGCTCTGCCTCCTTTCAGATACCGAGCATCGATAAGCCCGCTAACATGGCATTGCAGCTCGGCTGCGGCACGGCGTTGCCTTCTCTTGCTCTCTTCCAATGGGCTCTGGCCGGGGGGACATCCGAGCAGAGGCAGCCCGTTGTGCTTACCCTCGCGGACTACAACCCGACTGTCCTCTATCTTGTGACATTGCCGAACCTGATCCTCGCGTGGGCGCTCCAGCAGCGGGGGACGCTTCCCGTGCTAGAGGAGGCCTTGACCCCGGACGAAGAGCTGGAACTGACCCCAGGTGTGCTCGAAGCATTCAGGCAGTCACTGTCCTCGCATATGATTACCCTGGAATTTCTGTCTGGAGCCTGGTCGCCCGAGTTCGTTGACCTGCTCGACCGCGCACCAGTTTCGGCCAGTCTTGCGGACACAACACGGACGCTGCTGCTTGGGTCTGAGACCATCTACTCTCCGTTTGCGCTCGAGAACTTTAGTAGCACGCTGCTCTCAATCCTCCAACGGGAAAGCCGCGAGCGGCCCAGTGGCAACGCCCGGGCTCTTATCGCCGCGAAGAGGCTGTACTTTGGCGTCGGAGGGTCCCTGGACGACTTTGTCGACAAGATGCGCGGTCTCGGGGCAGCCGTCAAGACCTTGTTTGAGGAGACGCAGGGTGTCCATCGCGGCGTTGTCGAATGCGTGCTCTCGTGAGCCGAAACCGACGTGGAGTGCGTAGGGCAGACTTACTCGCCAGCCCTGACGCGGCCCAGCGCTTGGTTGGCAGGCGCACCTTGAGGGCGGCGAAGTCGACTATGCAGCGCCACCGGCGATGACGTCTGCTGCTCGGCGAGTGCGCTGCGATTCTTGTCACCTGGGCGAGCCGGGCTGCCGGACTACTGTACCAAAAGCCAGAAGCCGTGTTTCACATTGTTCGCTGCCTGGTTTGCCCCCTTGCTGTGAGGCAGTCCGGTTGCAGATCAAGCGTGTTATCCGCCTCAGTCCGCCCAACCGTCCAGTGCCACTCTAACGGTGTTTCTGGATTGCATCGCCTATAATAAGCGCTGGGCGGAACTTCTGTCCCTTACGGTAGCCAGCTCGCTGTACCGGGGGTCAGCTACCCGGTGTGCCCGTCTGAGAGCCCGTGCTCCGGAAACGCAGTCTACTGGTTTGTCGGTGCGAAATAGTTGCCGGGCCCAGATTACCGAGCTGACGGTGGCCATGGAAACATCTTGCAGCTCTGTCAGTTTCGTTACACTACCAATTGGGTTAGATGGGGCTGGCAAGTGAACGACTGTCATGCATGTTAGGTGCCAAGCCTGTGAAACCATTGCGCTGGGAGGGAGGCGGAATCAAACGCAAGCATGCTAACGCAGCAAATTGTCCAGCTTCGCGGTGGGCTGGCAACCACAAGCTAACTTTATGTACGGATACGGCACGTCGAGTTCGACAACGATGTGCTCTAGATCCAGAACGTGGTTTCGCGCAACCCAAGCGCCTGATCGGCCGGATCACGACGGAACAATGTGGATCTGGAGATTGAAGACTCGCGAAGCACCAGGCGACCCACATGTGGGTGCGTGCGTGATCTCGTGTCGCCTCAGACACACGCAGTTCGCCTTCGCTGTTGAGCGTTTTCTCACCTGCCACAAGCGTGGTGGCTTAGACAACTTGAACGTCGTCACCAGCAGGCCAGCCCAATCGTTTTAATCTCGAACTCAAGATCGCCAAGCGGTCGTCAGGTGGCCCATGTCATGGCGCTTGCCTCTTCAGCTCCAACTCGAGCGCTTGCGACCAATCAACTTTAGTCTCTAGGTTGGATGCCGAGCGCATTCTGCAGCGAGATGAGGGTCCCTCAGGTCCCCACTGCTCGCATTCCACTTGAACATGGCCGAGTCCTGCAGAGATGATCTGAGAATCAGCATCCATGTCTTGCAGCAACGATGCTCACTCGAGACTGCTGTGACTGCTGCCATTCCGGTGCCGCCTGACCGCATTGCGACACAACGCTTGCGGGAAGTGCCACTGGCCCGTGTGGCCGTTTTTCTGCAAAGCATTCATCTGTGCGACCTTGTTGGGATAAACTGAACCCAAGCCTGCGAGCAGTCCACGATTGATTGGCCGTAATCTCCACAATGAACCGCTGCCGCATGCTCCTCGTCGACATGCAAGAAGACGGCGAGTGAGACAGGAAGGAGCCCGTCGCCGCACAACGGGTATAGAACCTACTCCTCGGTGGTTTCGGCCCGGCGCTCGATGCGTGCGCCAGCCCTGAAAGAGACTGAGAGGCCTGCCGCCACATCTCCTTCCTGTGTCGTCATTCGAGCTGGTGACGGAGCTGGTCGAGGCGGTTGTCGCATCGGGCGGGCAGTCAGAACTCAGAAGCCGGATCTGGAAGCGGTTCCTGGTCCTGGCGATTCCAGTTCTCGCCCGATTCCTGATCCAGACCCTGGACCTTCCCCCTGTCCGCCCCTGCCAGGTTCCCGTGGTGCCGCTTCCCCCGTCTCTGGGGAGCCGCGGTGCGCTAACGACGAATAATAATTCCCTTCGCCGCCTCCCATTGGCGTGTGTGGTGGGAAGCGTCACTCCCCCGGCCATCGCGTCCTTGCTCGAGGTATTTTGGCCCCTGGTGTGCCGCCGCTGCCTTCTTCCTCGCTCTTCCCTCTTTCCTTCCTTCCTGTTTCCCGGACCGCTGGACCTTGGTGTTGCCACTGGCATTTAATCCCCCCGTAATAATCCCCATCTCACTCCCCCACGATCGTTTCGTCTCCAGAGTCCAGTTTTCACTAGCCAATTGCTATCCCGGCGCAACCCCCCGCAGTCGCTACACGGCAGACACAGAAAGCATTCCAATCAGCTAGGTACGTCGCATCTGGGCAACGGAATTGCGCGTCTCCCCAGCACAGCACTGCCTCAACCCACGCGTCCCCCTCTTCCCCGCTCGGAATCAGTACATGAACTGACATCTTCTCTTGGCTGGCAGCTGTGCTATTTTCTTGGGTCGACGTCTATCCATCCCCAACCAGTTCAAAATGAAGTTCTCTTTCGGAGCCATCCTCGCCCTCGCGGCCGCCGTGCTCGCCAAGCCGCAGTTCACCAACTCCCACTATGAGGTCCAGGAGGATGTGCCCTTCACCCTGACGTGGAGCAACGCCGATGGCCCTGTCACGATTAGTCTCATGGCTGGCCCCTCCGGCAACCTGAAGAAGGTCACTGACCTCGCTTGTAAGCCGGCCCCCTCTTGCCTCGACCGAAACCAATTGCGCGTTTTGCTAACTGGATACACAGCTGGTGTGACGGGCAACTCTGTCCCGGTGACTCTGAGCAACCTGCCGTCGGGCCAGTACGCGTTCCGGATTACTGATTCGACCAACGACCCCAACTACAGCCCCCAATTTGAGTACGCCGGCACCGCCACGGCCTCGCCGAGCGATTCCACCACGACCGTCTCGTCGACGACCAACTCCAGCTCCAGCACCTCCACTTCTTCGGTTAGCACCACGTCGAACACTAGCACTGTTACGAGCTCGTCGAGCCAGTCGAGCGCTAGCACCACCGGTAAGTTGGCAGCTTTTTCCTGCTGTTTCCCGCCACTTGAGGGCTGTTGTTGACGCGGCGTGTTACTCTAGCCCCCTCGACCACCAGCTCCACCTCGACCACCCGCCAGAGCCCCACGGCGCCCTCCAACTCGAACAACGGCCAGCGCTTCGCCTCGCCGCTCGCTCTCGTTCTGGTTACCGTGGCCGCCCTTGTCTTCTTCAACTAAGGAGGCACTCGGGGTTCCGATCCTGCATTGGCGTGCCATACAAGAAGCATACCGTCTTTTCTGCATTCGTCTTCTCGTACATAATTGTTGTTCGTGGAGGGTGTTGTAATTGGGCCGTCGGCTCTGGCTTGCGTAATCCGCGAGCCAGTGGTTGGCGGCTCGCGCGGGTGGCTGAGCATCGGCTGAGGGGTGGGTAGCGGGGAGACGGGGGCCGGAACTGCACCCTGCGTTGCTGCGGCTGCAAGTTCATCGGAGGTTTGTCATGCTCTGTTTGGCTGCGACGTATGCGTTCATGCGTTCCAATGCGTGCCGCGCAACCGCGGTACTTGTCAGTAGTGAACTTCGCTGGACCTCCGGCCTTGGTTGGGTGCTTGGTAGGGTAGTTTGGACGGCATGCTGATGGCCGATGCCTGTCCTGGGAATGATATTGTGTTATTGTTGACACACGTCGTTGTTTTGTTGGCGATGTGACTCGGGCGCTCGTTACGACTAATGGTTCAACTGCGGACAGTGCCTTGAAACCTGTCGTCGGCAAGGTGCAGTTCAGCCTTACCGTCTGCGATTAACCTTGCTGGGTACCAAGTACATGCGCGACTAGCGGTTGGCGCTCGGAAACCGACATGAATTGAATCGGATGAGGCAATTGGACGCAACCTGTTGCTTCTTTCGAATGACAGTTTCAAATCGATCTTGTGCCAGCAGTTTTGAACCCTTGAAGAATGCCGTGGCGGCGTCTTGTGGAACTTGATCCCCAAACCCCGGCTGGCAGTCCTCGGTTGAATGGTGGTCAACGTACCTACCTGCTTGAACACCGACAGCTCGGCCAACGAATGGAACACTGCAGGGCAAGGTGATCCGTATTCTGGCATGCCTGGGCGTGGATTGACACTCTTCCTCTACAATGGTAATGCCGATCTAATACTACTGCTACAAATTTATGCTGTCAATGTCCCAGGTCAACAGAGCGCCAAACGGTACACAAAGAAGCCCCATTCGCTTGCTCCTGCTTCCATCTGTTCAAACAAGCGCGCGAGCTTCGCAAAAACTTGAATAGCAGCAACCCTCTTTTGTGCAGATTTCTGTCTCCGCCTGACCGAGGTTAGGCCCGTGACTGATGAGACGATCAGACCCGGCTGAAGACAAAGTCTCAAAACGCCTTGCAATGCTCCGGAGCAGATAATAAGTCTATCTTCAAGATGCAACACCCCGCATGTCTGATATCAACTGCAAATTGCAGCACACTTCGCTAGCAGGTGTTCCGGTGGTAAAAGGGAACGACGTCAGGGGTCGAGTAGGACGGTTAGAGATTCGCCTTCGCGGGCACATCTTCTTCAGAAACCACAACAACCACAGCGCAAATGTCGTCCTCCTTGCCGCCTCTCCACAGCTCGTTGGGGTAATACCTCTTCACCTCCTTCGCGAACGGCCCGTCCAGCTTCCGGTTGACACTGGCCGCCTTCGCGGTCCTCACGATCTCCGTCGCGAGCATGCTTTGCAGCGTCGTCGCGCGCGCGCTGGCGGGCCGGCCGTTCTCGCCCATGCTGGTGTAGGGGCGCAAGTCCGGCGCCACCTGCACGCCCCTCTCGGTGCTCGCCCAAGCGCCCGCCGCGGCCATGGTCCCGCTGACGATGCGCAGTACGTCCTGGTTGAAGAGGTTGTCCCAGAGGCCGTCGCTCGCGAAAATCAAGACATCGCCGTGGCGGAGCCGGTGGCGCGTCACCTCGGCGTCGCGCGGCTGGTCCATGAGCTGCGCGCCCCCGAACGCCGCGGCCCGCAGCAGCATGCTCGGCGGCACCACGCTGAGCTGGAAGGGGGTGTTGAAGGCGTGCGTCTGCGGCTCGCTGGCCGCGTGCACCCCGTTCAGGCGCAGCAGGATGAAGCCGCTGTCGCCGAGGTTGGCGACCTCCAGCAAGCCCTCGGCGGTGAGCAAACCGACAATCGCGGTGCTACCGCCTGCGCGGATGGCCGGGTCGTGGCAGACAGCCTCGTATCCCTTTTGCATCAGCTGCCGCGCCGTCAGCGGCTGGCCTGTGCCTCGCATGGTGGCCGTCGCGGCAACGGCCGCTGCCGCCATGTAGTCGCAAAAGGCATGCGAGAAATCGGCGGGGTCGACGCCGCTGTCCATCCACCCGCCCACGCCGTCCGCCACGCCGAGAGCAACCTCGCCGGGATTGGCCCCGAGGCGGCTCACGAAGAAGGCATCTTGTCCGGACTCGGGCCGCGAGAGTTTGCCGCGGCGCGCTTTCGGTGGCTGCACGCGGTTGTAGGGATTGAATTGGAACAAGTGGATCGACGGATCGTAGCCGCGGCCCTTGGCGATGTATGATGCCGCAACATCGTAGACAAACTTGCTCGTGGGTGCCGAGGCGGATGTGGAATACGGCGCGCGACTGGGTAGGGAGGAGGACGAGGCGATAGTAGCGACGCGGCTGTGTATGCGCCGTGGACAAGCTGCCAAGGTTGTCGGCGAGTGTGTGCTTCCCAATTGTCGGACAGCGGACCTGGCACTGGGCGGGAGCGCACGAGCGCCGACGTGAAGGCCCCTCGCTTTCAAGACTGCTGCAAGCGGCCGTATTAAGGGCGAAGGGCGGCACGACAGCGAGAGCGCACGAGCGGCGCCCGCGATGCCGGTCATTGCGCGAGGGAGTGGAGGGAGAAGGTCGAACTGCGCGGCTCAGCCAGGCCCGCAGAATCCAAAAGTTTATAATAACGGGCCCGTTGTGAAGGGCATCACGGACGCGTGCGGCGGTCGCAGTCGCACAGGGGGTTCGAGCGGAGGTCGGACGGTCCAGGACATCGAGTGGGCGCCCGTAGGTGTGAGAATCTGGACTGCGCACCCAAGCTGTTCGAAGAAACCCGAAATTGAAGGTCGAGAGATTCTCGTTGTGATGGCGCTGTTATGTCACCCTGCCGATGGGAGATTCTGCCGGCCGGCGAAATTTCATGCAGCCATTTGATGGAGGTGTGGGGACCCGTGAACGGGACAAGGTGACGTCGTCCCACAAAGTGAGCTCGCCTTGTTCCTGGCCAAAAAAAAGGTGATTCCTTCTGGCGAAAAACCAGCGCCAGAATGAGTTTATTGTCCCGTCTTCACGTCAAGGGCCCAGTCTCTGAGCTTCAGAAGATCGCATGGAAGCATGCAGGGCGGGCTGGCCCGTGCAGCAAAGGACCAATGGCCAGGGCCGTCCCAATGGCGAGAAGCCGATTGCCGATGTCCATCCAAACCTATTATCCCAGTCCTCCGTCCCGTAATGTGCAACTGTCGTGTCTGCTGTGACCACCAAAGGACCACCAAAGGACGGCACACCATCTGCATTATGGCACAGCTGGTGCGCAATATCTAGGTACGACTGTCTACCGTTATTGAATTTCCGCCAAAAAGCCAATCAAGAAACCATCGAGTGGCGGGGACGAGTTTGAGAAGTCAACGGTCACAAGGTCGCACTTGTTCATCGGCCGTGTCTGCGCACTGGCACCAAAAGATCAAAAGCAAATCAAGCGATGGACACGAGCAAAAAGCATATTCATACAGTACTAGTAGTGTACCGGTATGTGTAGTACTGTTTGACGGAGGGTTTTTGTGCCGTCGAGGGATGTGCGGCGAGTCGAGCCACGAGTCTCTTTATCGCTCGGCCCGTGATAGCTGAAACGCCGAAAGATATTTGAAACCTCGCGTTTTGCTGCTGGACCCAGTGCACTCCTGCCATCGCCGTCTCACATCCCGCGGCTTGGACGCAGCGGACAAGGATAACCCACTGCCGGAGCTGGAGGCTTGAGGGGTCACAGAAGGCGCCACCCGGGAGTCTCGCGCACGATCGGTGCGGTTCCAGCTTGCGCGTCACTTAACATCAAGCGCCCGGCCGCTATCTTGTTTCGGGTCTTGGCACCTTTTTCATCTCTCCCCCATTTCCCGTCTCTCATTTCGCGATTTAGAGGATCCCTCGCCAACCCAACCGCTCGTTCGTTTCGGGGCGTTTGCATATTGGTCGTTGTTGTTGTTGTGTGCCTCGACTCCTAATTCTTCCCTCGGCCGGCGTCGTCGTGACTCGAACACGCACTCTTTCCCGCCATTTTAAACGACCTGTTCGGCACACTCGGAGAAGCCTCGCCTACCCTCATCATGGCTCCCGCGCTAGCGCGTCTGTTCCCTCGGCAGTCTGGCAACTGCAATGGAAGCGGGGGTAGCGTCCCCGACGATAGCAGCTGTTACTACGGCTACGTACCATTTTGGGCCACGAGCGTGAGTGTCGGCCATCCGCCGTCTCGCTGCGGCCAAGACATGGAAGGCTGACACCATTCCAGACAGGAACGATTGTCAAGTGGTCGCTCTTCCTCGGCATCATTGTGATAGTCAGCTTGTACCTCCTGCTGGGATACATGCACGCGCAGCGGAGGATACGGAAGGGTCTTCCTCCGCTTGCATATCACCGAGTATGTCCCAGTCAGATATTCGCTGCTTCGCTTGGCACTCTGAATGCTGATGTTGGTACAGTTCCTTGTCTCCCGTGCAGCCCTCGCCCAAGTCGATCCTCGATATGCCTATCCTCAAGCAGCAAACGTCTACCCGTACACTCCTGAAAGGGGGTATTACGACATGCACGCCATGCCCCCACCGGTCTACGATCCGAATGCGCCGCGCCCCCCTATGTACGAGCCCCCGGCCGGATCGACCAAAGCTGAGCCCGCCCAACAGCAAACCCCGGCCCAGAGACAGCCGCCGACTGGGGAGCATGTTGAGTATGCACCGCCTGCGGGGCCACCGCCGGCGTTGGCTGAGTCGCCAGACACGTTCGCGCCGCCGCCGGGCCCTCCGCCCAGTGCCGTCCGACCTCAGGGCACGGGAAATTCCAATCCTTTCCGTGGTTAAGATATGGCGCCAAAGCGTCGTCATGATTGGAGACAGATGCCAACGGAGGAAACGCTATGGCTGTCTGTAAGCTATGCTCACACCGGACACCAGCAGTGAGGCTGGTCATGTGGGGGTTGGGTCACTGCATTTTCTGGGAGGCGTCAATATGGTGCCGGGGGATACCGGCACTGGAGTTGGGGATATCGACTACGTCGGTGCGTTGCTTTGCATTTGTTAAACCACTTAACCTGAGGAAGGGAGAAAGGGAGACATGGAGTCTCAGATAGCCCTAAGAACAAATACCAATACCAGTCAAATCCAAGTGAAGCCATGCCCAAATCCCCATGCTAAAATTGCAATTGCGCCCCCAGAACACCTCGCTGAAAGCCAGTCGATCCCATAACAAGCGCACCATGTCCGTACCCTCCAGTGCGCCTATGTTCGCAGCGCGTGCGTATCATCCAATTCAATCAAACACCTCCCCTCGATTCAAGTCATAAACTCTAGTCAATATCCATCGCATCCGGATCCCCTTCTGACCCGAGCACAACCTGAGGCAGAGACCCAGCATCTCCCCACGGCGATGAAGAAGCCGCTGTAGGCTCCGGCAACACAGGCGCCCTCGAAGCAGCCTGGTCCCGCTCAGACGTCTGCTTCGCCCGCGCCCGCGCCCGCGCCTCGAGGATGGCCTTGCGCACGCTGTCCTGCTCCTCGGGCACTGAGATGGAGCTCGGCACGCTGTACAGCACCAGCTCCATGCCGGCCGGGTCGGGCCGCGGGTCGAGCACGCGGGGCGTCGGGAGGAGGCGGTTGCTGCGCAGGTGCTTCTCGATGTCGGGCAGGAAGACGAGCTTGCCGCCGGCGTCGGCGTCGCTCTCGTTGTCCGAAGAGGAGAGCTCGTCTTCGAGGTTGTAGATGTATACCTTGTACTTGGAGTCGTCGAGTTGCATTGGGGCCTCGTCTGTCGCCGCCGATTGGGAATTGGGTCCTTGCGCACTGCTGCTGTGCCCAGGGATTTGAGGGGTGGAATTCTCGACCGGGACGTAGAGCTTCTGGCCGGATTGTTCTGAAGCTGCCGTGTTAGCGCTTGGATAAGCCGGGGTAGCATTGAGGCCAATGGGACGCAGCCGCATACCGAGATTCAGTAAGCTCAGCCGTTTGCTGAGCCGTTCATTATTCTCAGGAGGCACATCGGCCTTGCGTTTGCGCGGGAGTTGCGGCGGTAATTGCGGCGTTGTGAAGAGCCCATGGTCGTGATGCTGGTGCTGGTGCTGGTGCTGATGGTGGTAATGCTGTCGGTCAATGCCGAGTGCGTCCATCTTGGGGCGCAGCGGGGAGCTCGCCAGCGTTCGTCCGCTTTTTTTTCTTCCAGGTTGTTTTCACCTTTTCCTCCTCGCAACTCCTCCAGTTATCACTGGGTCCCCTTCGCCAATTGACGCCTCCGCCGCGCAGCCAGCTGCAGAAGGGCTGTAAGATACGATGGAGGGTACCCAATCAATGCAAAATTCAAGAGATTGGTTGCGATAAAGAAGCGTCAGCCGAGGACTCATCCGAAGAGTCAGCCAAGTGTCGCGGCGCAGGAAAGGGGATGATGACGGGAGCCCTGCGCTGTGACAAGGCGCTGTGGTCGCGCTGGCACAGAAGCTCGCGTGGCACGGCGGCGGCTGGAGGCAACTATCGCCCGGCTTATAAGGCTTTGAGTCATGGGTCGCGAAGCTTCCACCACAAAAGCCGCCCCGCCCCGCAGTCTCTTGCACTCGAGAACTTTCGAGCATTTCAGACAGGCAACGCGTTCTCAACCGCCAACCTTAAACCCTTGCGCTACTACCCCGCGTTGATCCCCCTGCGTCTACGGACCCTGTCGGTTTCCAGAAGCGGCTATCGGTGCTATTCTTCATCCTCAACGTCAACCTCAACGCTGCCCACCATGTCTGAAGTCAAATGGACGGGACCGCACGTCCGCAAGACGTTCCTGGACTTCTTTGCAGAGAGGGGGCATTCCATTGGTAAGACTTTCTCGCCACCACGCAGCAATGGCACATATTTCTTTCCTACCCCGTGGATGACAGCTAGCCGGCCAATATTGGGGAACGGGCACAACGCTCGTCCACCGCGTCTCCCAAGGCCATGCGTCTCGGTTTGTATGTACCTATCTGTCTGGACAATTCTCTGATGCGATTGCCCCGCAGTGCCCTCGTCCTCGGTCGTGCCTCACAATGACCCCACCCTGCTCTTCACAAACGCGGGCATGAACCAGTTCAAGCCCATCTTCCTGGGCACCATTGGCAAGACTGAGCCCATGGCTCAGATGAAGCGCGCGGTGGACACGCAAAAGGTGAGTTTGGCCGTTTATTACTGACTTTTCATGGACTGTTTGTTGGTGCTAACTTGTGAGATAGTGCATCCGTGCTGGTGGCAAGCACAATGTTTGTCTTGGCCGAACCCCCCTATTTCTGGCTGGGAAGCTAACCTGGCGCAACAGGACCTCGACGATGTTGGCAAGGACAGTTACCATCATGTGAGTGCTACCGCCCCCAACCGCTGCGCAGTTTTTGTAAGCTAATGCTTCGTATCAAGACCTTCTTTGAAATGTTGGGGAATTGGTCCTTTGGCGACTATTTCAAGAAGGAGGCAATCAAATGGTCTTGGGAACTCCTGACCAAGGTCTACGGGCTGGACCCCAACCGCCTCTACGTCACCTACTTTGAGGGCAACGCCGCCATGAACCTCGAGCCGGATCTCGAGGCCAAGCAGCTGTGGCTGGAGGTCGGTGTTCCTGAGGACCATATTCTGCCTGGCAACATGAAGGACAACTTCTGGGAGATGGGCGACCAAGGGCCGTGCGGGCCATGCAGCGAGATTCATTACGACAAGATTGGAGGACGCAACGCCTCCCACCTCGTGAACCAGGATGACCCCATGGTTGTTGAGGTCTGGAACAACGTGTTCATGCAGTTCGATCGCCAACAGGACAAGTCCCTCAAGTCCCTGCCCGCGAAGCACATCGATACCGGCATGGGGTTCGAGCGGTTGGTGTCTGCGCTCCAAGATAAGGTGTCTAACTACGCCACCGATATCTTCACCCCCTTGTTCGCGAGGATACAGGAGGTTACGGGCGCGCGGCCGTACACCGACAAGTACGGCAAGGACGATGCCGATGGGATTGATACCGCATACCGTGTCGTTGCCGACCACATTCGCCTGCTCTCGTTCGCCATTGCGGATGGCGCTGCGCCGAACAACATCGGCCGAGGCTATGTCGTCAGGCGTGTTCTCCGGCGAGGCGTGCGCTATGCTCGGAAATACTTCCAGGCCGAGATTGGTTCCTTCTTCTCCAGCATTCTGCCGGCACTCGTGGAGCAAATGGGCGAGCAGTTCCCTGAGCTCAAGAAGAAGCAAGAAGATATCAAGGAAATCCTCGATGAGGAAGAAGTGGCTTTTGCCGTCACGCTGGATCGGGGCGAGAAGCAGTTCGAGAAGTACGCCGCACTCGCGGTCAAGTCCGACAATAACAAGCTCTCCGGCGCCGACGTATGGCGGCTCTACGACACCTTTGGTTTCCCGGAGGACTTGACCAAGCTCATGGCTGAGGAGCGTGGCCTGACCATCGACGAGGCCGAGGTGGAGGTCGCCCGAGAGAAGGCAAGGGAGGCGAGCAAAGCCGTTAAGGAGGCGGTCCAGACCTTCCCCAAGCTCAACGTGCACCAGATTGCCGAGCTAGAGAATACCGTCAACCTCCCTCGGCCGGATTCCGAAGCCAAGTACCAGAAAGGCGATAGCAAGGGCAAGGTGCAGCTGGTTTTCACTGGCAGTGAGTTCCGCACCACTAGCAAAGAGCTCCCGCCCAAGACGCCTCTCGGCCTCTTGCTCGACAAGACCAATTTCTATGCCGAGTCGGGTGGTCAAGTTGCGGATACCGGCAGGATCCTCATCGACGGCGTCGCCGAGTTCAAGGTGCTCGATGTACAGGAGTACGGCGGCTACATTGTGCACAATGGCTACCTTGAATACGGAGAGTTCACCGCCGGCGACGAGGTGATTTGCGAGTATGACGAGCTGCGGCGCCAGCCCATCCGGAACAACCACACCGGCACCCACGTCCTGAACCATGCGCTGAGGGAAGTGCTCGGTGAGGAGGTGCACCAGAAGGGGTCTCTGGTTGACCAAGACAAGCTCCGCTTTGACTTCAGCCACAAGACCCAAGTGAGCCTGGAGGAGATCAAGAAGATTGAAGACATGTCCAACGCAGACATCCGGAGAAACCTCAAGACTTATTACAAGGATGTCGACCTGGATCTGGCGCGCGAGATTGAAGGTGTCCGCGCCGTCTTCGGCGAGACGTACCCCAACCCCGTGCGTGTCGTGTCCATTGGCGTCGACGTTGACGAGCTCCTCAAGAACCCCAAGAACCCAGAATGGCGCAAGGTCAGCGTCGAGTTCTGCGGCGGTACCCATGTCGATGCGACTGGTCTCATCAAGGACTTGATCATCGTCGAGGAGAGCGGCATTGCCAAGGGCATCCGCCGCATCGTTGCCTACACAGGCGACGGCGCCCACCAGGCTCAACGCGACGCCAAGGTGTTCGGCGAGAAGCTGGATCACATCGAAGCACTCGAGTTCGGATCTCAGAAGGCCGCCGAGATCAAGGCTGCCGCCGTCGAGCTGGACGCGCTCACCATCTCTACCCTGACCAAAGAAGAGCTGCGGCAGCGGTTTGCCAAGATCCAGAAGGAGGTCGTTGACGAGCAGAAGAAGCGCCAGAAGGCCGAGAGCAAGACGGCCCTCGATACCGTGCAGGACCACTTCAAGAAGGAGGAGAACAAGGACGCCAAGTTCTTCGTCGGCCACCTCCCCATCTCGGCCAACGCCAAGGCCATCGCGGACGTCATGACGTACTACAAATCCAAGGACAAGGAGCGGACCGTGTACGTCTTTGCGGGCAGCAAGGATGACGCGGTTATGCACGGTGTCTATGTTGGAACGGTGAGTCTGCACGAACACACCCGCTGAGCACTGGCATTTATTTACTAACCATGCCACAGCACCTCTCGTCCAAGGGCGTCACGGCTGAGCAGTGGACTGCCGCCGTCACCGAGGTCATTGGCGGCAAGACGGGCGGAAAGGAGCCCAGCCGGCAGGGCGCTGGTGCTGAGCCTGCCAAGCTCGACGAGGCCGTTGCCAAGGCGGAGCAGTGGCTGACCGAGAAGATGAAGGAGCTGAGTATCTGAGTAGGGTGGAAGCGGAGGGAAGACGGGCAAGATCGCGACCGCATTCTTGTTTCGGTAATTCAAAACATGCTGTAAATTGAGAGGGTGCGCTGCGCTTCTGAGGTATTGAATGACGTCTAGTTTCGGCCGGAAGGAAATAGAATGGATGTGCCAACGCACACAAAGGGACGGTACAGACGTCTTGAGATCGTACCGTGGTCGTGATTCGGTCCAGCAATCTTCGCGGACATCTCAGGCTGTATTCATATACGGGGTATGGTGTATGTACATTGTTTGTGTCGTTATACAGTAAATAGCACGCTGGCATTCTTGTACCAACTCAGCAGAGGGTTTTCGCCGCTCCGCGTCTCGGTATCTTCAACGAAAGCCCATCTGCGCATGAAGTCCTCGTGGGTGAGCACGCGGGTCAGCTTGCCCGTGATGGCCTGGTAGGTGGCCTCGGCGGTCTGGAAGTTGGTGGGGAACATGATGTCGAAGTACCCCTGATGAACCTGTTGCCAGCCACTGTCAGCCCAACCTTCCGGAGGCAGCATAGCATGATTTCCCATAGCAAAAAACACTTACTAAGGGTGTGGTAACGGGCACCGGCTGTCTTTGATACCGGGTTTGCACAATCGGCGCGTTCAACCCCTTGACGGCCCCGGGCAGGGAGTGGAAGTCACTCGTCAGGAGCCGATGCGCGGGGAAACACCGCCCCAACACGTCGAAGAACTGCATCAGCCGCGTTGGGATGTACTCGGGTTCGCTGAGGTTCGACACCAGCGGTTTCCGGGACGTAAGCCAGCGGCCAAGGCGGCTCGTTGGGTACGGGACCTTGTACCGCCCATCGGTAGCTGTGTCCCGAACGCGAAGATAGCGCGCCGCGACGGGGTCCAGCTGGGGGGCATAGAACTCGAAGAAGTCGCCGTTCTCGTCGATCAGCACCATGCCCTGGAGCGGCTTCTGGGTCGACATGTCATAGCGGATGATGTCGTGCGCGAAGTTGTCGAAGACCTCGAAGGCGAGGAAGAAGCAGGGCGAGGGGACGGGGTTGGTCCAGTCGAAGATGGACTGGTTGATGATCTCCACTTTGTCTGCGTGTCCGCGTGCGGCTGAAGACTGCATCAACTGCGAGTTCTGCAGGGTGGCGAGCTGGGTGCTGATCTCGACAATCTTGTACTTTGTGCGGTTGTACACGGCCGGGTCGGCGTCGCGGATGTAATCCAGGATATTGCGCATGAGTGTGCCGCGGCCGGCACCCATCTCGTAGATGATCAGGTCGTGATAAGGGTAGGTAGTGAGCTTGTAGTTGGCGACAAGATAGCGTGCGATGGCCTCGCCGTAATAGGGGCGGAAGAGTTCGGTTGGCGTGTACCAGAGCTGGCGGGTGTCGCTCGGGGAGATGGCATCGAGGGAGTCTTCGAACTCGACATAGCGGCGCGATAGGAGAGCGTGGAAGTCGAGTTCGTCGTAGAAGGAGCGAAAGTCAAAAGGCTCGCCCGGCGTGAAAATAACGACTTGTTTTGAAAAGTACCCGTAGTTGGGGTTGTAGAGACTGTCTAACAGTGGCGGAAAGGGACGGGTGTTAGCAAGCTGCCCGCTCAAGCCCTGGTTAACGGCCTCCAACCTTCTATGAAGTCTCGCATGAACATCTTGACCCTGCGCGGCCGCTCTTTCCGCCCGCGTAGGTCCATGGCGGTCACCATGGGGTAGCGCTGGAACTCCTCCGACATGTCCTGCTGGAACACATCGCTGCGCTGCTGCCAATTGCTCTCGACCTCGGGCGCGCCGGTGCCTGATCCACTGCCACCGCGGCTAACAAACGAGCGGCGCTGCTGGTGTCGCTGTCGTTGTTGGTGTTGTTGCCGCTGCTGTCTTTGTTGCTGCAACTCCTGCTCGAAGGACCGCTGTCGACGCACGTCTCGGAGCGCCGTGGCCAGCGTCACCAGGTTCCGTCGCGATTGGCATGTTGGGTGGTGTCGGAACAGTTGCCGAAACAGCTGCGTGGCTATAGGAGAATCCATGATTCTCGGAGGGAGCCTCGCTCGCGGGGTGCCTCGGTGCCTGCAGGCAAATGGAGAGATGCAGAGCTATCCAGTTGCAGCGACCACAGCTCGCAGATGCCAGGCCCTCAACTCCCCAATTGACAGACGACTTTTTCAGGCCGGATATGGTCCGAGCTCCTTCTGGTGGGCTGCAGGGGCACGCGAGCGAGGCGCGGGGTGTCACTGCGAAGCAGCCCACTGTCCCGACAGAGACATCCCTGGCGTCGAGTTTTGACAGGGGTAGCTCTGCACCGCCCGCTCCGCCCTTGACACAGCGCAGCGATGACATCAAGCACAACAGCACTGGAGAGGCAGGGGTGTTGAGTTACTGGGGATTTTTTTTCTTCGATTCGTTTATTTTAACGTCGTCCAACTGGCATTCAAGATTTTCTGCCGTGCGCTCTTATACATCTGTTGAGATCCTTCAGTTTGTATTGGTATCGTGGAGCTGACACCCCCCGAGGAGGACGAAGAACACAAAGATGCACCGAAGATGTCACTGAGCGACCATCCCCGAGTCTACGGCACCGCCGCGCTGACGGTCGCCTTCATTGCCGGCATCTGCGCAACTTTGGGCTTCAAGGATCTCTACCCGGAACTTGAAGCGCGGTATCAGCGAAGGAGAAAGGCATCGCGACGTAGCAGCATCTTCTTCGGCCCCGTCAGCCTCGAGGACCATGAAGAGGCATCCACGACCAGCGTTGATCGCGGGAATGGCATCGTCGACGGCGTCGAGGGCACCATTGGCAACACTCCGCTCATTAAGATTCGCAGCCTCTCAGAAGCCACCGGCTGCACCATCCTCGCCAAGGCCGAGTTCCTCAACGGTGCCGGCGGCAGCCCCAAGGACCGCGTGGCCCTCAACATGATCCAGGTCGCCGAGGAGCAAGGCCTGCTCTCCCCGGGACGGGGCGACACCATCTACGAAGGCACTGTCGGCAGCACGGGCATCTCTCTCGCCGTTCTGGCCCGCGCCCGGGGCTACAAAGCCCACATCTGCATGCCCGACGACATGGCGATCGAGAAGTCTGACCTGCTGCACCACCTTGGCGCAGAAGTCGAGCGGGTGTCGGTAGCACCCATCACGGACCCGGGTCACTTCGTCAACCTGGCTCGGTCCCGCGCCAAGGAGCACACCGCGGCCGCGGACACGCCCTCGCGGGGCTTCTTCGCCGACCAGTTCGAGTCCTTGGCCAACTACACCGCGCACATGAAGACGACCGGCCCCGAGATCTATGCGCAGACCGATGGCCAGGTGGACGCTTTTGTCGCCGGCGCAGGCACGGGCGGCACCATTGCCGGTGTGACTAAGTATCTGAAGGAGGAGCGCGGGCTGGCCTCGCTGCGCGTTGTGCTTGCCGACCCGCAGGGCAGCGGGCTGTACAACAAGATCCGCTATGGCGTGATGTACTCTTCCACCGAGCGGGAGGGCACGCGCCGGCGGCAGCAGGTGGACACGATGGTGGAGGGGATCGGGATCAACAGGATCACGGAGAATTTCGAGGCCGGGAGGGGGCTGATCGACGACGCCGTGAAGGTCACCGACGAGCAGGCGGCTCGGATGGCAAGATGGCTAGTGGAGCATGACGGCATCTTTATTGGCAGCAGCAGCGCGGTCAACTGTGTCGCTGCCGTGGTGACGGCGCTGAAGATGCCCAAGGGCAGCCGGGTTGTGACAATTATGTGCGATTCTGGGACGAGGCACCTCAGCAAGTTTTGGAAACACATTGCTGCGATGGGCCTAGAGGACGATACTCAAGAGCAAGACGAGAACTTGCTTGCTGTGTTAGGGATTCAGAATCTGGCGAGGTAGCAGGGCGGGAGGGCGTAGACATCGCTGTAGCTGAACCCAGTCCTGCTGAGGTTGACTGAATCGATACCCAAAACCGAGCTCTTGAACGCATTCCGTTTGCCTTTTAAGCACATGTTGTAGCCGCGACATTGCCGACTTAAACGGTCTTCAGACACCGCGGACATTTTTTTGGGGCACAGATGTTATCTGTCCCGCCGAGTCTTACGGTACAACTGTCGCTCTTTTCAGTTCTCAGAACCAGAGCCTCCTTCCCCAAGACGGGCAACGACATCCCGCTGCTTGGGTATCGTGCACAAGCATGCAGTATTCCCCTTCCTCAAAACTCCCGTAAGCCAAATATTCCGTTACCCTATCGCGCCCGAAGAAGACACAAATCAAGGCAGAGGTCACCTGGCCTGTAAGAATGCATGCATGCCTCTACAGGCAGAGATCCAGGTCTCCTCCAGGATGCCAATGCCTTCGGCTTGAGGCCCACCGCAACCCTACGGAGATCGCCTCAAGCTGTGGAATGTTTCCCTGAACCATCTCCCAAAAACATCCGAAAGCCAGCCGCGCACTGCTCACTGCCCCAGCCAGGCTTATGCAGGCGAGATGGAATGAACGCGATAACCCAAAGCAAATAAAGTACCCAGCGAGTACCCAGCGGCCCCCCCTACGAGAACTAGCCCAGATGTCAGCAAGGACGGTGCAATCCAGACCGCGACGGACAAGCAAAGCACTCTCACCTTCCACCGGTGCCCACATACAGTGCACTCGCAGAACGTCGTCATGGGCTCATCGGCCGAGCGGGTCTGCGCCTGGCTGTACGAGACCTTCTTCTGCTTGCACTTGCTGCACTGCAGCGAGTCGCTGATGGACTTCTGGGCCATGGGCACCTGCGCCTTGAGCATGTTCTCGCGCTCCAGCTCGCGGTCGCGGGCGCGCTGCGCCTCCGAAGCCAGCTCCTCGTCCGTCATGACGACGAACTTCTCGGGCGCGATCTCGCCCCCGAGCACGCGGCGGCCGAGCTCCGGATTGTCCTTGCGCTTGAGGCTGGTCATGAGGCCGCGGATCTTCTTGGGGTACTCGGACGTCTCCTTGTAAACGGCGTAGGCAGCCGCCTCCACCTCCATGGCGCGCTGCAGCACCTCCTCAATCGACTCGGTCGCGCGGTACGCCAGGCCGTTGTAGAGCACGCCGATACTACCGTCGCGCGACCTGTTGCCTGTCCGTGAGATGTCGACGTTGTCGGTCTTGAAGTGCCGCTTCTCGGGGTCGCCCTTGTAGGGTGTGCTGTAGGAGGACGACGGCGGCGCGGGTGAGTCCTTCGGGGTCGGGGACTTGCTCTGCTCAAGCTTGCGCTTCTTGGCGTCCTTGGCCGCATCGACGTTCTTGCGCCACTTGGAGACAATCTCGTTCGCCATTCGGGCGATGTCCTTGTTCTGGTTATGGCGCAGCTTGCCGACTGCAACACCGGCCTTCGTGGACTTCAGGTCGACGTGGTGAGCATCCTTCCCGTGAATCCTGCGCGCCACACCTGAGACCGACTTACACGTAGCTGTTCCTCGGTCGGCGCCTTCTCCTGCTTCAACTGCTCGAGAAGCTGGATGACGACCGACGGCGGCTCGGACGAGACGGCCTTGGTCAACGCCCGGATATGCTTGCTCAGTGCCTGGTCGTCCATGTTGTTTTGACTGTCCACAGTGCACTTGGCGAGTTCCCTTGCTCCGCTCGGTTCGCGCAACCGGTGCTGTCGACAGGTGGTTTCGGTAGTTCGAAACGAACGCGCGGCTTGCGGCGAACGGAGCGATGGGTTCTAAAACCAAGCCAATCAGCACGAAAACCGCCCTGAGTCTCCAGAGCCGTGATTTTCTTTGCGCGCAAGAAAAAGAAAAAGTAATTATTGCTGAGGGCCCAGGCGAAGAAGTTGGGCAGTGAGCGTGAAGGAAGGGCTCGTGAAAGCAATGACTTGGCGCGCGTTTCGCACGATGGGCGAACGTGGAAGCGAGACAGCTTTCCAGAATCGGCACAAAAGGCGCCCAATCGATAACCGACGTCAGGTATCGCTGGGCTGCCCCACCACTCAGCCCACCTGTACCCTGTGCTCGAATGCTCGGCCTTTCAGTGCCAAGCATTTCCATCCGGAGTTTAGCCGTGCAGCAACCTCAAACGACTTCAAGTTTGAATTGACTGCTCGAAGGGAAGGAGCAGGCTCACGGCATCAAAGAAAAGCCGGGGTCCTGACTACTACCTCCTACCCAGGGTGCCTCAAGCACCGATACCGTGATCCTTTCTTAAATGCGACAGGGATCCGAATGGTACCTTAGGGAAAGTATCTGAGGTGTTTCGAGACCTTACCATTGATCGTATCCTCATTTGAAGCACTTGCCTGTGCATTCCTTGTCACGTCCTCACTGAGAGTCCGGAAAAGGACCTCGCCCCCGCTATTTACTATTTATTTATTCATTTATTCCTATTCTACTTGCAATAATTTGCCAACAGCAGGCCATCTGTATCCAAAGCCACCCACCCATTCATACCTCGGCGGCATGTCGTGAGCGCCGGCTTACAAATTGACCAGAACGTTCCCATCAACCGCATGGAGGTTGCAAGGCACCGCCCAGCGTTGTGCGCCTTGCGCACTCCACTCGACTTGGTGTCCTTCTCGATGCGGACCCAACCTGATCGCGTCTTCAAGATGCTAGGGAAGCACACAGTCAAGGACCCCTTCTTCTCCTGTTCCCTTGCCTCTTTGACCCTCTCCTTCGCCTGTTCTTCTTTGTCCTCCTCCTCCTCCGCGTCCTACTCATCTTCAGCCTATGCGGACCTTGATCGCGTCCTCAAAATGCCTGAGAGGCACGCGGTCGAGGTCTCCTTCCTCTCTTCTCCTTCTCCTTCGCCTCCTTGACTTTCTCCCCCGCCTTTTCCTCTTCTTCCTCCTCCACCACCACCACCTCCTCACCTTCAACTTCATCCTCATCTTCCTCCCCCTCAATTGCTGGGTCACGGCCTTCTTCCCCATCTTTCTCCCC
Organism: Chaetomiaceae sp. R4402; assembly: GCA_023628555.1. Taxonomy (NCBI): domain Eukaryota; kingdom Fungi; phylum Ascomycota; class Sordariomycetes; order Sordariales; family Chaetomiaceae; species Chaetomiaceae sp. R4402. Next base: position 238,942 of record JAMAKO010000009.1, read on the forward strand.
CGCGCTCGGCTTCACCGACTTCCATTCAATGAAGCACGCAAAGATCACCGACAAGGCGCCAAGCGGGATGGACATGGTGAACACCGCCGAGAGTGCCCGGTTGTATATGTCCAGCATGGCTGGCAGCTTGTCCGCCGGCACCAAGTGGCGAAACGAAGCTGCTCCGCCGTCGATGAGCTTCTTGATGTCGATGTCGTCCAACGCCCGCGCCTTGGTCGCCTGCAGCAGCTGGTTTTGAAATATGCTGTTGCCCACGGAGAGGAACAGGGCACCTCCGAGCGACTGCGAGGCCACCACGGCTGCCGTGCCGACGGCCAGATCGTCCTGGCTCAGCACAGTCTGCACCGCCGTGAAGCCCTGCTGGATGGAGATGCCGAAGCCCGCGCTCGTCAACACCTGGTAGCCCACCCACTGCGCCGCCGACGAGTCGACGCTCAGCACCGTCATCAACGCCACACCAGCGGTGCCAACGGCGCTCCCTACCACCGCCGGAGGTGTCGCGTAGCCGATTGCCGACACGAAAATGCCGGCGGACACGGTGAAAACGGCGTTCACGGCGAAGTAGGGAATCATGTTGACGCCCGACTGCACCGCGCTCATGCCGCGGATGGCCTGGAACCAGACGGGCAAGAAGAAGGTCAGGTTGATTAGCGCCCCGTAGATCATGATGGCCATCCCGCACGAGGCCGCCACGGTGCGCTGCGTCACGATGCGAGGCGGCATCAAAGCCGCCTCCCCTTGGTACCATTGCCACAGGACGAGAAGGATGGTGGCAGCTCCGCAGCCGGAGAGGAGTCCAATGATCTTGGCGCTTGACCAAGCGATGCCCTGCGTGGTGAACTGGAGCGCGAGGAACAACATGATCGCCCCCCCGAGGAGCAGCACGTTTCCAATCAGGTCCAGATCTTTGCACCGCTCAAGAAATCCACGGCGGCCAATCCTGGTTTTCTTGTCGCGGAACAACACGATCATTGCAAGCGCGGATACTCCCCCGACTGGGAGGTTGATGTAGAAGCACCAGCGCCATGACTGCGGCTCTGTCAGTTCGCGTTGATCAGCGGACGCGGCAAGGTGGACCTACGACAAGATCTGTGAAAACGCCACCAAGCAGTGGTCCGGTCGAGGCTCCGACGCCGAACCTTCAAGTACCCGATCAGCAGCTGCTCTAGTGTTGTTGGATAAGTAGCCAGCGATATGTTACTCACATTGTGCCGACCACGGCCATGAAGACTGGGCGACTTTGCAGGGGAACTGCCTCCGCCGCGATGACGAAACTGCCGGTCAGGATGCCGGCGGAACCGAAACCCGCAATCGCTCGTCCCACGATCAGGGTTGCCGAATTGGGCGCCACCCCGCAAAGCAGAGAGCCGAGTTGGAACAAGGATACGGCCACCAGGTATGCCTTCTTCACGGAGAAAAGCATAAAGATGCGGCCGAACATGGGCTGGAAGGCACACGCCGTGAGGAGGTACGCCGAGCCATACCAACCGATATCCGGCGTCGACCCGAACTCGTGGGTGATGTAAGGGATGGCCTTTGCAAAACGAATGGTTAGCGGCACGGCAAGAGAAGGGCGCAAGGGCCGGTGGGCTGATGGGCTGGTGGGCTGGTCTCACCGTGGATATGATGGTACGGTCAATTGAGATCAGGAACTGGGCGATCATGAGGCTAATCGCGAGGCAGGCCAGCGGGAACCCCGTCAAGAACGGGTTCGCCTTCTGTTCTGCCATCTGCGTCTCTGTTGTTCGCTTTCGATATACGTCGATTGAATCAGGCCGGCTGAGGACGCGCATGGTTCCCTCGACGTCGTCTTCGCTGTCCCAGCCGTTTTCGTCTTTGCTGTTGCGTGCGAGAATCGCGGTTTCTGAATGAACGGCTTGGCTAGTCCGTTCTTGCGTTGGCTTTTCCGGCGAGTCGTGGTTTCCGGTCCTGCACACGCCTCGTGCTTTCTCTTGAAGCTCGCCCATGCCTGCCGCAAGCAGAGCCATGTCGGCTGGCGGTCGTCTGCAGGACGACTCTGGAAGGGACTGGTCCACCTTCGATACGGTTAGAAGCTCGGCTATGCTCACGAACATGCTGTGTCCCTTTGAGCGGTATCGGCGCAAAAGTGGGAGTTGGGAGGTGGACGTTGACCGAGGGCTTTTGTGGTCCGAGAGTGGCAGAGAACGGGGGGTTGTTTTTTAAGGGGCAATTGTGCTGTCATCACTCTCAAGCATGCGTCAGCACGGTGTCCAGCCAACGCGAAGATTTAATTTTTTTTTTTTTATTCCGCTGTTCAAGCATCAGGTCCGCTTTGGCTGGCTGGCTGATCTGTCAGTGTCAGAAGCAAGCGGAAATTTTGGTATGTCGTCACGACGGAGACTTGCCCGAGCGGACGATGCGATCTGTCACTGTGTGGCGAACTTTACCGGACGCAACTCCCCTATCTCGGCCAACACCACACGATATACGAGCTTGTGATGCTTCGCGCATTGTTGCCTGGGAAACCATGACTCGGCGCTGCGAGCCCTGCAGCTGACGATGGGAACCCATCTGATATCAGCCCGAGGCCACCACGACCTGCATCTGGTTCAAATCGATGTGCCGGAAGGTCTCATCCACTGGCTTTCACGGTGTCCACAAGCTCCGCGGTGACTGCAGCTGAAGGCCCGTTTCGCTTGCAAATCACTCAACAGCCGCTGGTCCTAATGTTTACGCCCCAACCGTCTTGCGTCACGCCATCCCGAGCTCCGTCATATCGTCTGTGCAAAGCTTGCTGAGAGGTTTCGTGCACGGCGTACATCCCCTCCGTCACTTGCTGGCGTCGTCGCGCTGCTCTCCAAGACTCAGCCATGGCCGGCAACGTCAACTTCACCCCCGTCTTCGTGCTGTCGACACTATGGTCGATCTTCTTCGCCAGGAAGGTCGGCCTACCCATGCTCTGGACTTTGGTAACACTCTGGCCGGCCGTCGTCTTTGGCTACTACGTTATCTGGCGAAGCTGGCTTTTCCCATACCACTTTTCTGAGTTGCGCCATGTCCCGACCGTCCCTGGCTTCCCTCTCTGGGGCCAATTCTTTGACATCATCCTGTGCGAATGCGGCGTACCGCAGCGCGAATGGCACAAGAAGTACGGCCCGGTCATCCGCTACTACTTTCCGTTTGGCGCGGAGCGACTGTCGGTTGCCAGCGACGCGACCATCAAGCACATGACGACCAAGAACCCCTACAACTTCCCCAAGCCAGTGCGCGCCAAGCTGTGGATGGTCCGCATCCTCGGGGAGGGTGTCCTCCTGGCCGAGGACGACACACACGTTTCCCAGCGGAAGACTCTGAGCCCCGGCTTCTCGATCCAGGCCGTCCGCGGCTTCCATCCCATCTTCTGGGAGAAGGCGCTGCTGATGGCCAAGTTGATGAAGCAGGAGATGGACGCCGACCTCGTGTTTGCCAAGTCGTTTGAGGTTCTGGAGTGGTTCAACCGGTGCACGCTCGACATCATTGGCCGCGCCGGCTTTGGCTACGAGATCAACTGCCTCGAGAGGCCCGAGGAGCTCATCCGCGAGGCCTACCGGCTCGTCTTCAAGTTCGACCTGGCCACGCGCGTGCTGCACGGCGTCCAGGCCTTCTTCCCCTCGACCCAGTACGTCCCCGCCCAGGGGAACCGCGATGTTGCCCGGGCTCGTTCCATCATTGTGGACAAGGCGACCGAAATCATCAGGAAGAGGCTGCACCTGGCTGAGGTGGACACCCGCGGCAAGGACGTCCTGACCCTGGTGGCCAAGGAGAACAAGAGGCTGAAGGGTATTGGTGAGCCGGGCCTGTCGTTTGACACAATGCGCGACCAGGTCATGACCTTCCTCGCGGCCGGCCACGATACCACGGCCACCGGCACCGCCTGGACCGTCCACTTGCTCGCAACGTACCCGGTCGTCCAGCGCCGGCTGCGCGAGGAGATCCGCCAGTACTACCCCTTCCTCTTCGATCCCAACCAGCGCTTCGACATTGACCTGATGGAGGGCGTGGACCCGGATAACCTGCCCTACCTTGACAACGTCTGCCGCGAGTCGCTCCGCGTCATCCCGCCCATTCCCATGACGGTGCGGGAGTCGCGCCGCGACGACCGGATCGGCGACTACAAGGTCCCCGGCGGTACCGTCATTTACATGCTCGCCAATGCCATCAACCGCCTGCCGTGGTTTTGGGGCCCGGACGCGGACGCGTTCAACCCCGACCGGTGGGACCACCCCTCCGCCACGGCCGTGACCAACGCCTTCATGACCTTCCTCCAGGGGCCGCGCGGCTGCCTGGGGCGCAAGTTCGCCGAGGTGGAGATGAAGGTGCTCCTGATTGTGCTGCTCAGCACGTTCGAGTTCGAGCGCGACTGGTCCGTCAGCGACCCGGAGGAGTGGAAGATGTGGCGGCTTGTGTTGCGGCCCAAGTATGGCATCACGGTCCGGGCGATTCCCATTCAAGAACCTTAACCCCAGTTATCTGGGATCAGCGACGTTGCGGTGTCATCGTGCGGTGAATTCTGTACTGTACAGTTCTTGTGCATCAGCGAGATACAGCATGTTAATAGCGGGTGTTGGTGCTGAATCATGTGCCTAGAGAATATAACCTGAACCTTTCTCTCGGGGCCATAAACTAAGCCCATGCGAAGAATCCGCTCCTGTTGTCTTTTGAGGCACCAGCGGGCCATCGGTCGACTACCGGCCGTGTTGACATGACCACTAGAAGCCCGGGTTAAATGGGGTTTATTTTCTGCTAGCTAATGTATCCTCAGAGAGGTCAAGCGCACCATCCTCCTCGATCCTAACAGGCCAGACCCACTGATGTCTTACATCCCGTGGGAGTTCTTCATCCTCCACCCGTTTCCCAGAGTTACAAAGTCCCAGCCATTGCAGCCTGTACAGCACCCAAAAACAAATAACAAAAAAAAAACACCAACAGGGTGAAAGAGTCGAGAAGGCGCACAACCCAACCCAACCCAGCTCAGTTCTTGCCCGTCTGCTTGTCCTTGCTGTTGTCGAAGTTGAAGTCCTTGTCGAAGTGGATCTTGTGGGCGCCCTTCTCGTTGAAGATGGTGACGGGGTTGCAGACGCTGATGCCCTTGCAGGTGATGTTGATGTTGGACTCGGAGGCGCCATCGTCGGCGGCGGCGAGGATGTCGGCCAGAAGGGGAGGCGGGGCCTTGATGTTCTTGTTGCTGGTGGCGGTGCTCGTGCGGAAGTGCTTGTCGGTGGTGGTGCCGTTGCGGGTGCCGGCCGTGGTCTCGCGCATCCGCTCGACGTGGTTGGCGATGATGTCGAGGAGGCGCTCGATGTCGTCGAGGACGCCCGTGTCTTGGAGTTGGCCCTGGGAGCTGGCCGAGATGACGGCTGCGTTCACGGCCTGGACGGCATCGTGGAGCGGCAGCGTGGAGTTCTGGGTGCTCTGCGCCTGGGATCGCCACACCGGCATCGCCAGGGTGATGTTGAAGATGATGACGACGCGAACAAGGAATGCGAAGGTGGAAAGCATCTTGTCGATTTCGGCGCTGAAGACGCGGAATATCGAGTTGGGAATGGTGTTTAGTTGTGTCGAAATGCAGGCGGGTGGTGGGTGCGTGTGCCGAAGGACATGCTCAAGAGCCAAAGCAAATCCCGAGTGATGAAGAGAAACCCTGGGAAACAGAACAGTAACAATGGAGAGGGGATAGATATAAAGGGGCGTCGAAGTCTGCAGGTAGCAGAGATTTCCATTATCGCCCCAGCAACATGGGGGTCTGCATGGTAAACAGTGATATATTAGCATGATCTCATGACGCAAGAACTGCAAAATCATGCAGTGGACAATCGGCCAGTTGTTTAGAGGCCGCAGTCAGGCTACTTGTGACGCAGATCCTGGCGTGATTTGGTTTGTTTACTTTGCCCAGGAAAGGGGGGGCGTTGATGTCGAGTGTCGTGGCCAAGTGAGCGGAGGCTTTACCCCTGAGCCTCCAGTCTCCGGACATCGTGTCCGCCTATCGTGTTGTTCGTCGGCGCATACACTCCGCAGCGCACGGTGGCAAGCCGGCTGCATTCCAAAAGGAGGCAAAGATTTGTATTGTCATGAGATGTCAACAATGGCACGGGCGTTCCTTGACCATCTGCCTGCAGCATACCGTGTCGTCCCGCATATCTCGCCCGCGTCCCCTATATATTGACCCAGCCATCCGTCGACCCCAATCCATCTCGTACCTCCAGACTCACTTCTTCTTCATCACAGTTGAGATACCAGTGCTCACCACCCTCACCAGAGTTTTCGCCTTCGTTCATTCACGATGCTGTTCCAAATCCTCATCGGCTTCTTGGGCCTTGCGATGGCCATTCCGCATATGGCTCTGCTCCCTTTCTTGCAGTAAGTACATCCTTCTCGTTCCCATGCCGTCGCCATCTGAGCCATCCACCTTCGGCAAGTCGCCGGCCCTCAAACATCAATGGGGTACACCCATGCACGTTCACTTCCTACAATCCTTAGGTACTGACCCCTTTGTCTTCACAGGACAAACATGGCGGCTCGGGCGGTGACGAGCACCAAGGCTGTGACTACAGTTCCAGTGGTCGCCACCGTGCCGATGGCCACTACTGTGCCCGTGGTTACCGTGGCCCCTGTTGTTACTACCATGGCTGTGGCCCTTACCACTCCCATCGTATTCAGCACCATGGACCTGGTCATGAATGCCACCACGACCGAGATTACCACCACGCAGACCGCGTCAAGCACCACGAGCGACTTGTCCACCGGCAAAGGACCGGCCGTCAACTCGACAACCATCACTGTCACCGAGACCGAGACAGCGACGGGCGCCACGACCAGCCTCTCCACCCGTAGAGGCCCGGCTGACTCGACCACGACCACCACCATTGTGATCACCGCAACGGAGTCCGCAGTCACCACCTCGCCCGGCGTGTCCACCGGGAAGGGTCCGGCTGTCAACTCGACGATCATCATCTTGTCCAGCACTACCGTTGTCACCAGCACCGCGGTCGTCACCAGCACATCGATCACCACAAGCATCGCCGACGCGACCAGTGCCACCGTTGCCTCGTCAACCGCGACCACACACACCACCACGGCCCCAACGAGCACGACCACGCCCCCGCCGGACGCGGACACTGTCACCGCCCTCATCCTCCGCCGAGACTGGCACGACAACCGGAAGGCTGCCCTCTCCCGCGCGCGCGAAGCCGCCGCTCGCGGAAGCCAGAGGGGCAAGGACGGTCAACGCCGGGGTGATGAGGCGCGCCAGCGCGGCCAAGCCCGTGCCAACGAAGACAACCGCAACGCCGCCAACAACAACAACAACGGCCCCAACCCCGCCAAGCGCGCCTGGCGAGACGACGTCGTCAACGCCCTCGACAACGCCTCCTCGGCCCGCGCCTACGCATCTTCCGTCGCATCGTCAGCACACTCCTACGCCTCATCAGTGGCCTCGTCCGCCCACGATACCGCTTCCACGGCCGCCGCCGGCCAAGACCAATCGAGCGCCAGCACCGCCGCCACGGCCACGCAGACGGATGCCGCCACCGGCGCGACGCCCATCGCAGCGGCGCAAACCAACAGTGCCGCGTGTGAGGAGAAGACGCACGCCATGCACACCAGCCTCGTGGCTGCCGTCGTCCTTTTCGTGACGGCTGCTGCTCTGACCTTTGCTGGTTTCTGAGGGACTTGTCCTCGCTTGTGTGTACCCATTTTCCCTATTTGCTTGTTCATTGTTTTTGTGTGGCGGAACGTGCCGGCGTTACTTGTTAAGCCAGGGAGGAATTTCGAGAGGAGAGAAGAGGGAGGATTTTGAGGAGATATGGGAGGGAGTTGGGTAGATAGTGGGATGTCATGGGATTGAACAATAATGTACATAGGTAGTTACAAATCCACAGGGGTACACACACCTAACATGCGCCATGATGAGAAGACTTCCCCGTCTATGCTTTCTATGCTGCCCGGTTCCAATTGAATACAGCCCAAGTAGAGTGATGATACACGCGAGTTGTCGTACAGGTATTTTCTTTGGCTTCAGTTGTGTAGTTTCAGGTGATACGGCGCGAGCTGCTCGGGCGTGAGTTGTCCTGGGCTGTTGGTGGTGAGGTCCTCGCCTTTCATCGACTTGGGGAACGCAATGACATCGCGCACCGAGTCCGTGTAGGTCAGCAGCGCGACAAGACGGTCGAAGCCTAAGGCAAAGCCCGCATGAGGCGGACAGCCGGCCTTGAGAGCTTCGAGTAGATGTGCAAACTGGGCGACGCCGGCGGGGGGCATGCGCAGAATCTTCGACATGACATACTCCTGCATCTCGGGCAAGTGTATGCGTCGACTGCCGCCGCCCAGCTCAACGCCGTTGACCACGAGGTCGTAGTGATCAGCTTTCGCCCTCAAAGGATCAGTGAAGAGCAGTTGAGCGTCGTCGCTTGTCAGCGGCGCTGTGAACGGGTGATGGGTCGCCGAGAAGCCTGCGCTCCCGCCCTGGCCGGGATCCGTCCCGTTGTCGGGGGTAAACATGGGGAAACCTGTCACCCAAAGGAAGCGAAAGCCAAAATCCCGCGGAAGAAGACCGAGGCGCACGGCAGCTTGGTACAGGAGAGTTCTGCACGTGCCCAGGGCCGTCGAACCTCCGTGGAAGGGCTTGTCCTCGCGGGCCTGGAAGAAGAGTACGTCCCCGTCCTGCAGGTCGGCCAACGCCTCGCCGGCTTCGCCACGCTCCAAGGCGTCGGCACCATCAAACCCAAGTGGTGAAAGACCTCGGAGAGGCTTTGATGAGTCGACAACGAGCGCGACGGTGTCACCGTCAGGATTCTTGCCAAGCAGTTTAGGCAGCGTTTTCATGAACTCGTCAAGGAAGGCCGGCCTTGGAGCATGGTTCTTTCCTGGTTCGGCAGGATCAGGGCGGAATCTGAACGCCTCCACGACGGGGTTCTCCAGGTGGCTAATCATGGAAATGAACGAGCGCGGCAGAGCGTGGTCAACGCGGTTGATCTGCCGCAGTTAGCTACGCTCAGTCCTAGCCACCGCAGAAAGTTACCTCGAACGGGATTCGCAGGTCAGGCTTGTCGATCCCAAACCTCGTCATGGCCTCTTGGTACGACATACGCAGAAAAGGGGCCACAACAGGCTGCGAGCGGTCGATAGGCTCACCGTCTTCGGCTGGCTGCTGCTACCCTTTTAGCATTGAGTGGTTTTGTGCCGGGGGATCTGATGGTACGCATACCGAGCCAGACCTCTTCGGCGCAAGATACACATCTTCGCCCTCTTTTACGGCTGATAGATTTGACTTGAGCCAGAGGGCTAGGTCCGAAACCAGCGACTCGACCGTTCGCATGACGTCCTCACCCGTAGCAAAAGCCATCTCCAAATCCAGCTGTGCACGGTCAGTTGACCAAACAATTCCTCCAACTACTGCGAGTTTGTCTTACCTGGGTGAACTCAGGTTGCCGGTCGGCCCGCAGATCCTCGTCCCGAAAGCAGCGGGCAAATTGGTAGTAGGACCGAATGCCGCTAGCCATGAGTATCTGCTTGTACTGCTGGGGGCTCTGCGGCAGAGCGTACGCGCGGCCCGCGCGTCTCGTGGGTACCAAAAACTCGCGCGCACCTTCCGGCGTGGACTTGAACAGGATGGGCGTCTCGACCTCGGTGAAGCCTCGGTCGTGCAGAGACTTTCTGAGCTGGAATGCGATCTTGGGCCGAACAAGCAGGCGAGAACGGAGGGGGTCGGAGAACCTGATTTGCAGATGGCGCGCACTCGGGGGAAACTGGACGTCCTTGGAGACGATGATGTTCTTGGAGAAGTTGTTCAGCGGCTGGATGCGTTCCAGGTCGATGTCGACGCGCGAGACGTGACTGGGGAAGCTGCCGGGTCTCGACGAGTCGTCCGAGGACTCGGGGGAAGAGTTCCCGTCGGGCTGCGCATCACGGTAGAGTTTGGTGACGGTCCCTGTCACCGAGACCGGGCTGTACAGCGGCGTGTCCCGGAGAGCGCGGTTTGCGGTATGGCCCGGGCTGTCGGGCTCCGTGAAGCTGGAGGCGACCTGTATGGCGGGCGCGTTGTCTATCTGTACGTTGGCAAACACCAGCTTGGCATGGTGCACGCGCTTTTTGGAGAGGAAGCCATGAACAACCACCTTGCCGCCTTCCTTGAATTCCTGGGCGCTGGACGCCGCGGGGAAGTTGCCTGGGGCGCGTTAAACCTGTTCTTACCCGTGCCCGCGCAGAGGGAGGCTTGAACAAAAACAAGGGACGGCCTACTGAAGCTGGGCCACTGCTCGAGGATTTGTTCTGGGCTGGCTTGCTGGTGTTTGAAGCGACGAGTGGCCGGCGCAGGCGCAGTGACGGGACTCAATTGCCTGCAAAACCTCAGTTCCCGTTGCCCAAAGGCGCAGAGTCGCCGCAGTGGAAGACGCCGCAGCGCCATCGCCGTCTTGCTCAAGTCCGCCTGGGCTCAAGGGTTGCTCGGGGCCTTCACGCTCACAACATCATCTTCTGAGGAGAACCTGGAAGTGCACTGTAGCTGGTACACTGACTGCCTGCCTGTACACGCTCTGGAAAGCACGCTGATAAGAAAAGTGTAAGCCTTATCGGAGCTCCTGAAGGCCTCGACGGGACGGTCCACTCTCCTCGGCCAATGTTTGGCCCGGCTGGCTCAGGTGGGCCCACCGTTCGCTCGGCGCCAACAAAAATGCTTGCACGCCAAACGGATTGCTGAACTTTCTTCTCTTTTCTCTTCATCCCTTCGATTCAAAACAAAGTGAGTGCTACCAATGCGACAATCAAACCTGCTCTTCTGTACCTCTGAATTCGAGCTGACTGTATCTTCAGATGATGAAAGCCAGCGTGTTCATATGATGAAACTTCCTCGATCTCGAGCTTCCGGACTCTCCCCTCTGCGGGGCTCAAGTGGTCTGGCTGTGAGAGATGGTTGGGAGGCATGAAATAAGCGTTCGGCACACCGACCTTGTTACTCATCGGACGCAATGATGGCATCTCTGATTACTCTGAATACGAAGGGGCCTGTGCGTGCGGCCGAGTGGCCGACTACCTGTGCAGGGAATGCTATGTCGTGAGGGCGCGTTGGGGACCTGCTTCCAAGTGGTTGGAGTTCAAAGCCGCTGCGACCCGGATCCTTGATGGCCGGCCTCGATCTTGCAAACTTACCCTGCGCGGTTACTTCCTGGCACTGTGATCAGACATGGCCTTATATAGGTAGTTATTGAGAGACAATGTTCAGAAACTGACGTGATGTCTTCACTCTGGCCTGCGTGCGCTCCCGATGATTGCAAGCCTTGCGCAGTTGCGGCGACAACCTGTCTTGCTTCAAGCGCGAACACTTGTAGGAGGCGTTGCACAGCATCCAAACCCACTTTGTGGCACCAGCAGTCTGCTTCGTGGCCGCGTCAGAAGCCTCAGCAATCGACCAAGTGTGCAACCGTAGGACCTCGCAAAATGAATGTCTGGTGGTGGACATTCTGAACATTTTTCAGACGGCTGCCAAGGCCGAGCGCATCCACTCCCCAACTGCCCTGGCCTACCCGTGGCTGTCCCATGTTGCGGGAACATGGGCGCCCAGATGAACCCCCTGCTTGGGTGGACTGCGGGAACAGATGCCCAGTTTGGCCGCTTCGGCACCTTCTGCATTTGGGCCCGCCAGAGCAACCCAACACCGGCGTCACCTCCTGGTACCAAGTCGTGCAGCCAACCAACCTGTTGCTTGTTTTCCCGCGCCGCGCGCGACTGCGACTGGCCCCAGCTGCACAGTGCATCGGCCCAGCCTCATGAGAGGTGCGACGCCGCCCGCTGCCCGATCGTGACCTCAACCCACGGCTGCGTCTCCTCTCATCGACCGTTGCACCTGATAACCGCTGCATCCGATTGAACGTCCCCCCCCAGCAGCTTCGATCGAAGCCCACTCAGACTGTTGCTGCGAGACATCGCGTCGGTGCCCGGGCCGAGATCAGGGTTTCTGAGTACCCAAGCCGAGTTTCTCTGACGACGAATCCCGCCTCGTGGCCCAGCTCGCCGACAGCTCGGTAACCATGGCGAGTTCGTTCGAGAAGTCGGTGAAGGGTGCAACCAAGGTCAAGGTACGCTGGCGCCTCCTTTCCGCCCCCCTTCTACGCTTGACGCCTTGCGCGCATCTTGGCTGACGCCACTGCTTCAGGCCGCACCCCCCAAGACGAAATATATCGAGCATATCCTGGTTGCGACACACTCGGGCGAGGCAGGCATCGGGGAGGTCTTCAGGGCGCTGCAGTACCGGCTTCGCGACTCGACATGGACTGTCGTCTTCAAGAGCCTGATCACAGTCCACCTAATGATCCGCGAAGGCTCGCCAGACGTGACCTTGGCCTACTTGGCCAAGCACAGGAATATGCTAGCCGTGAGCGTTTTCTCGGATGGTCAGTCCAGAGCTCGACAGAACGCCTGAACCCCCGTCTACTCGTCAGCAGCTGACTCGATTGTGCAGCGCAAGTCCAGGGCCGCAACCTCCGCCATTACTCCACTTACCTCTCCGAACGAGCCCGCGCCTACCGCGAGACCAAGGTCGACTGGGTGCGGGCCAAGGACGCCCGGTTAGAACGGCTGTCCGTCGATAAGGGGTTGCTGCGGGAGACCGAGATCGTCCAACAGCAGCTCTCGGCTCTGCTGAAATGCGACGTGATGGAGAATGACCCGGAAAACGAAATCACAATCACCGTCTTTAGGCTACTAGTGTTGGATCTGTTGGCTCTATTCCAGGCCTTGAACCAGGCCCTGATCAACATTCTCGGTAAGCCCTGTTTGTGACCGCCCCGCCTGCGACGCTTCTGCTGACCGCGCCCAAGGCCGTTTCTTTGAACTGTCCAAGACGGACGCTGAGAGGGCTATGGACATCTACCGGACGTTCACGAAACAGACGGACTATGTGGTGCAGTACCTCAGTGTCGCCAGGCAATACGAGCACCACACCAGGGTGGAGGTCCCCAAACTGAAGCACGCACCTGTCAATCTTGGCCGCCAGCTCGACGAGTACCTGAAGGATCCCGATTTTGAGATACATCGACGACAGTACTTGGCCGAACTGGACGCGAAGAAGGCGAAGGGAGGGTCGTCGGGGCCTGCCAAGTTGACGAAGATAGAGTCCGCGAAAGCCTCCTCGAGTGCGAACGCGAGCAGTTCCAAAACACCTGCAGCCGCTAAACCGGAGCTCCCGAAAGGCCCAGATGCCAACCTTATCGACTTCTTCGAATCTATAGAGCAGAACCAGACGCCAATGGCAGTACAAGCCCAGCCGCAGCCGCAACTTCAACAGCAGTCCCAACTACCCACGCAAATGCAGATGGGCATGTCACCATGGGGGCCGGCGCCATTCCAACCACAGACACTGCCCCAACTCCAAACCGGCTTCGCCCCTCATCCCACCGGCTTCGCAGCAGGTGTTCCATTCCAGCAGCAGAATCAAGCTGCGTTCTCGCCGAACCAGCAAGTCACGCCGCAGATGCAGCCTGCATTTACGGGCGCCGGCTTTGGGGGCTTCTCGCCCCAGCAGCAGCCGCATCCGCAACCACAACCGCAACCTAGCTTTCAACCCAGCTCCCTGTCTCCGATCCCGCAGGGCTCCGCCGCAACCTTTCAGAATACTGCGGCGCCCGCCTTCCAAGGCGGCCTACAGGCCCCAGCGCAAAGCACCAACCCGTTCCGTCAATCCATGCTCGTCGGTCAACAGACCGGCACGCCGTTTGCGCCGGCGCCGGCCGCTGTGAACACCCAGCAGCGCCCTGCCACAAGCCAGTCCACCAACCCTTTCGCCCGCCCTTCGCCCCAAGCGACTCAGCCATTTGGCATCCCGGTCTCGAACTCGCCGTTCCAGTCACAGCCTACCCAGCAGCCCGCGGCAGCAACTGCGCCGATGCAGCCGATGCAAACGGGGACCAATCCGTTTGCGAAGAACTTCACCATTCCCCAGCCAGCTCAAGCGACGCAGCAGCAACGGCCTGTCACTGCCGGCGGCATTCTCTCGCAGCCGACGGGCAGCACGAACCCCTTCAGGCAGGGCGCCTTTGTCAACCACACTACTGGCATGGGCTGGCAGCATAACCAGCAGCAGATAGGTGGCGGGCTGGACCAGTTGGAGAGCATCCCTGTCTTCCCGCGGCCGACACAGCAGACACCTTGGCAGCAGTAAGGTTAACTCGCAACCGTTACGGACGGGCAATGGAAAGCGAGTGGCGGGCACAGCTGGGATCTGAGGACAGACCTTGTTCGTTCGTTGGTTTAGCATATAGCGCGGCGTTCGATGGGCTTGGCTTCTTGGTTTCGTTTCTTGTTCTCTGATTCCGTGATGGAAAGTCAGTCTATGAAGACTGGGACGTTCAACAAGGAACTTACGCCTGCAAGCAGTGGCTTGCCTTTTCACTTCGTCACGAGGACCCCCTCTCAGGCGTGCCGTCAATAGTGGGATATAGACTTGGACAAACACGGACAGGCTCGCCAATTCGGTATTCACGTAGAATCTAATGATCGACCATCATCATTGAAATAAAGAGGATTTAGAAGCCGCAAGCCCGCAATGGGTTTGTCATTAGCCAGCTTCTAACTGAGCAAGCCCAACTTCAAGAGGTTTTCTCATTCCGTTACGTAGCAGGGTCAGAATACCTCGTTCTATGGCTTATTTTCCGTTCCCCCCCCCCCAACCTTCCCGGTCCCTGATAGAACGCCGACGCTATGCATAAAATAATGACGACGGGCCCATAGAGGCCCCAAAACCGGATATCACACAATCTCAGGCCTAATCCAACTCCATGCTGTCACCCACGGCAGCAATACCCGCGCTGATGGTGGCCACTTCCCCGGCCGACAAGCCGATGCCCACCTCCTTCTCGTCCTCGATGAAGACGCCCAGCCCGGCAAACGCCTCGAACATGGCCCGAGCCGTGTACTCGTCGAAGCTGTAGCCCCCCGTGACGTGCGCCGGGTCCGTCTTGTACTTGTCCACCCTGGGATGGACCAGGCCGGCGCGCACCTTGTACCTGCTGGGGACAAAGTCCAGGCCGCCGAAGGGGTCGTAGGGACCCTCGGGCGCCGGCGCCTTCTTCTTCTCCTTCAGCCCGCGGATCGACAGCCGGCCGACGTCGGCCGCGCCCACACCCGCGCCCGCGGCGGCAGCATGCACGGCCGCCTCGACGGCCCGCGTCGCGGCCGCCTGCCCGCGCCGCTTCAGCTGCACCCGCTGCGCGCCGCCGGCCTCGCCCTGCGCCAGGCTGTCCAGTTCGGCCTCGCGGCTGCGCGCGCGCTCGAGCTTCTCCTCCTCGGCCTCGCGCAGCGCCTCGACGCGGCGCTGGCGCGCGGCGTCCCGCTCCGCCGCCAGCCGCCGCCGCGACTGCTCGTCGGCCTCGCGGCCGGCGCGCCGGTTGCGCTCGATGTCGGCGCGGTGCTCGGCCTCCCACTGCTGCAGCGTGGCCTCGGCGGCGCGGCGGCGGGCGTCGGTGCCCGACACCAGGTCAAAGGTCAGGTCCTCGACCATCTGCAGGTAGTTGTTGTAGTCGCGCAGCGTCTCGAAGTCGTCCTCGGCCTGGTTGAAGACGGCGGCGACGCGGCGGCGGATGTCGACCTCGCGCTCGACCGTCAGGTCGCCGAAGAAGGCCGACCGGAAGCCTTTGCGCCGCAGTGTCCGGTGGCACCCCGCGTAGGGGCACTGGTTCGGCCCGTCGTTGAACAGCCGGTTGACGCAGTTGACGCACATCGAGTGGTAGCACTCCGGGTTGATGAGGAACTCCATGTCCTTGTTGAGGTAGCGGATGGTCTTGCAGACGGGGCACATGTCCTCGGTGCTGATGACGGGCAGGGCGGACGAGGACACGGCGGTGGCGCCGTTGCCGGCGGCATTACGCGCCCCCGCCGGCGCTCTCCGCGACATGGTGGCTGTGGTTTGTGATGGTCCGAGTTCAAGTGATGCTGAGGCGGGCAGTCGTAGCTGAAATAATCGGGGGCGCGGCGACCGGAAATCCAATTTGTAATCCGGTAGGCTGATTCTGAGCGCGTCAAGTTTGTTGAAAGATGACAGGGCCCCAATCGGGCGCACCTCGCCTCGGCCTAGATCAACTGACAAACCCCTGTCATGTAGCTCTGTACTGTAGTGTAGGCCGGGCAGGTGGTAGGGCTCTAGGGAGCGCGGGGCTAGAGGGGAGCTTGCGGAAGAAAGCTGCCCCACTACTTATGACGAGAGCTTCTGCTTTAGCTCGCCTGCCTTTCCATCAACTTCGAAAGATCCCCACGAGGACACCTGATTAGGTCCGTTGCCGGCCAGACGTCCGGAAAATTGCCTATAGTAATAGTCAGGTGTTGGAAACCAGAATGGCTGATAACGGTATGTCTGCTACTGCCACCCGATCACATCGGCGCCGCAAACACCTACCTGGGCATTCATTACTCCTGCTCAGCCAGTCGCAGTGCTAACAGCTTCTCGTGTGCGACAGAACCAACCCCCGCCGAAGAGGCCGCAGCCCGCGCGAAGGAACAGGCCGAGCAGGACGCCCTCCCCTACAAATGGACCCAAACGATTGGCGACCTCGACATTACCATCACGGTGCCGGGTAACATCAAGGGACGCGACTTGGCGATCGACATCAAGAAGGACTCCATCTCGGCAGGCATCAAAGGGCAAGAGCCCATCCTCAAGGTTCGTGGCCCCCCTTTCAACAACCTCAGCATTCACATTTCACACCAGAGGAGACTGACCCTCCGGCACAGGGCACCTTCCCGCACGCGGTGCGCACCGACGACAGCACGTGGACGCTGACGGCGGCGGCGGACGGGGCCAGCAAGGTGGTGGAGGTGCACCTGGACAAGGCGAACAAGATGGAGTGGTGGGCGCACGTGGTGACGGATGCGCCCAAGATCGACGTGACCAAGATCGTGCCCGAGAACAGCAAGCTGTCGGACCTGGACGGCGAGACGCGCACCATGGTGGAGAAGATGATGTTCGACCAGCGGCAGAAGGAGATGGGTTTGCCGACGAGCGACGAGCAGAAGAAGATGGACATCCTCAAGAAGTTCCAGGAGCAGCACCCCGAGATGGACTTTAGTAAGGCCAAGGTCAACTGACCAATGAACTTTGAGTCCGGTATTAGAGAATAAGGTGTGATGGCTTCGTCGCGCTGGTGGTGATGTAGCTACGGCCTGCCGGTGCTGTCGGTGTCGTGAGCCTTACCGTCACCCATCCAAATGCCCCCGTCCGCAGAGCTGATACGCCGGGCAACTGATACAAGTGGCATACACACGAGATAGGACCGCAACGCACACCAAGGGCAATAGTTTATATTGCTTCTACAATTCACGCAGACAACCCGTATGAGAATGTGAGGGGTGAAACGAATCGCCGAGACCACGGGGTAAGTTTGCCAAGGGTCGAGGCGTCAGAGAGCCCATCAACTCGCTCTTGGAATCGCCAGTAATGCGAATGCAGATGGGTAGCTGCAAACCATCAATTGTCAGACAATTGAGCGTTCCAGTTTTCTTTGAGCCACCAACTTGATGTCGCTACGAGAAGTGCCCTGCGTGATGGCATTTGATCGGCCCGCAGTCCTGTGAGTCCAGCCTGAGAGAAAGGAAAATAAGGAGGAAACTGGAAGAGACGTGATTCAGCGCATCACAGGGGCTGGGACTGAGAAGTTGAAAGTTGGGAGCTTTGAGACAGCTCGATTCACATCGACTAGAGTGGGCAGCCACCGGGACTATCGCAGCTTGGCCAACTGTGCAGCCTTGAACTTGCTCATCCGCTTCGGTCCACCCAGCTCTTCGTCCAGCGGCACAAGGCCCGTCTCGCTGTCCAGGGCTCCGTCCTGCTGTACGAAGCCGCCCTGCTTCTGTATCAGCTGGTTCCGCAGCCTATTGTACTCAACCGCTGCAGCCTGGTACAGGAGCGCATCATCCATCTCATCCGGCTCGGCAGGATCGGACGCGGTAGGGCGCTCCACGACCGTGGTGGCCAGGGTTTCATGTTCCGGCGGCGTTGGTTCCACTGGTGCAGCAGCGCGAGACGCAATGAACGTTGCGGGGACCTGGTGTGGTCCGGGAGGGAGCGCCGACGCAGGCGATGGCGCCGTAGCTCGCTCCTTTTTGAACCTGGATACCCGCTTCACCGGCTCCTCAGGTTCCTTGAGCGTCTCTGGCTCGGTCGTCTTCTCCACGATGTCGCCGACATCAGCAATCTTACGAGCCTGCGGATTGGCGTCTGTAGACGGCTGGGGCGTCGGATCCAGGGCGATGTCCAGCTCCGAAGCGAAGCTAACGCTCTTCTTCTTCTGGGTAACAGATGGCGTGGGGTCGCTTGCTGTACCTGAAGCGTCGACGACCGCTATCCTCCCAATGCCCTCGTCTGACTTCCTCGGCTTCGTTTCTGAGCGGCCGACGGTGAAGGCAGACTGCACGTTGAGGCGTTTCTCAAGCTCCTGCATGCGCTTGATGTAGTCCGAGGTTACGACGCTGCGTTTTGAGCGCCCGAGCTCGTCCTCGCCATCGTCATCCGTCTCTTCGCTGACAATGTCGTCCCAATCCATGTCGTCGTCGTCTTCGTCGCCAGAGTAGTCCTCCTCTAACTGCAGCTCAGCCACCACGGGGCCAATCTCGGACATGCTGTACTCCAGCATCTCGCGGCGTAATTGGCTGTCCTCTGCCGACTCGCCGTCCGGGATGACGGCCGACGACATGTCCATGGCCTCCTGGTCCTTGGCCGTCTGCATAAGCCGTTCGAGCCGCTGAGCTGCCCACGACTTCGGGGCTTCAGCGGACTCATGGCCTGGCTTCGTGTCCGCTGTAAACGAGACGGACTTCTTGATGACGCCAGACTCATCAGGGCGTGCATTTTCCGGCGAGCCGCTTGGAGCCGCTGCAGCAATCGGAGCAGGCTGCCTGTGGGTTTCGGTCACTGCTGTCTTGGCTGCAGATGTCTCTCGTCTCTCCTCCAACTCCGACTCATCTTCCGGGATATCGCCCTCGCCGATCCCAGCCTTCTTCAAGGCCTCGACGATTTTGGGCTCGGCGTCAGCGCCCCGTTGCAACCGGTAATCCACCACATTGTCGTCCTCGTCCAATTGTTCGATGATGTCAGTAATGGGCAAGCCGCTCTCCTCGTCAGTGCCAACATCCGGCTGTGCGACGACGCTCGCTGCGGCGAGTCTGTTCTCCTCGGCCTCCAGAAGCTTTGTCAAAGAGTTTATGTTCTGTTCGACATAGTCCATGCGCCGCGAAAGAACGCTGACGATCTGCTCGAGGTTTTTCAAGTCATTCTTGCCCAGGATCTCGTTGATCTCCTTCTTTGTGAGCAACTTGCTTTCGAAATCCCGGCGGATGCGGCGGAGCTGTTCGTTCGGAGGCGGGTCCGTGGGCAATTGTTCGACCTCTTCCTTGAGCGACGAGTACTCTAGGTACCATTGCTGCCAGTGAGACAGAGACTCCCGCAACTTGTTTACCTTGCCCTCGAGCAGCTGTACATGTCGCTCGATGTTGGAGAGGCGATCGTTGGATTGAGCCATGGTGGGCGGAGAAGACGGTTGCGAAACGGGGAGAATTTTTGGCGAAGAAGGGCAGTTGCCCAAGCAGAAAGAATGATGGATACCGGCAACTAGCCCAGCCTGGATCTATTACGTAATCACTGAACCGTTTGCAATCGGTCTCGCAGAGAATCAACTTTCACAGGAGCGCGCGTAAGTTACCAACTCCTTACCACCTCTTACCTTATCTCTTCCACGCCAATACCACCCGTTACACAACGGGAGTGAGCAGATAGCGCCAGACCAGCCCAGGATTTGTGTAGGCCGTCCGCCATTCTTGAAGTTGATTATATTACAGTTAAGAGCTTGTTCTCGCCTATCGCTATGCCAATCCTTTTCCCAGAAATTGTTCGCGCTGAATTGTGGTCGCGCCCGACATGTGCCCTCCCGTTGTACGGTAATGACGCCTTGAAACAAGACAAAAGCCAAAAAAAAAAAAAAAAAAGAGGTACGAGGGAACGCAACATGGCAAAACAGACAGCATATGTCTAATTGTAGTTGATCGCTTGAGATGTAGTGACTGGTCTGCCACGCGGGAGATGCAAGCCGTCGGGTATCAAACGCACTTAACAACAGCAGGCGACGGATATCGGAGTTCCCGGTTCCGACGGGACGGAAATGCAGTGCCCAAGGATTTTATGGAATGGTCTTGGTTGGGGTTGTGGGCCGGGCCGGTGAGGTGAAACCGGCACGGCCCGTATTATGAGCTGGGAATGCTCGTTATTCATCGATTCGGGAACTCTCTTCTGACGTCCCGCATCAGGCAAAAATAGGCAAGGGACGCTTGTCTGCCCGCCGCCCGCCTGTTCCTAATAAGCCGGGCGCGGCCGGATGCGCTTGCCGTCCAGGAACTGCTGGCTCTTGGACTCGTAGTAGGGGTTGTCCATCTGCTCCTGCTTCCTCTGTTCGAACGCGGCCCTCTCCTCGTCGTCGAGCGAGAAGGCCTTCTTCAGCCAGCCGAAGGCGCTGCGCTTCTTCTTCACCGACTTTCCGCCGGCCGTCTGGTTGGTCATGGTCGTGCCCGTGCTCATCATGCTCATCCCCATCGCCGAGGGGATGTTCCTCGGCGGCGGCGGGAAATGGTGGGGGCCGACGGTGCCGGACGTGTGTGGCCGCTGCTGCAGCGGCGAATACGGACTGGCCTGCACCGGGCGGAAGAATTGCCGATCGGAATGTGGCGAGGGGATCATGCCCGGATGGATAAAAGGCGGGGGAAAGTCCAGAATCGACGAGTTGATGGAAGCAATCGAGTTGACCGGCGGCCTCTCCATGTCGGACCCGTATGCGGAATCCGGTGCTTGATAGGGTCGGGGCACCGCTTGCAGCGGTCGTGGCAACTCGACGCCGTTGGGAGGCGGGACGTGGATGGACTCCGGCGGGGTCGTCTTGAGGGAAACCCGCTGCCTGAGGGAGGTCCGCTGCCTCGTCGTCTGCACCACCTCCGGGTCTTGTGGGATAACCAGCTCAGGAGCCTGAGCCGGGTCAGGCCCCCGTGGTATGCGCTCTTGGTTGGGTCTTTGGCTCAGGCGAGGGTTGGCTTGCGCATCCGGCTTGGCGCTGATTTCGACCATTCTCGGCCGATATGCCTGCGGCTTCGACACGACCTGCTCAACGCGAGGTTTCGCCAGTTCGATCGTCAGCGGCGCAGCAGACTCGACAGACGATGCCGAAGACGCCGCCTCCGATCTCCGAGTTTCGGCACGCCACTTGGAACGGTCATCGGCCACACGTGGCGAAGGTTGTGGTGACGGCGGTGCAGGCGTGTAGGTCCTCGGTTGTAAGATGTACAGAGTTTCTTCCTTCTCCTCCTCTTCTTCTAGCTCCTGGGGCGTCTCAAGCTTTGGGAGATCTAGCAGCGCCGACGGCCTCTTTGAGAGCCGTCGGGGGTTCCGAGCAGGGGGCGACTGGGGTGGCCGTTCTATGATGAAGGGCGATTCGGGCGGCGAGTCTGGAGGGGGCGATCTGGAGGTGACCATCAGCAGTGAGCGCGGTGTCGCCCCCCCTCCGCTTCGCTGATCCGTCGCCTCAACTTCCTTCGTCTCAATCTCCTGCCTCACCGGCGTGGGACCTTCGTCGTCAAGGAGCAGTTCTACCGTGTTTATGGTGCTCAGTCGCAATGACAAACGGGGAGGCGAGTTTGGAATCTTTTTCCTGGGGGGAGAAGCCGGAGGAGTTGTGACTGATGATGCCTCCGACGGTTCCGGGCTAGGCGAGGGAGATGTATACGGCTTGACGCTGAACTGTTGTCGTGGGTTAGTCGTCCCGACCACGTCGAAACATGTGCACGCATGAGACGACTTACCCGTGTCTTGCGGCTGACCTCCCCTGCTCTCCGCTCCATCTCGGAAACGATATCGGTCAGCCTGACCATCAGGGCGTTCAGGGAGCTGCCTTTGGCCTGCAGGTCCATGAACGCATTAAACCACCCATCTGTGTTGCCCTTCATGGCATCGAAGATGTCAATCACGTCGGGCCGCTCCCGCCTCCAGGCACCGTGTTGCTGCTCCGCCAAGTAGATGGTAAATTCCCTGGTGGCCGCGAGACCCTCGGAGAGGTCTATTGTCGTCTGCTTCAATGCAATCTGCGTGCGCGCCAGGATGTGTTCGATTTTCTGGTTGCCGTCGAGAATCTGGAGGCGGAAGTTGCGATCCTCCAGCATTCGCTCAAACACGCCGATGTTGTCCATGGGCAACTTCAGGTGCTTGATGCGGTCCTCCATGTCTTTGGTCGCCAGGTCCATGTCTTCCAGCGTCGTCTCCAGGAACTCGTCCACCTCGTCAATGTGCCCCTGCAGAATAGAGACCACCAAAATCTGGCTGTTGGCCATGCCGTTCAACAGCAGATAGACGCCAAACGAGATCTGGGCCATCAGCCTGCAGAGCTCGTGCGTCTTCTGGCCCGGCCGGCAACGCCACGGCGCGGTTGGCGGGGGGTCAGACCTCCCCCCGTCAAGGAGCTCCTCGCGCCTTGCCTTGGCATCACCAGTACGTAGCTTCGGCTTCGTCGCGGCCGGGCCCTGTGTAGCCTCGACTAGCGACTCGGCGAAGGCCTGCTGCATGGACGGGATCGGGTGTTGCGGTGCGGCGGGCGACTGCGGCTCCTCTGCACCCGGCCGGGAATCAGCCTCGAGTCTTAGTTCGGCATCCGGGGCCGGCCCGGGCTCGGGGTCCATGAAGTCACCATCGACATCCGGGAGCAGCACAATAGGCAGCTCGGAGAAGCGGGACGACTGATGCTGCGGGAAAGCCATTCTGTGCGAGCGGACAATGCCGAGGACGTTTCTCCGTGCAAGTCTCCAAGGTCTGGGGAGCGGGCTGTCATTGGTCGCAGGTCAGAGTGGCGATCGACAGGAACTCGTCGCACAAGCGGTGGTGCGCGGCGAGTTCGGTGGTGGTTGAGGCCCGGCCTGGTGCTTTCTGCGGGCTCCCGCAGTGCTGTGACGGTGACTGGCTCCGCACGGGGCCTCGGCGGAAGAAACAGATGAAAGGCGGGGGCCGAGCAATGCTTGTTTAAGGCCAGAGACGGGGAGAGCGGGCGAGATGCTCTCAGTCGTTCAACGGCTCCTGCTGTCACGGAAACGGGCCGGGTCGAAACATAGTGGACGGCAGAAGACCCCTGAGGCCGGCGGTGGCGCTGTGCGAGGAGAGGGCGAAGGAGGCACCGGAAACAGCAGAAACACCCAGAAACAATAGAGGGACCCGGGTCCAGGGAATCTAGTCAAATGCGCCCGGCTGACTGGTTGTGGCCCGCACCGGTGCCTCGTGCTGCGCGGTGCGAGTCGAGTTGGTTGGAGCTCCCGTGCCAGCAGGTCGCACCGGGCTGGCTGGCGCGGTCGCTGATTCCTGGTTGTCGTGCGGAGGTGGGATGTGTGTGCGGGTGAGTGCCACCGCAAAACAACAACAACAACAACCCTCAACGCTTAACGTTAAGTCCCGAGCGTTGCCAGGCCGTGGACACAGTTGGTCGTCGGGTTCGGTTGGCGGTTCGAAGCGACAGAACCGACAAAAACTGAGGGACAGCGAGGAACAGATCTTGTCGGTCTGCTTCCAGAGATTTGGTGTGTGGTACTAGTATTCTTCAGAGATGCAGACGGGAAGGCAGAGAGCATGAACATGGAGAGGGGAAAGAGCAACAAAATCAGAGATGTGACTCCACCCACCTAAGCACTTTGGACGGATTATTGGATGGCGGCGCCCTCGCGAGCGGTTCCTGGGAGCTCGCTGCGGTGAACCGGGTCTGGCCCTGCTGCCAAGCACCCCACGGCGGCAGCGATGGCAGCAGCAGGCCTCCCCTGCAAGCCCCACCCGGCCCTTTCGGGAAATAGGGTAGCGTTGGTGGCCGGGGACCCCAATAGCGGGATCCTCTCCGCGCACGCCAAACGACCGAAGTTGCTTCCAGTCCTTGTGGGACTCGTCATCCGCCGCCAGGGGGTTTGTAGTGTACACAGTACATACTTCGTACGCAGTAAGCTATACTCTGTTGTCGTGCTTGTATGTGCGTACTCGTCCTATGTTCTAACTGTACAGTACACTACCGACGTAGTACTATACACAGTATGGTCGATGTCGCAGGGTGCCAGCACCGCGGATATTGGGCCCATCATCCGTGCTACCGGGTTTGCCGAAAAGGAGTCGGGCGGTCCACGGATACCAGAGCATGCAGCCGAGTCGAGATCCCGCCCGTGGAGAATTTATTCCCTCCGTCTAGTGTAGAGGTAGTCAGCCCTTGTGCTGTATGGAGGGGGAGCTGGAGCTGCCTTTGAACGAGAATGCCAACGCGTGGCCGAGGTGAGCCAACCACATTCACTAGGACTATGTAAGGGACGGGTGGTCAGCAGTGTTGGCTGCGAGCCTGCGAGCTTGCGCACCACTGGTGATCGCTTCTGCAGATGGACGCCACCGGGGGTGCGTGAACGGAGACGCAGATGCGGGTAACCATTGAATGGCGCCTGTGTGCCATGTGCCCATGTGCCCATGTGCCCCTGTGCCCTGAAAAGCCCCCTGCGACCTCCACCTCACGCCAGAAATGTGTTGGTCCCGTTTCTGCAGTCGGTTTCTTCGGCTCCTTTTGGACTGCGTACGTTCACAGGGCTGGCTCGAGGATTCTAGGCCACGTCGTGCAACCGACGGCAAATAGTCGTGCATCCATAGATTACCAAGTACACAGTACGGAGTAACTGTCGCTCGTC
This sequence comes from Chaetomiaceae sp. R4402, assembly GCA_023628555.1. Classification (NCBI taxonomy): domain Eukaryota; kingdom Fungi; phylum Ascomycota; class Sordariomycetes; order Sordariales; family Chaetomiaceae; species Chaetomiaceae sp. R4402. The sequence continues at coordinate 263,644 of JAMAKO010000009.1, forward strand.
AATCTTGCAGGGCAGCCCGTCCTCAGTTGCCGCTCTCTCTGCCGAAAACCCGTTTCCCCGGTTTTGCTTGCATCTGCAGTTGCTTCCCGCGCAAACAGGCAATACTGCGTAAGGTACCTTATGGAACCTCCTTAGTAGGTGCCGGTACTTATGATCGTCGATGGCCGTGCGCGTTTCTTCAGGCTCCTTGTCCCAGACCCATTTTGTGCTCCCCGCCGGACACGAGGTCTGGGTTGTTTCCACGTCAGGTTCTCCTGAGGCTGTCTCACCAGCGCAACATCTACAGGCTACAAGTCCCCACGGCTGGGCCTGTACCGCAGAAAAGTGAATCTCGGAGGAGGGGTTTCGACTCTCGGATTTCCAGGTTGCACTGCACTGCAGCGTACTTGTACATACCGTACTGCGTACAGAGGGCCTACCAGGAGAGCAGGGGTCCACTTGCCCACCGACCTGGTACCGATCGTCTCATTAGATCTTTCAGCTGCCCGCTTCAGGAACCGCCTCAACGGGGCGAACATAACGCGGCAAGATACCACCGCGATTCCATTCGCACCTGGCCGAGTATTGAACCGGTACGCGGGTAGTGTACTGCGTAGGCTCCCGCATGATGTGATCGGGCAAACCGTTCGCTTGTCTTGCTACTCCCGTGCATGTATACTCAATACTACTAGTATGAATCGTAGATCAGCGAAATGAAAGACCCACGACTCAAGAGCCACGACATCCCCAACCACCTACTGTGTCCACGTGTACCTCGTGTACTGCCGGTATCACCGTCGTTCCGCTATCAACTGGCTCGTCTGCGTACCGACCGCCTCTTTCCAGTCAGGACGGCGCTGTCGTTTCAGTGCGACCTGACGGAAACGGGCAGGTTGAAGACTCCAACAAGTGGACCAGGTTCCCAGGCGAGCAGGGGCAGGTAGCAACGCCTCGGGACTGGCTGCCGCATCGGGCCTCAGCCGCGTGAGGGCGCGCTGCTGTGGGCTGCTTGGGGCTCGGTAATAACGAAGCGAATGCCAAGACCCTTCTACGCAGTAGGTTAACTTCTCAACCGGCATCGCTGTTTCAAACGCAGCCAGCTTCCAAAAACTTTCACATCCGATGTGGCCTCTCCCTAGCTGCCTCGCCGTCCCTTAGCTCACCTTCGCTCCCAGTTCTCGCCCGCTGACCTCGGCGAGGCCACGACCGGCGATCATGGCGAGAGGGCCGTTCAGCTTTGGGACCGACGACTGGGACCCGACCCACCGCTTCGAGACGTCGTGGCTCCTGACGCCCTGGCTGCTCTTCTTTTGTCGCGCCCTGCTTGTGAGTAGTCGCAACCGGTGTCTTTGGGAGTGTGAATCGTGACTGACTCAACGCGCCTTGCGCGATGCTCTCGTCCAGTCGCTCTACATCTTCACCACCATCATCTTCGTCCTGGCCTGGCAGTGCGCCAAGTCCGGGTGCTATGCCTCGCAGAACGAGTTTAGCTTCTTCACCAGCCTGACCTACTGGGGTCTCGGCTTCTATTTCCTCGTCGCCGCCGTTCACACGTTCACCTACGCGTGCTCTGGCGTCGCCCTCCTCGACCGCTTCCCGCGCCCGCTGCAGGCCCTCCACTCGGCCTTCTACACCACCATCGTCGTCTACCCCTTCGTCGTGACCATCGTTTACTGGGGCCGTCTGTATTCGGGGACCTGGTTCGCCGAGATCTTCGGCGGCTGGAGCAACATCTCGCAGCACCTGCTCAACAGCGTCTTCGCGCTCTTCGAGATCGTCGTGCCGCGCACCAACCCGCCGCCGGCGGTGCACATGACCTGGCTGATCCTGGTGCTGGCCCTGTACCTGGCGCTAGCGTACGTCACCAAGGCGTCCAAGGACTTCTATCCGTACGATTTCCTCGACCCCAGCAAGCAGCACGGGCTTGTGGCCGCTTATGTCTTCGGCATTGCCATCGGCTGTCTGATCATTTTTGGCGTGGCTTGGGGCGCCATCTGGCTCCGCAAGTTCATCACCGAGCGGAAGTTAGGGAAAGAGGGCAAGTTTGCGACGAGGGCCGAGGAGTCCCGCGTGCCAAAGGACGTGGAGGTGGCGCCGGCGCAGGAGAAGCCTCTGGCATAGGCCTTTTTTTTTTTTTTTTGTTGGCTCTTGGCTACTTCAAGCAGTCTGAACATCCCTGGTACTCGACCGTTTTTGATATCCCTGGGCATTTGCATGGTTGGCGTCTAAGGAGGGAACTCTTATATCGCACGATGAGGCGCGGATCTAGGTGGACGTTGGCTCAGGTTGGATATATCCTACTGCTCTTACGCGTATTATGTTTTGCATACCAACCGATAAACGTAACTTGAAACAAACTCAGTCGCTGACTTGTCTCTTCGCATTGAACCACGTTTTTATGTAAATCTCTTCAGTTGCGATCGGCCAGAACACGATTGGTGGGAGAATCTGATGAGAATGGAGCAAGCAGCTAACTGAAGTCAAGGACCCAGTCTCGCAGTCTAGTCCAGCTAACTTGAAAGAAGGTTGCTGTCCCGGACGACGTCTTCATGCCATAAACTATCACAGTCGTACAAGTCCGGTCTCAACCCAGTGGGAGGGATCGTGGCACGATCGCATAACCTATCCAGCTGGCACGCTTGTTCTCCAAGCGCCAATATGACAACAAGTAGATTCCGAAGCAACGTGAAGGGCTAGGACATGCTTATTTCTTTACATCTAGAACATATTTATTCATTCATTCTATGTATATTGTACAGACCAAGAGCAAATCAGCACTTCAGATTAATACCCCTCCTCAACTCAGACTGCCGAATCTCAAACATGACCTGGATGCCCACAAACAAAGCGGAGCATGCCGTGACGAGGAACACAAGGCCTAGATGAAGTCAGAACGCACAAACGCACAGAGCCAGGTAGACGATGACAGAAAAAAAAAACGTACCGGAATAGTCTCTGAAAATGCCCCTCACGATACTCTCCAGCCCATCCAAGCCGACCGCAAACCCGACCAGGTTCGCCGAGATCATCATCAGCACATTGCCCACCCCGCCCACACAGCACAGCATGCGGTAGGCGGTCGGCCGGCTCTCCCACTTCCTCCGCGAAAACAGGTACCCCGCCGCAATCTCGGGCAGGAAGAAGACGACGACCAGCCAGCCCCAGATCAGCAGGTTCAGCTGGATGTCGTGCCACAGCGCCACAAAGGTGAACACGACCAAGTACGTGACAACGGAGCGGGCGGCGTCAACGCCCGACTTGAAGCTGGAGCCGCCGAGCGGGATGTAGATGTAGCGCAGCAGCCAGCGGTAGTAGCTGCGGTGCCAGCCGCGCCAGAAGGACAGGGTGCTGTAGTTGTCGCTGACGCAGCGCAGCATGTTCTCGGGCGGGTCGACGCCGTCGGCGAGGCTCCAGAGGCGGAAGAAGCGCCAGGGCAGCAGCAGCTTGAGCCAGATGATGTGCAGGTTGAAGTAGGACAGCAGCGAGATCTGCGCGGGCGTGTACGACGACCAGGACGGGCGCGCCTTGGAGATGGCGCCCACGTAGTCGTAATGCAGCACCAGCTCCATGGCGAGCAGCACCAGCGCAAAGCGGACCGCGTACTTGAGCGTGCGGGAGGGCGACAGCGTGGCTGGCTGGTAGCGCTGCTGCGAGATGTAGTCATTGAAGGTGATGATGGGGCCGGTGAGGTAGAGCGGCGCGTAGATGGTGTAGGCGACGTAGTTGCGGAAGGAATAGTCGGAAGGAGAGGCCGGGATGGAGACGCGGTCACGCTCGGAAAGGTTTGCAGGGTCAAGCTGCTTCTTCTTGGGGGCGTTAGTCAAAGGGCCACGGAGATAACATCTCGCAACTCAGCCGGGGGCTGTGTTGGCCAAGGCGTACCTCAATGGGACTTGAACTGCGCCGGTCCAGGCTCCAGTAGTAGTCCAAGTTGAAGCTGACAAGACGGAGGACGGTAATGTTGAACAGAATCTCCCAGCGCGACATAAGACCGCCGTAGCTGTCAAGCCAGCCACCCAGTTGCACCAAGGCAGGTGCATCCGTCACGAGATCCTGGGCCGTCGTCCCAGTTACAAGCAGCGCAGCGTCGCGGAACTTGTACCCTTCGCACAGCTCATTGGCAAACAGCATGCAGATGTTGAAAACCCACGTCACTGCGGGGACGTACTTCCTGGGTAGCGCCGTCGCAATCCTGTAGTTGATGGCCAGGATCAGGAGGATCTTGGCAGCCGAAAAGCCATGGAGGACGACCAGGTACACAAACGCAAACACATAGTCAAAGGAGGCGCGCTGGTTCAGTCTCGCCTCGGCCGCCTCGGGGGTATTCGCCCTGGCGGTCTTTGACTCCCGTGCACCAGGATACACGGCATTCCAGACCCTGCGCAGCAGCGGGTGGAAGACGAGCAGCAGCGCCATGAACGGCAGGTTGACCCGGAAGGTGTGGTACTGCGCATCCGACACGTCCTACAGCGGCAATTTCAGCACAGAACTCCCTTCCCCCCCCCCCCCCCCCCCTCATCACTTGGGGGAAGAGCTTACGATCTTGCGCCCGGGGATCCAGCCGTCCGAGAGCAGGTGCTCAAACTTGCCATATCGCGGGTCCGACGCTGCCCAGGTTGTCAACACACACTTGGCCCGCACCAGCACCTGAGATCCAATTGCACATGTCCCAGAGGAAGGGTGACGTACGCCTCGACACATCGTACGCAATCCAAAACATATACGGCACCACGGTCAGGAAAATGAAGTAATAGAAGTAGAACTCGGGGGTGCCCCATTTCGACGGCTCGGCCCGCTTGTCCGGCCGGGCGTCCTCGCGCTTCTCGCTGGCCGGCCGGTACGGCACCGACGAGGGCGTGGTGAAGCGCGTGTCGAGCGTGTCGAGGTCGTAGACGCTGGCGAGAAACGAGAGCGGGCCGGAGCCGCCACCGCTGCTGGCGCGGCGGGACGCCATGGCTCGAGGTCGGCGCGGCTGTAGGAAGGAAGGAAGTGGGAGCTCGGCGTCAGCGCATCTTCGGAGTCGGATGTCGGGCGGGTGGAGGGGGGCCAATCTAAGACGCCCAGTTTGGGGCAGAGCAAGCTCGAATATTGGCAACGGGCTCGTCCGTATTTGTTGGGCACTGGTGCTTGCGGTACTGCTCGTGTTTGTCGCGGCTCCGATGTCGTGGGGTTACGTTACGGTGTCGTGTTCAGGGTCCACCAGGCGCACGCGACCGAGGCATTACAGGTCAGCTGCTAACAGCTGGTGGGACACAGCTTTGCCAAGCAGCCCCCTGAACCCCTTTTGCAGCAGGAGAACAAACCACTGTATAGTTCCGCAACAGGTCTGTATGCTCAATTGCCCGGTTCTACATGCTCATCCATTCACTCTATTTCGCTTTGAAATATCAGATTTGTATGAGTGTGAACCACTTCTCAAAAATAAAGAAACCATCCATACGTACCCTTGCAACCTACCCAAACTCCCACCCCCAAGGTAGATAGATACCTAGTCATCTCACTCACCCTTGACCCCATAGCTCTTCACGCGGCTGAAGAAAAACGGCCGCGTGTTCCGCATGGTGAACTCTGCCCAGTCCTCCGTCAGCGTGTTGTAGCTGTAGAACCCCTTCCAGGCCAGCTTGTTGTTCCGCGCGCCCTTGCCCGCCGTGGCCAGCACGAGGTCGAGGCGGTAGATGTACTTGCTGACCCCTTCCGTCTCGACCACGACGCCGCCCTCGACCTCGCTGAGCGACGCCTCCGGGTTGTCCACCGCCCTGGCCAGGCGCCACCGGCCCTTCAGCGCCGACCGGGCGACCGCGCTCGGCAGGTGCGGGTTGGCGCCGCCCGCGTGCAGCGCCACGGCCGCGCGCGTCATGTGGTGCACCACGTCGCCCGGCTCGGCCGTCGTGAGCAGGCTGATGGCGGTGCCGTCGCGGAAGAAGCGCAGGTAGCGGTAGAAGGTGACGATGTGCACGGGCGAGTTCCACGTCACTTGATCGGCGCTGGCCTGTCCCGCGCGGATGTAGTTGACCGTGCTGATGTAGCAGCCGTTGAAGCGGATGCGCGGCCGCAGCCGGAACATGCGCTGCCAGCTGAGCGAGTACAGCGACCGGTAGAAGGCCAGCGTGTTGGCCGCGCCCTCCTGCGCGTGCCGCTGGGCGCGCTCCGCGAGGGTCAGCGGTGGCCCCGGGGATGATTGCGCCTCGGGCTCCGCGGATGACGCTGCTTCGGCCCCGGCGGCCTCGCGGATCAGGTCCTCGTCGTTGAGAGGCTCCCAGGTGATCTGGCGTTGCCAGTAGTAGTGCATGCCGCCGAAGCCAAATTCCGAGCCGAGGCAGATGCGGCGCCAGATGCGATCCTCGGTAGCAACCAAGTAGGCCAGACGCTTGCACACCTGCGCGAGCCGCACAAAATCCCCAACATCCCGGACCGCGACATCGCGAAGGATGTGCACCAGAATCTCTTCGGGGAGGGTGGCCAGCGGACATGGTGGCGGTGGCATACCCTCGACCTCGGGGGGCGCAGGCGCAATGGACAGCACGGCGAAGCTGGCGATGAGGTCTTTGATCGGCTGCGGCTGGTCCGGCTTAGACACGGAACCGGCGCCTCTCCCATCATCGGCCGAGATTGCCTGAGTAGGCTTGGGTGGTGGCTTTGGGAAGTGCTTGTTCTTGTACTTTTGGTCCACGCTATCGTCCATCTGCAGCTACCTGGTTAGCAGCGCAATCTCCTCTTCACCAAACCAGTACTCTCCGTGACGCACCCTGAATGCTTTTCTGTACAGCCTCAGGCTGTCTCCAAGACTGCCCGCTGCCTCCTTCTCCACTGCCCTCTCGTAATGCTCGAGTGCTGAGACGGGCTCCCCCCGGTTTGCAGCCTTGGACTGTCCGCCGTCAGGAGGGGCTGCCGCAGACCCGACGGCTGCAGGCTCATCAAATGTCTGCGACTGAACATAGTCGTCGTCTTCGTCGGGCCCGGCCGTCTTGGGATTCAGTTGTGGCGGCTTTCCCCGCGGTTGTGTGAGAGGTGCGGCGGCTGCGTGGGCGGCGGATGGACCGGCTGCCGCAGCATGTTGTTGTTGTTGTTGCTGTTGCGGAGGAAAGCCAGGGGTGGTATGCTTTGCCCGCACCTCAGCCCTCCATTGTTCGCGGAAAGACTCGAGCTCTGGGTTGGCGTCCTCGGAACTCATCTTCAAGCGCTCAACGTCACTTGTGCGAGATTGCGTGTAAGACAACCTAGGGCGGTAACAATGAATGTTCCGTGTGTGCAATTGACCAGAAGACCGGGCCTGCGCGTTGCACGAGATGGAGAGGGCACTGCTAACGATAAGAAAAGACGGTCGAGTTGTGATTTCCTGAATGCATGAACTAACTGCTTATGTTCCGTTCTAGGGTCCGTCGTCAATCCCTCAAAGGGACTCGGCGACTCGACTGTGTCATCCGGGCACCGGCGACCGCATTGCGATAAGCGCCTATCTGATGGCGAATGGCGCTCGCTCTTCAAGTCCGGAGACGCCCCCACACGTAGGGGCGAGACAACCACGACAACCTTGGGGGTCCGTACGGAACACTGTCATCCGATGCGACTTACGTGGAGTGTCGCGCTGCATACCAACCCCTTCCACTTATTCAGACGCAACCGCAGTGCTATCGACACTTAAGGCATGATCAAATTGAAGAATCGGCCTAGGATGTGCTACGTAAACTAGCCTGCATGCGTCCACCATGCGCACTGCCACGCCAAGCCCATGCCATAGCTCCCTCTCTGCGCTTCAGGGGCTCAATCTTCAGCTCAACCTTCACTTCATCATACTGATCCATTCCATCGCCTTCTTGACCGACTCCCGCGCGTTCAGCTTGGCCAGCCACTCCGTCACCAGCGGATAATCGGCCTCCTTGTACTCGCCCGACTCGCCGGCGAACAGGCGCACGGCGACCCCCTGCCAGGGCACGAAGGCGAAGTCAGCATAGGACAGCTTGTTGCCAACCAGCCACGGCCCGTCACCGCTGCTGCCGTGCAGCTCCTTCTGTTTGCCGAGGTGCGTCTCCAACACGCCGGTCACGCGGTTGATCTCGCGGATGTACCGGTCGACGGCGCTCGGAATCGTCTCCTCGTGCTGCCTCGAGAACCAGTACGCCTGGCCGTAGTAAGGGCCTTGGCCGGTGGTCTGAAAGAACAGCCACTGCCGGGCGAGCTGGGCCTCGTGAGAACCGGGGGGAAAGCTCAGTTTGTGGTCCTTGTCGTAGTTCTCGATGATATAGAGGAGGATGGCACCCGACTCCCACAGCGTGAGGTCGGTGTTGGGGTCGTGGATGGTGGGGAGGCGGCCGTTGGGGTTGATGGCGAGATACTCAGGCGTCTTGACCTCGGTGATCTTGATGGGTTCGAACTCGTGCGGCACGTCCAGCTCGTCCAGAATCATGGCCACCTTGGGCGGGTTGGGGCCGCCCTTGCCCCAGACTCGGATCGGCTTGATGTTGTGTTGCGCCGACATGGTAGCTTGATCGCTCTTCTTTGCTGCTCAGCTTGCGAGGTGGGGCGGAAGTTATGGTTCAAATGGTCTGTCCTTTAATGGCTTGGGACTGATGAAGACGCAGGCGATGAGATGAGTCGCCGCTGCCTCGACTGATATACCCTCAGCTACTCCTCCCATTGTCAGTCCGCAGCTGCCCGCCGTGCGATCAGTTTGAGACCTGTCACGGCCATCACGACCGTTGCCGGGACCGTGATGTATCTTGCCGTCTACCACATTTCTAAGCTCAATGAGTTTCTTAGAAAGCGTTTTTTTGGCGACGGAGGTGCTTCCCGCGAACATAGGCCGACGCAGATATGTCATGGATTCCAACGCTACGCTGCATCGGGCGTACCATACCACAAGCGCGTGTCGCTGGCTGACAAATGTGCTGACAACAACGAGGGGACGACGCTCGGTAGGAATCGAAGGCATATTTGAACCTGTGCAGTTGGGCCAATAGGGTCCGCTCGCGAACATGAGCATGCCGCGAGTTGAAATCACGAAAGCCGAGACCGCAGCCAGAGACGCCGCAGTGGGACATGCCACAGCAGACCCCCGCGCAGGATCGATCCAGATCTGTACCAAGCACAAGAGAAGTCAGAGGGAGTGAGGGTGATTGGGATGTCACCAAGGGGCGCCACAACTGCCAGGGACTCCTTTACGCCACGACGAACGCGCCCAGGCGAGCTTGCACGGGCGACGGGGTGGTCGCAGTACAGCCTGAGCAGATAGATGCCTTCTGCGGAATTGTTTTGCCAGCTGCAAGCGGTAGCGCTCTGACGTTATAGTAGCACTGAGTACCTAGGCTGAGCTAGGTATCGAGGTACGGAATACTGTGCAACAAATGCTCGAATCTGACCAGCTACGACTGTGCATGTTGACTTGTGGCGGTCATCTTGACAGTTAGCTGACTATGCAGCCGGTGCTCAGGTACGGGCGCTTTCGAGCACAGAAGCCCATCCGCAGAAAGATTGCCCTGCAGAGGTGGTGCCAAATGGATCAATGCGGTACGGTACGGAATACTGCAGTTGAGATGATGGAATGGAACTGGCCGGTTCAAGCCTCGTCGGCATCGGTCCGCTAGCTGCCGCTGGAGGCCAGGGGTCGGGAGCCCGTGGGGCGAGATGGGGTGCGCTGCGTCTCATCATTGGGCCCATTGCTCAGCTGATGTCACCGCAAGCGGCAATCGCCGCCCAACGTTGTCTGAGCCTGTCTTGCGCATTCTGGAGCCGCTTTCGCGAGGACGTGAACCAACATTGTGGAGCGCGGCGGGAATCGGGGAAACAAACCTTGTGCTCTGGAAGGCTGGCTACGCTGCTCCCCATCTGATCACCACTTCGTACACTACTTTGCTCCATCACTGCCGCCATGGTCAGCCGTCTTGGCACATGATCTCTGCAGTAGGTATGGTTGCTTTGCGTCTTCACCGTGCTGTCGCTCTCGGCCAAGTCAAGCGGGGAATCATCACCAAGCCCGTCTCCCGCGTCGTTCCTCCTACCTACTTCGGCTGCCTGCGCGAATTCGCCAAGACGGGGAGGAAGGGCAACTAACAAGGAGTTTCTCACATTCACGGCCCCCCAGTTTGGCAGGCTCTGCAGGGTCCAACGACAGCGAAAAAGCGAACGTTTTTATCTTCGACCAACCCGGCATATCTCCCCGTCGACATCGCACCGGAGCCGACCATCAGAACCAGGAGGCCGACCTCTCCCTCAACTTCCGATTCCTATTCGCCCCGAACAGTTCTCGCTCGACATCGACATCGTTGCCCAGCATGGGGTGGTCAAAGTCGACACGCATCAAGGTGATGCTGGTCATCGACCTGATGTTCTTTTTGCTCGAGCTCGGCGTCGGCTTTGCCGTCCGGTCGCTCGCGCTGATGGCCGATGCCTTCCACATGGTGAGATCTTCTTTCTTTCCTGAATGCCGACGACAGCCGGTCAACGCTGACACCAGTATGTCTGCAGCTCAACGACATCATCTCCCTGCTCGTTGGCTTGTGGGCCGTCTCCGTCGCGAGGAAGGCGACCACGGATAAGTTTTCGTACGGGGTGAGTACCTTTTAGGAATCCATTGGTCGCCCCGCCTACAACCTCCGCTGACGATTCTTCTCCCTCAGTGGCTTCGCGCTGAGATTCTAGGCGCCTTCTTCAATGCAGTCTTTCTCATTGCCCTGTGCGTCTCCATCGTTCTCGAAGCGCTGACGAGATTCCTCGACCCGCCCGAGATTGGGAACCCACAACTCATTCTAATTGTCGGCTGCTTGGGCCTTGCTTCGAACTTGGCTGGCTTCGTCGTCCTTGGAGGGCACGGGCATTCGCACGGACCGGGCGAGGGTGAACATGGTGAAGACGCACACAGCCACGGCGACGAGCACTCGCATGCTCACAGCGCCGACCACGCCGCCGAGGAGGGCCGCGCCGCCCCTCTGACGGACCCCGACTACGTGGCGGACGAGGGGGGACGCGTGGCAGACCTCTTGCCTGAGGTTGCAGTTGCGAGGTACAGAGCCTCTGGGCCGGAGACGCCGCCGCGACGCGGTGTTGGATACGGGGAGGGTGAAAGCGAGCGGGGAACTCCTGGCCGGAGGGAGCGACGCACACCGGGGCCCGCCCGTCACGGCCGCCTCACCAGCATCGATGACCTCAGCATCCACCCCGCCAGTTTCCGACAAGACATTATTGCCGCCTCCCGCCCTCCCCCTGATGATGGCTTCAGCAGTGACGACAGCACTCCAGAAGACGATTCGACTGCCTTTGGAGAGGCGTCACCGCGCGAGCGCACTCCTCTCCTTGGCGGCAAGGGCGGTGCACCGGCCGGCCACGGAGGCTATGGCGCGCACTCGCCGTCGAAGCGTGCCCGGCGAGGCTCGGGCATTCACAAGTCACACAACCACAACAAGCCCAAGAAGCCCGGCAAATCGCACGGGCACAGCCACGGGGACATGGGGATGAACGCCATGGTGCTGCACGTCCTGGGCGACGCGCTGGGCAACGTCGGCGTCATCGCCACGGCCCTCATCATCTGGCTGACTGATTGGCCGGGCCGTTTCTACGCCGACCCGGCCGTGTCGCTTTTCATCACGCTCATCATCCTCCGCTCGGCGCTGCCGCTGACCATCGCCGCGTCCAAGATTCTCCTGCAGGCCACGCCCGAGCACATCGACCTCCGCGAGGTGCGCGAGGACATCCAGGCGCTCCCGGGGGTTGTAAGCTGCCATCACGTACACATCTGGCAGCTGTCCGACACCAAGATCGTCGCCTCCATGCATATCCAGGTCAGCTTCCCCATCTCGGAGGCCAACAACGAGCGCTACATGGAGCTCTCCAAGATGGCGCGCAAGTGCCTACACGCCTACGGCATCCACAGCGCCACCATCCAGCCCGAGTTCTGCCTCGACCGGGGCCACGCCCACGGCGGGCGCGCTGCTACTGTTGCTGCTGCTGAGGATGACGGCTCGGCTGCGATGCCCGTGGACGGGCCAGGCCCACGGTGCGGCCGCAGCGAGGGCAGCGTGTGCCTACTGGACTGCGTTGACGACTGCGTCGGACGGGGATGTTGCTCGCCGAGCGCGTCCAGGCCGGAGAGCAGTCACTCGACGCATGAGCATGGCCATGATCATGAGGGTGACCATGGGCATGACCATGATGAAGAGGTCTAAGGAGGATTGGAGTGTGGAGGGCGGTTTTGCCCGAGGAATTTTCTTACCTTCACCCTCACGTTCCTTTCATCTATACTGTAGACTACTGTATTCCCTTATTGACGGCATTGCACCGTCCTTTATTTGGCTTGGGTTGAGGGTAGCTCGGCATTTGGGATCCGGAGTTGGTGGGACTGAGCATTGGTCATTTTGCCCCGCCCCCAGCCGGTAGGGTAGGGGGATGCTCCGGTTAGGCCAATGATCCCGTGGTTTCCTTTGTTGTCTTCCAGCCCTCATAATAACCTGGTTGGTCTCCCTGTGCCATCTCGGTGTCACAGCGGCGCACGGGGGCGTGGAATGTCTTACGAAGGGGTCGGGCATCTTCAGGGCGTAGAAAACGCGGCGGTGCTCGCGCAATCCGACGCCCGGGTGTAATACAGAGGAGATGCCCATGAGACTGCGGTGATGATCGAGTCCAAGTGCCTGCTCGCCATGGGTCATCCAACTTATACCGGTGGCCCTCTCATCCCCGTTATCACCCAGCCGTGGTTGTCTCCAGGGGTACGGGCATTCTCTGCGATGTCCCCATAAAGAGGACTGATTCGCTGGTGCATGACCTGGAACCGGCATCGCACCTAGTGAATAGGTAATCAGCGACCACCGGGAAGCCCGTCCTCTGCCGCTCTCCCGCACACAGACCCATGGACTTGGGCCGAGTCTCTGTTTGTTTGGGGATATCCGAGTGCACAATAGAGGCACGGTGTCACTTACAAGACAAACAATACTACCTAGCCTACAATAGCGGCCGCAGCACCGGGGATAAGCACTCTCGTCAAGTCTTTGTCTCCTCCGCCCCCAACCCAAGGTTTTTCTACTTTTATTTTTATGCACTATCCGCACCCCAATTGTCGCAATGTACCACCAGTAGTGTAAATCGTCAGAAGGCAGTTGAACCTCCCACCCTCCGAGAAGACTGCCCCGCCAGCTCCCTTACGCTTGGAACAGGGTTGTCTCGGACATCACTTTGCGTCGCGTTGTACCCCACTGAAATGGAAGCCTCACACCAACGGACTTGGAAAAGAACAATGAGATCTTATCGTTTGATCCGCCTTCCATGAGGTCCCAGTGGGTCACTATCGAAGATCTAAGGGACCCCCCAACGCCCCGCACCCGACCCAATGCGCACGGTGACAGCTGCAATGTGTTTCATCCACTTCCGTGCAAAAACGACAGCGGGCCAGGCAACAGCATTTCCTGTGCCGCGATTCGACATCTGCTTGCCCGCGATGCCCACCATGGCCTCTGTCAGCGTCGTCCCACCATCGCATCGAACTCTGCAGTACGCAGTACCTGGTATGCACGCTCGTTTGGAGCGCGCACTACGACCTCGCTCTGATGCAATGGCTAGGCTCGATTTCACCCGGCACAATCTGCCAGAGTGCTGCATATGCCAAAAATGGCAGGTAATCATCATTCCGTGAGGTAGGCAGGTAGGCAGGTAGGGCAGCTGCTGTCTGCTGTCCCTGAACACCCGTCCGCTGCACGTCCGGGTTGGTTGGTATCGTTGGTTTGCTTCTGCTTCACACCCAAGCCCACCCGCAATGTGATCGCTGCCAGGGTAGGGTAGCATGCTTGGTGTCGCCAGCAGGGTCAAGGGTCTCACGGGTGCTCAATGGTGTTTGTGCTATGCTTCTTTGGAATCAGCTTACACCGTGTCTGGCTTCTCACTCCTCTCCTTGGCAACCCTGAAGTTCAAGTACCGATCTAGTTATCGCTGGCCTGGGCTTTCAACATCCTCCCGTTCGCAACGCCAGACATGATGGCGATGGTCGAGCGACATCCGTTCCTGTAACACCTGCTCACTGCCTTACCTTGACTCACCTCCTGCGCACCAATGGGACTGTGTCCGTCGGCTGCTGCCCGGCGTTTCGACTCTCGCCATGCCCGGTCAGAATGCTGAGAGCCGGTATTACGCTCCGCGGGACGCCTCCTTCGCTCAGAATATGATTCCACGGCGACCGGTGGCCACCAGCATCCCCGCCACGGACCCGGCTGGCGTTTCGCCGCCACGCCAGGTCTACCAAGGGCAGCCCGCGCGCACCATCTCCTCGCGTAGCGAGGAACCGCAGCGCATGGGCACCATCCACAGCGGAGGGAAAGTCACCGTCTCGCCGGCTAGCTCGATCCATGAGGACGACGATGAGGCCGCGTATGGTTACGCCGAGCCGGCGGGGCTGTCGCCATCACCACCACTCCGGCACTACCAGGATGCGGTCCAGACGCAGAACGCGTGGAGCAGAGGGGGCCAGCCCAGGCTGTGGCACGGCCGAGGACAGGGACACGCATCGGGGGAGTCTCTCGACTATTCCTACCATACCGCGCTGTGGCAGACCCAGCCCGAAGCGATCGATCTTCCCTTCCACCCACCGCCGCCGCCGTCGCACTGGCGCGGCAGCCGCGAGCTGCGGGAGCTAACCGAGGCGCGGGCGCGAGAGCGGGAGACCGGCCGTGGACCCCTCCGGACGTCCTACGGCCCGGCGCCCGAGATCTCCTCGCTGGCAAGCCCAGCATCAGTCCGGAACGAAATCACCCTCGCCCCCCCTCCCGCTCCCGCTCCCGCTCCCGCTCCCGCTGTAGCGACACCACCGCAGGATTGGCCACAAGATCCACAACAATCCCGTCCTGATACGGGCCCGGGCAGGACCCAGGGCGGCCCGTTCATGCATTATGAGGATCTGGAGTATTTTAGCCCAGCGCCCGAGGAAGCCGAGCCCAAGGACGAGGCCCACATCGACGGCGCTGTGCCGCAAGCTGACACTTTTCCATCGATACGGGAAGGAGTAAATCGACCGAAAGCGAGGCGGTCGTGGGACTGGCAGCGGAAGCGGCGGAGGAAAAAGCCATCTCGGGATGATGGCGGGCGCGGCGGTCAGGACGAAGGGGCTCGAGGTTGTGCGGCGTTGTTGCGGTACTGCGCCCAGTGGTTGCCGGAGATCATGTGGTGTCTCCTCGGTGTTGTGTGTCTGGCAGTCATCATCGCCGTGCTAAAGACGTTCGATGGACACTCGCTCGCCGACTGGCCGTTGACGGTCTCGCTCAACACTCTGATTGCCTTCCTTGTCGCGATATGTCAGGTCGGCCTAGCCGTGCCCCTGACGGAGGGGCTCTCGCAGCTGAAGTGGAACTCCTTTGCCCGGGGCGAGAAGCCATTGGCGGATTTTGAGACCTTTGAACACGCAAAGCGCAGTCCCGTGGGGGCCGCCATGCTACTTTGCAGAAGAAAGGGAAGGTGTGGAAGGACTCGCCCACATCCAGGTGTCTGCAGAATCCTGGTGTCGCTGACCGACCGTTCTTAGGGCATTGGGCATGTCTGCGGCCACGGCATTGCTGACAAGTTTCCTCCTTTCTCCTCTTACGCAGGGTGCGATAACCTACCGGACCCGAGGTATCAAAGCAAGTGGCGGCACGGCCATGGTCGCCAGGAGCGAGTCCTACTCACACCCAACACCGTATCGTAAGCAACCAACCCTTTGCCCCCCGCCTCCCTCCTCCTCTTCCTCCCACCACCACAATTGTGACTGCTCCTGTGACCTGTGAGCACTAAACCAGTCCCCACCAACCAGAGCACCTAGACGTCCGGGAGAAGCAAGCGATCCAGTCAGGCATCCACCAAGCCGTCGACACGCAGGTGCCGCACCTGCAACCCGTCTGCAGCTCTGGCGACTGCCAATGGCGCAGTGTCAGCTCGCTCGCCATCTGCAGCGCCGTGATCGACGTGTCCGACCAGCTCACCATCTCCAACCAGACGACAGCCCGCAGCCCAGGGGTGTCGCCAGGCAGCGCCAATGACGAGACCGTCCGCGAGGCCCGCCTGCCCAACGGCCTGTTTCTTGCCGGCAGCACCACTACGTGCAACCTCAACATCTCTTGGCCGCACCCCTCTGCCAACACCACCAGCAGCGATCAGGAGAGCGCCAAGCGGGACGGAGGAGCCGACGACGACGACAACACCCAACAGGGGAGCTTCCTCCCCACGCGGACGAGCCTCACTCTTCCGGAAGCAGATGGGAAGGTCGCGAGCGCCATTGCCAACTTCTTCCTTGTTTACACCACCCCCGCCAACCAGAAAGCCGATGCGCCGCACGGGTCCACCGCGGCAGCGACATCGTTCCGCGCCGCCGAGGTTCTCGTGCACTTCTGCGTCAACACCTACCACGTATCCGCCGCACGCGGCGTGGCGTCCAGCGCAGTAGTCCACTCGTCCGCGCTCGTCAGCGGCCGGGATGCCATTCCGTCCACTGGGCGCTTGCTGCGGATGCATGCCGCGGATGGCGGGCGTGGGGACGGGGGCATGTACGCTGTGCAGAGGGACCAGGTGAAGCTCCTGCACGGCTACATCCGATCGCTGTTTGCCGGCACGTACTCGCACGCCTCTGGTAAGGCCATGGGTAGCCAGACAGCCACAAGCGAGGCCCTGGGTGCCGCCATGTTCCGAGAAGGACTGGACGCTGAGGGGATGCGAGCTGCGGTGGTTAACTTGACGGCGAACGTGGCTACGAGCCTGACGAACACGCAAGTGGATTTCTTAAGCTTGCCGGTCCTATGTTCTTGTTTGCTTTCTTGTCTCTATGCTCACGCCCCTTTCCGCATGACTTCTAATTGGTGAATCAATTCTGCGCAAGGCTCCCTTCAGAACGCCGCTGTGGGCAGCCGCTTTCCGTTGAGAAGGGTGATGCTGTACTCCGAGCAGAGCCGCACAATTGCTAACATGCAACCCACTACTGCAGGATCCGCGCCAGGAGCTCAACGTACGACACCGGCACCGTGCTGGCAACGGAGAACTACGTCCACGTCGAGTGGGCGTGGCTGACGTTTCTGGCCATTGAAGTGGCTCTCTCGCTTAGCATCCTGCTGGGCATCATGGTTCAGACGGCCGTGTGGAATGTGAAGATTCTCAAGGGTTCGCCTACGGCCGCGCTGCTGGCCATTTCGGCCCAGGACAAGGCCTACCTAGAGGAGCGGGAGAGCATCGTCCTGGACTACGATTCTCCTGGGGAAACCCGGGGTGGTGCGATGGCCCGCAAGTTGCAAGATCTGGCCTGTAGATTTAGGCCCGGAGAAAGGGGTTGGAATCTGGAGCTGGCCCGGAGGGAGGAGGGGTGATAACCATACATTGATGTGACCACAATGCTAGTACTGTATTTTGCTTCAGCAGCAATGGTTCGTCAATGTGTAGGCACCCCAACTCGGGGGCAGTCAGAGGTGTGCCTACTGTTCCGGTGGTCTTTCGCTGTGCGTCTGTCTAGATATCTGCACACCTTCCTGCAGATGCAAACAGAGCACCAGGCCGAGGGTTGCCGCAAACTACCACCGTCCAGCCTGTGTATCGAATCCAACAACTATCGGGAAGCAATGCTGCGGTGGCTATGCGGCAACCCCCAACGCGGGTGTGTGGATGGGACCGGTCCGGGCAGTTCTCGACAGGGTCGGGGAGCTGAACGAAGAGCCGCGAAGTGGCAATGCCTGACAAGGCCTGATGGGCGCGCTTGGTAACCTCGGCCGTGTTTACCTCCTCAAAGCACTTTTGGCTGGATATCTGACTGCATGTGCCGACTGACTGTGCCGACTGACTGTTATACCTGAACCTAAACCACCACGGCAGCTGTTGATCTTGAGATCAGGTGTACGAGTGGCAGGTTCTTGGGGTGTAACTGGAAATCGCGGCAGTGGGGAGCTCCCTACGCCAGGCATTATCTCATTCCGATCGCGTCGAGAATTGCAAAGTGCTGTTTTGGGCTCTTGGCGCGGTGTACTGTTGGGCATCTGGCTGACGGCGCCATGGTGGGCACCAGCAGCAGGTCTGATACCGACTAGTCTGGGCAGCTAGCCAAGTCCTTCTCGCCTAGGCCGGTGAGAACGGATCCGACGTCACCTCCCGAGATACCCAATGTGCATTTTTCGCAAGTTCTGAACGGATTTGGGCGGCCAGTTGTGCCGTCAAGGCCGTGTCGCTTGGTCCTCCGTCATACCTGCAGACGATGCCCGCCGGCGCCTATCAGTTTCTGTCCGCAATTGGCACCCCCATTTCGAAGTCCGACCGTGGTGTGGTTGGGCGGCTCCAGGTTGACACAAAAAGAGGTACACCAGAAAATAGCAGCACTTCATGACATCAAAGCTCGATCAAAAGGAGCCTAAATTCGTTGGAAGCAAGTGCAACCCAATCCATTACCATTATTCTAGTAATTCCATCCTAATATTGTTGATCTGATAACTTGAGGCTGCGACTAAGGGCTGTTGATGTTGTTGACTTCATGTACGGAAGTACAGGGTTAGGGGTTAAAGTCGAGTTTGGTGTACCTGTTTTTTTGTCAAGCTGGAGAGGGCGGTCAGCGAACCATTCAAGGTGAGCCTGCCCTACCAGTAGTAGGTACGAAGTAGCGTTGGACCGATGCAACGGCGGTATGAACCCCTGAACCCCCACCACCCTGCGCAAGCTTCCTCTCAGCGGGCCGCACCGGCTGAGTTCTCTTTTTGTCGTCTATTGCGCCTAAAGAGAGGTCAGACTGTTTCATTCGCGAGGTGAATAGGTGCCTGACCGGGAAGCTGTCGCTGGAAAGGCGGATCAGGAGCTACATACACAGTATTGTGGAGCGATCGGAGGGCCACGGAAGAGGGAAGGTGCACTGCCCCGAGCCCGGCTTCGTGTACACCTCATTGGGTCGCTCCCTCAGCATTGACAGCAGCAACAGGTATCAATGCATAAAACAGTGTCGAAGCGCGTGGGGAAGAAGTGCAGTTCCTGCCCAAGGCCCCCCCCCGCAGATTCTGGACAGCGCACTCATCCCGCGATTGGGCGGGCAATCTCCAAAGTGCAAGTTCGGTACTTTCGGTCAGCGTCCAGCAGCGTGAGCTTCGCGCACGGATCAGGGAATGGCGGTTGATCGGAGGGCACTGCACAGTACTAACTAGGTACGTGCCAATTACAGAAAGATGTAGCGTGGCTGGCGAGCCATGGTGCAGGGCAGGGAGACTATCGAAGTCACCTCGGGATTTGTCGGTGAGCAGATTGACTTCCAGGGTTGTTAACCACCTTACCCACCAAGGTAGCCGGAGCTGTTCGAATCCAGACATGCCGAAAACGCGTGAGTGGCTGGAACCGTACGCCACGCTGGCTGATCTTGCTTGTCTCCCACGCAAAAACTCCACGGATAGCGGGCTCATGTGTGAACGCCAGGACACCCATCCCGCTCCGGTTCTTGGGGGTCAGGTCTCAGATGTTCGACGTTCTAGCTCCGGCAACGGATGCGCTGTACCGATCGCTATGCACTGGCTTCACCATGCGACGTGGGGTATCTGGTCCAATTCAAGTACTAGTACCGTGAGGAGGTGGTGGTTCGTCCTGTCGCATTTTGAAGGCTGTACTGGTAGTTGAGTGCACTCGTCGGTGCTGGGTAAGGTACCTATGACGCGGCGAGAATGGTCAGGTTGTATAATTACTGTGTACTCCGTAGCAAGCATCCGACGCAGGCGCGTGTCCATCGGATGTTTTCTTCACTTCCTTCGACGTGCTAGGCCGGATGTGGTCATGCGCTCGCTCTGAGCACGCGAGGAGCACTCGTGTGTCCCAACGTAACCTGTTCGAGCGTTTCGCCGGTTCGGTTTCTGCACATCGAGACCCTTCCAGCTTCTCCATCTTCCGGCTCTAGCCTTTGCGGCTTGTGGAGCCGGTGCCTGGGTGCTGCCCTGGCCAATCGGGGAACACACTTGCGGTGAGGCTGCCGGCACGATCCGCGAAAGATGTCGTTACCTGGTACGCAGGAGTGATACTAAGTGGTGTACGGAGGTACGGTGTGTTCGGGTTACGTAACGTTGTAAGCTCACCTTGTCCAACAGTCGCGGCAGTCGACCTGAGCTACTTGTTACCCTGGGTTAGGGTCAGTCACCTCGGCTCGAGCTCAAGAGTCAGGACCCAAGTCACGAAATAGCGGCGTGGGGGTTTCGACACAGGGGTCGTGGTGAGCTTTCTGGCGGTAAGTTATCCCTCGGTGTGTACTCCGTACGCACTCCCAGTCCCCAACAAACACCACCCACCCTGTGAGCTTACAGGTCCCACGCGCCGTCAACCAACTCCGAGGTGAGATGGAAGCAGGGCGATAACAGCAAAACGGAGCCGCCTCAGGTAATTGCGTCTTGATGCACCAGAGTACACATTACACATGCATTGGAGCGGGCAGCACGGGGGAGGCGGGGCCGGGGGTGGAGAGTTGCACGCGACGGGACGAATGTCCACTGGCCGGTCTCCTGCCGGTGTACTTGCGAGGTAAGGTCAGGTACCAACGAGGGGGTGAGGTTGACGATGGCAGGGTCCACGTGGTCGGGTGTTGGGCTCTTGACCCCAAGCGACGGATTCTCATGGACAAAGGTGGACATTTTTGTGCCTGAAGCGAGAGGAGCCTCCATCCCGCTGGTGTACTCCAATCTCAAAAGGGCAGGGGAAAAAAGAAAGGCGCTTTCGGAGAGAAACCCTGCGATCTGGAAACTCCCAACCGTGGAAATCATCAAATGGCTGCCCGCCCGCTCCTGCCTTCCCCGTGTCAACGCTCCTTCTCTCACCTCCGCCGTCACCGCGCCCAGTGCCTTCCCCTTTCGGTGGCACTCCAGCAGTTCCCTCCATCTCTTTACCTTCCTTAGCCTGGGCTCTTGCACCACCCCGTCGTTTGTTGCCTTCACCTTCGGTTGGCGGAGCGGGCCATCGGGAGTTGGTCGACATCTTCTCACCCGTCCCCAATCACCGAAACCCGGCCGCTTACTGATATCGGTCGACGTGATTCTGTTTCCTCTTTCGCAACGTGCCCGGTTTCTGATTGAATCTCGGCTGCGGCTCCGTTTCACCGTCTTGTCTCGTACCAGCTCAGCGTTGCCGTGTTGTCACCCCGACAGAGACGGCTCACCGACATTGCCCGACGGCTCACCTCGCTCAGCCGTCCCTCCGGACTCGGCGCCTCGGTCAAACGGGTTGCGGAGCCACCAAGACTGGGGGCCTTCCACATCGCGTGTGCCGACAAGGCCACGACCACGACCACCATCCACGCCGGCTTTCGCCTGGTTTTGTCCGATCGTGCCTTGGAGTGACGCATCGTCCTCGGCAGGTCTGTGGTGCACCTCTGAAACGCTTCCGCCGGCTCCCGGCATCGGCCCGTGGCATATTTAACAGCCCAATCCCTTTAGGCGGATAACCTACTGGCACGTGTGCGAGCAAGGTCGAGGTGTCGACGTTCCTGTCGAACAGGACGGACAGCCGCAACGGTCGGACTTGCCCATCCGTTGACCATGGGCTTCTGCTGCATCTGAACATCTACCACTTCCCCTGCCTAGACAAGGATGCATTCGGCCCTCAAGCTGGCTGAAGCGCCGCACCACCACAGTGACGACTCCAGACCTATACAACACGTGCCTACCAGTCCCAGAAACCACATCGCGGCAAAACACTCTCGCGAGGAACATGGCCCACCGCTCAACGGTACGTCTCCGCCGCTGAGGCAGGACACAACCTCGTCGGTATCGACCACGGTAACATCGGTGACCATAACCACCGACGAGACCGCCGAGACCCCTTACAGTGTAGCCTCGTCACCTACCTTCGCCGCCCAAGCTATCTTCTCGGCACGGGACGGGAGCGATGTGGCTCCACAGCGTCGTGCGAGCCGCCGACGAACCGGACCCCTGACGGCCGTTCAGCGGGAACGAGCTCATCTGATCCGGAAGATGGGTGCTTGCCCAGATTGCCGCCGGAGGAGGGTTGCTGTACGAACCCCGCCACCTCTTTTAAGTCCCACTCCAGAAGAATGCAAACTTTGTCGGCTGACCACCTTCACAGTGTCACCCAAACCATCACAACATGTCCTGGGAGGAAGCGGCAAGGAGATTCAGGTCCCACGAGTCTCCCACCCATGGGCTGGCGCCCATAACTGGGGCGCAACTAAGTCCGGCGCTGCCGAATACCAAACCAGCCCTCCTATCTGATGCCCGGGAAATGGATTTAGATATCTCGCCTATACAACATCACGCTCAGCCGGCATCGAGTGAGGCACGCATCAGGACTCCCCTGCCATCTGGACCCCGACCCGAAAAACCAACCAGCTTGCCGCCGTTGCCCGGCTTTGACGCTTTTAGAACGGACCTTCAGGGGAGTTTGGACCGCATTCTGACGAGCCCCTTCCGCAGCCGCTACGCACATGTGTCGGTCCTCATGGTGCGGTGGCAGGACGACGAAGATCCCGGTGCCCAGGAGGCCCTTCAGGAATTGGCAAGAACATTTCACGAGGATTACAACTATACGGTACAGATCAAGTTCATCCCGCCGTTACGGGACGAGTCCAGGAAACCGTGGCTGTGGCTGTCTCAGGTGGTGACGGATTTTGTTGCGGACCACGATCAGCGGGACTGCCTCAAGATCTTTTACTACGGTGGCTACACCTATCTGAACGGTGACCGGGACACGGTACTCGCAAGGTTCGTGCCTGTTGTCTCCATGCTCACCCGGCGTCTCTTTCGGCTCATTTTGGCTAAAGATCATCCAACCGTTCAGCTCCAGGCACGCTGACCCTGCTTCTGTCATCCGCTGGAGCGGCGTACAACGTTCCTTCGAGGATGCCCGCTCTGACGCGCTGCTTCTCCTCGACTGTGCTTACTACCCCTCGCAGGCGGCAACTCGGCGGCAAGGCGTGCTAGAATTGATCGCTGCCTCGGCCGGCGAAGATCACATCGAGCTGTTAGGCAGAAGTGCCTTCACTCGCGCGCTGTCGGATCAGCTCCGCACGAGGGCCGTCCAGCCGTTCAAGGAGCCCTTCTCTGCAGCCGAACTCCACTGCAAGGTGCTATCGCTATATCCGAGGATGGTGCAAGAACGGAATCCCGAGCGAGAAGTCGTTACGAGGTTTCCTACTCCGCTGAGCATGCAGCTCTCCGGTGCCAAAACACTTCCCTCCATTCTTCTGGCCCCGCTGCGGAACGGGGAACCCTCTAGCGGTTCTCCCGGCGGGGCCCAGATCAATATCACGTTTAGATTGACGGACGACGTCTTCAACATGGACAGCTGGGCCGAATGGCTCCGGTCCATGCCTGAAGGCATCACGGAAGCGAGGGTTGACGGACCCTATCGCAGTACGTTCCAATGACAGCAATGGGTGGCCGTCCCGGTACGGCGGCCTTGATTGCCAGGATGTGGGTACAAGGACGAGTGTCTCGCCGTCAGGGGCTGATGGGCACAGATTGCCTGACAACGTTTTGTCGAACCAGGTTGGGTTCTCTTTCTTCTGCTTGTTTGCATTCATTTTGCAACGTTTGTCATATCTCACCTCTTTGCATTGTATGACGAACTTATGATCTGGGGGGGCTCACTCAGAGTGCCCGAGTTTGAACATGTCTGAGCGGGATGGGGCGCGATACCCAAAGGAAGTGTTTGAAGCACAGTGTACGCTGCGGAAGGAAGAAGTTTGCTCGGCGTTCATTGTCAACCGCAACCAAAACATACATCTTCTCTAACGATGCCTATGGCTGTCGCTGCTTTACATCATAAAGAGTTGCATGGCCCTATTCCACTGGAAAGCTGGTTTTCTGGATTTTGCTGCATCTCGCACCTGACAATCCAACTGTCTTTCCACACTTATTAGTGGGCTTACATGCGAACGGTTGGGGGGGTGCTGAGGGAACAATCAGAGGAAACGGCGAGAATCAAAAAGCAGTAGGACAGTCAAATCCTATGAGGGCAGAGTCCCGATCTACAGGTATCATATCATGTACAATCGGTCGGTATGGTTCATGCTGAATATGAATTGGCCAAGAAGTGTGCGTAACTCCGTCTATATGAAAACCCGCAAATGCTTTATCCCAGGCGACAAACCTACAACCTATATCTACGCACGATGTCCCAAATGCAGTCCCCGCCCCTCACAGCACAAACAACACCGCTGCCAAACCGACCAGCAACGCCGAAACAGACCCTCCCACCCGCAGCCCCGCGGCCGACGACTTGCCGCTATCCCCGAGCTTGGGCGTAGGCTGGTACTCGGCGCCACCACCGCCACTCGTCACCCCCCCGGCGGCGGTCGCGACGGTCGTCCCGTTCCAGCAGTAGCGCTCGAAGCAGCGGGCGCAGGCGTCGGGCGGGGCGGTGCCGGTGCGCGACCAGCTGCGGCTCAGCACGGCGCAGGCGACGCAGGCGCGCCAGGCGCCGTCGAGCGTGCCGTTGCCCTGCGTCGCGCCGTCGTAGCCGTTGCGGATGATGGCGTCGCGCTGGGCGAGCGGGTACGACGGCGTGAAGGTGGTCACGTTGGAGAAGGCGGTGTAGGGCGCGTTGGGCAGATAGACTACGAGGGGCGGGACGGATTGGCCGTGGGTGATGAGGCTGGAGAAGTTGTGCGGGTCGCAGCCGAAGAAGGTCGGGCGGTTGTTGAGGCCCAGCGCGAGGAAGGTCTTGTCGTCCGGGACGGGCGGGAAGAGCGTGCCGTTGGCGATGGCGGCTTGCGAGCGGTCGTAGGTGGCGCGCAGGGCGGTGCCGTTGGGCCACGAGTAGATCGTGTCGGCGGATGAGTCGACGGCGAAGATGACGTCGACCGCGCGGGACGGCTGCAGTAACGGGTGGAGCGGGATGTTTTGCAAGTCGAGGCCACCATCGACTAGGTCCAGCTCGATCGAGTCGGCCGTCGGATTGGTGGCGTTGTTCCAGCCGAGGAATGGATTGGGCACCCACTGGGCGATGTCGTCGCGGTCGTGAGAGAGGCCTTTGAGAATGTCGGTGGCGGCGTTGATGAGGAACTGGGGCACACCGTGGACGGAGGAGATATTCTGTAGCAGGAAGGCGTTGAAGAGCGAGCTGCTGGTGCCGAAGATGTAGCTGACCGAGTCGAAGCCGCGGACGCATTTGCCGTTGGCTGGCACAACGCCGCCCGAGAAGTTGGAGGCCAGGTATTCCATTGGGGCAAACCCATAGGTCGTGGGATCCCAGGAGCCCATCTCATAGGGGTTGAACTCAAAGACGGTCGAGTTCAGCGAGATGATGGTGGTGCCGGGGGCCCTGCCGTCGGCAACCAGGATCGGGAAGGGAGCCTGGGCATTCGAGAAGGCGTCGTCCTGGGCGATGCTGGAGAAGGTGTATGACGGGCCGCCGGCGGGGGCGTCAATCATTTGGAAAGACTATGACAGATATCAGCATGAAAACCCTCTCCAGATGCACCGAGAGTGATTGCGGAACAGAAAAGAATTGTCTCGGAAGTCATGTTACTGCTGAGACAGTCCTCTAAGATTGTGGTGAAGGACACAAGTCATTGCTTACCAGAGCGCGACCCCTGCAAGCATCGTCAGCAACCCCGGACAGCAATCAACAGTCCAGGCCTCGACAGCTGCTCACCAATAATCTGTGATGGATGCCTGGAAGCCGGCATCCTCCTTGTCCTTGACCTGGCTGGCCACCTCGGCCCAGTACCTAGCCGTGTCGAAGATGCCGGGTAGGTTAGGGCCGACGAAGATGGAGTTGTCGAACCGCCAGATGCTGCTGTCCTTCCTGCCATCACGCAGCGTCTGGACGGAGGTGAAGTTGTTGGCGTAGATGCTGCTGACCAGCCAGCCGCCGCCCGAGAGACCGGCCAGGTAGGTGCTGGCCTGGAGGAGGCCGCCGATACCCCCGGCGTCCGTTGAGCCGGGGGTGCGACTGTCTGCAGCAGCCACGAAGCCGGCGCCGTTCATCAGGGCGCGGTAGCCGCCTCCAGAGACGGCGATGGCAACGTTGGGCAGGTCCTTGACGCCCGAGGCGACCTTCTTGATGTACGCCTCGGCGTCGAAGCCGTCGATGCTGGCGCGCTTCAGGAAGTCGATCATGGGATCGACCGTGTTCTGGCGGCGCTTGGCCAGCCAGTCCGTCTCGCTCTTGGAGAGCGCGTCGGCGCGTCTGATGGCGGGCTTGTCGCTCGGGCAGGGCACCTGAGCGGGCGCATAGCCGTGGCTGGGCGCGTCAGGGCGCGCGCGGGCAATGAGGTCCAACTCATTGCTTCGTGGTGGTATCCTGATGGGCTCGGCGGATGTGAGAACGGAGAGGAGGGCGAGCGGGAGAAGCGCGTGTAAATGCATGGTGCCGGACGGGCGGGTAATTTATCATGACCCGGGTCAACGAATCATCAGATTTCGATTCACACCCAAACAAGCCCCTGCAAACAAGTGCAATGAAGGGAACAGCACTGGTAAATATGGAAAGAAAAAAAAGTGGCTGAAGAACCCTGCGTGGTTTCTGGAAAGGGAAGAGAAGAGAAGAACGAACGAACGAACGAACGAACGAACGAACGAACGAACGAACGGCGGCAACCCAAATTGTCAGTCAGAGATCAAACTTAGAAAAGAAGGATCGGAAAGTCGGAAGGGAGAGGAGCCCGGGCGAGGGAAGGAGAGGGAACGGGGTGGCTTGGGCGGCGCCTCTCATCGAAACGACCACAACGAAGGGCCGGTCCGAACCCTGCGGCGTAGTCAGGGATGCCGGCGCTCAAGTGGAAGACAGCACGAGGACAATTCCGAGGTGTTCTGGGTGAGTTTGAACCACTCGCAGTGGTCAGCAGGCGGCCTCAAGAGTTGCCGGATGACCCGAGGCTGGTGAGCACGACGACACCCATCACATACAACAGACTTCCCATCCAACAGGAGACAAAGAACTCCCGAGTGCCTCAACTATTATTTCTCTCTTTCTGTCTTTCCTCTCTCTCATGATTCAAATTCGGTTCTGCTGTCTTAGCGTACCTACTTTCAGCCGGTGTACTGGTATATGTATTATCCTCAGTCGCGTGAACCAGGCCAATTTTTGCGTGCCGAGCAACCCGAGGCTCGCATTCCACGCCGCTTTTGTTGATCGTTTCAAGTCCCCCTGGGCGCGCTAAAGCAGGCGCTGCAATGGGACAGCAGGTGATCCGCGGGGATCCACAATGGCGGGTTTGGCACACGACTCGGGGCAGTGTAAATCCCCGATTCAGAGCCCCTGGCATGTGAGTGGCCAGGGGTTGCGGCCAGGGACTGCACGTCATCGCTTCAGGCAGCGGCTCCAAAGATTCTCTCCGACAACATCGACACCCGTTTCGAGTCTCGGCATTAATTACACAGTGGACGAGGTTGTTGGTGTTGATATGTATGGAACTCCCCCTGCCTCACATCATCAGCGGGCCCGATTCCCCAATCACCATCTCCCGCCATGTAATCAAGTCATTGCAGGATGGACTGAAGCTTGTGGTTCCTTCAACTACATTTTATGCAAACTACCGTCCTTGAAGCCCGTGTCCTTGCCGCGGCCGAGTGGATCGAGAAAGGTGCAATACAATAAGTTTCCTCTAATGCGTCAGGAGCTTCAATATCCGTCGAGCCCAGCTTGGACATATACCACCAGATCGTGAGAGCAACAGGGGATCACCGGCTCATGTGCTCAAGGCGGATGCTGACTGCCCTCCTGTGGGCCTCAAGCTCTTCCACCTTGGCCAGCTGCATGACCGCCTCGCCCACGTTCCGGAGGCCCTCGGCCGTCAGGTTCGAGCTGGTGATGTGCTTGACGAACGAGGCGAGGTTGACGCCCGAGTACTGCTTGGCATAGCCGTAGGTTGCTAGCAACAAATATGAATTAGTATTACCGTTTCCAGGGCAAAAGGGTTGATGAGAAAGGCACGTAGCACTTACGCAGGGAGTGGTTGACGCCGGCGGAATAGTCGCCCACGCTCTCCGGCGTCCATTCGCCAATGAAGACGCTGCCGGCGTTCAAGACCTTCTCCACCACCTTCTCTGCATTCTGAAGTTGGAGGATCAGATGCTCAGGCGCATACTTGTTGCTGATCTCCATCGCCTCGTCGACCGTCTTGACACGCACCGTGACCGAGTGGGCAATAGAGCCGCGGACGATGTCGACCCGGGGAAGCTCCATCGCCTGTCGGTGCAGCTCGTCTTCGATGGCCGCCAGCTGGGCGTCGCTGAGGTCCACAGCAATCAGCACCACCTGGCTGTCCACGCCGTGCTCTGCCTGGGACAGAAGATCGGAGGCGACGAACGCCGGGTTGGCGTCCTTGTCGGCCACCACGAGAACCTCGGACGGGCCAGCCGGCATGTCGATGCCGACGCCCGCGTTGGTGTCGTTACTGACGTACATCTTGGCCGCCGTGACGAACTGGTTGCCCGGGCCGAGAATCTTGTCCACCTTGCTCACGCTCTCGGTGCCGTACGCCATGGCCGCCACCGCCTGGGCGCCGCCGGCCAGCACGATCGACTCGGCGCCGACCTTGTGCGCAACGTAGACAATCTCGGGCGTGATGGTGCCGTCCGACCGCGGCGGCGACGCGATGACGATCTTCTTGCAGCCCGCGACCATGGCGGGAACACCAAGCATGAGCGCGGTGCTCGGGAGCACCGCAGTGCCGCCGGGGACGTACAGACCGACGGCCTCAATTGGCCGCGAGAAGCGGCTGCAGACGACGCCAGGCATCGTCTCGACCTTCAGCGGCTTCTCCTCTTTCTGCGCCGCGTGGAACTTGCGGATGTTCTCGAAGGACACATCAATCGCCTGGATTGTCTCGGCAGACAGCTGCATAAGAGCATCGTCGAAGGGCGCCTTGAGGACGGGTGACACCAGCGATGTTGCCTTTTCAAACTTGTGCGTGTAGGCAAGGACAGCCTTGTCCCCGTTCTTTCGGACGTCGTCGATGATGGGCGTGATGATCTTCATGATGGCCTCGGAAGACCGTTGGGACGGCCGCTTTAAGGCCTCGTCGAGCTCCTCGGTCGAAACATTGACCATGTCATAGACCTTCATGGTGATCTTATCCGAGGCAGCCCCCTTGTGTGTCTCCTGAACTGTCGGAGCCGCTGCAGCCGCACTTGCAGCAGGTTTGATCCCCTCCTTTTCAGCCCACTTCCACTTGGCGTCTCCTGTCCTGCGCTTCACCTTGAAGCTCTTGGCATCCAAGTTCTTCTCGATGTCGGCCAGCGTCACGCCAGCGCTCACGGCCCTGGTCAGAGCGAAGTATATGAGATCGGCGGCTTCAAAGGCAACCTCTTCCGGCGTCTTCGCGTCGCAGAGCTCCTCGGCCTCCTCCATGATTTTGGCCCTCAAGAGCTTCTCGTCCGAAAAGAGGCGAGCAGTGTATGAGCCGGCCGGGGCCGACTGCTTCCTGGAGAGGAGCGTATTCTCCAGCTTGGCAATGCCCTTCAGATCTCCAAAGCATCCGGACTGCTCCAGATGGCAGAAGCGCCCCTTCTGCCTGACAACAAATTTGAGCGCGTCGTTGTCGCAATCCAGTGATATCCGGACCAACTCCTGTGTATCGCCAGACGTGGCCCCCTTGTACCACAAACCGCGCTTCCGGCTCTGGTACACGCCCGTTTGCGTCTTGAGCGCCTCTCCAACGCTCTCCTCGCTGCTGTACACGAGGCCCAGCGCCGTGTCGTGCTCGTCAACAACCACCGTGGGGATCAAGCCGTCGGGGCGGTCTGACTTCCAGTTGGCGGCAAGGATCTTGGGCACCGCCAGCTTCCCTTCGTCCTGTTTGCTCGCCAACCCGGTCGAAGGCAGGATGGGAATGGCATTGCACTGGGCTGCCACCTCAACGAAGCGCTGCAAGTCGCTGCCTGGAACCGGCCTGAGAAAGAGCGACTTGATCTTCTTGCCTTTGCTCTCCTCGATAAACTGCGCAGCCTCGGTGGACGTCTGGTCAAAGCCAGAAACAAGTAGGCCTTGCTCACTTGCAGAGGCCAGCAGGTCGGCGCTGCTGCCGTTCACGACGGGGGCGACACGAGATCCAAACTCGGCAAAATCGGGCAGCTGCTCGGGACGGACGAAGACCTTACGTGCGCCAGCGTCGAGTAGCGAGACGACATCGTCGTGGGAGTCGAGGCGTGTCACGTCAAAGAAGGGCTGGAACTCGGTGTTGTGACGCCCCAGGAAGCGTAGGATCTTGTCGAGTGTCTGAGGGGCAACGTCGAAGAAGACACAGGCGAGACACGACACCTCCTCGCGGTTGAGTCCCTCCTTCTCGCCTCCGAGCCCCGGAGGAACGTTGACTCCGACGAGGAAGGGGAGCGGCAATGTTGTCTCCATCTCGATCTTGCTGGAGTAGGCAGTGCGGCAAGTGCGGCAAGTGCGTACGATCGCGGTCAACGAACGGCGAAGAGAGCGTGAGCGTGCTGTCACCAGGGCGATTCCTGCTGGCAAGTCCTACTTGTAAAACCCCACGGGCTCGCATGGCAAGAGGGACGGGACAGGAGTCATCGCAGGTTTTGGGGGGCCCTCCTGTGTCGGCGCCCACTCGCTGCCCACCCACCCAAGGTGGGGTACATCTGCCCCTCCATTGCGTTCCTGGCGTGTACATCCGTACACTACACTAGAACGTGCCCTGCCGCGCTTCAGACCAGGGAAGTTTTTTCTGGCGGGGTCGCAGACTTAAGGTGTGGTCAGTGCGTCTCCAGGGAAGGGCGGCTCAATGATGCGGTGCCAAGAGTTTACACCCCAGCGAACCCACTTGCAGCTCTCTGGCCGTCCTGCGCGTTGTGGATGGCTTTCGCGCCTCGAAACTCCAAGAACCATGCAGCTGCACACTCGTCCTCAATCCTCGATTTCGACCTTGACCGGTAACCTGATTCAGCAAAGCTGCTGACCTTCGAGCATTTAATTGCACAACAATCAATCACACGAAGAGAGCTTACAGCGATTTTCGAATACGCCCTCCAAAATACCCAATCGCGTACCTCTTCCCGCTAAAAGAGCAACGCCTTCTCCAAGCTCGCCTCGCGAGCCGTAACCGACCTTTGTCGCGCCCGATCTTTATCACCTGGCCGTCGCCATGTCTGCCGCCAGCGCCATGGCGTCGCAACCAAACGGCATCCCGCCATCCTCTGGCGTGTCCGCCTCCCAGTCTGTGCCAGGCACCCAGCCACCGCCATCCCAACCGACCCAAACTCAAACAACAGCACCCACCACGCCCGGCGGCAGCCAGCTCGTCATTCCCAACTCACAACCACCACAACAACAAGCAGTACCTACAACCAATAACCCACAACAACAACAACAACACCCCGGCGCCCAGCCAGGCTCCTCCACGACCACCGCCGCCCCCCGGCCCCGCGACGCGCGCACTATCGAGCTCCTCCTCACCGCCCAGGGCGTGACCTCGTTTGAGCAGCGCGTGCCGCTGCTGCTGCTGGATTTCGCGTACCGGCACACGGCGTCGGTGCTCTCGGACGCGCTGCACCTGTCGGCGGACCCGTACACGTCGCACGCCGGGGCGCGCCCGAGCGCGGCGTCGGGCGCGGCGCCCGTCAATGTCGGCGAGGCGACCGTCAGCTCCAACGCCGTGCAGCTGGCCATTGCGAGCCGGTTAGGGTTTCAATTTCGGGGTGGGGGTGGGGGTGGGATTGCTGGTGGAGGAGGAGGGGGAGGTGGGGGAGGCGGTGGCGGTGGTGGTGGTGGTAGCGCGAGCAAAGACTGGATGATGGAGCTGGCGAGGGAGCGGAACAAAGTGGCGCTGCCGCGGGTTATGCCCAGCGAGTGGGGTGTCCGGTTGCCCGGGGAGAGGTTTGTGCTGAGCGGCGTGTCGTGGGGCCTGCGGGATGTGTGGGCGGGTCAGGAAGGGGCCGAGGAGAGCAGCGAGGAGGAGGACGAAGACGAGGACGAGGACATGATGGTTGATGGACCTGGTGGTGGCAGCGGCGAGGGCAGGGGCGCAGATGTCATGGAGGTCGAGACCGAGGATGTTGGTGGGGATGGTGTGGAGGGCGGGACGATGGGCGACGTATTTGGGGACGAGGGAATGGAGGACGAGGAAATGGCCGAGGCGTGAAACTGGCTTGTCGAAATATTCAGACTGTCATATTGGTGCAGTTGAGCGCTTGGCTTTTCGTTGAGGGCAAATGAAGCAGCTGTAGGAGATGCGCCGTCAGGCAGCATTGGAAGGCATCCGCGGCGTTTTGTGAAGGCAAGGTTTTTATAGAGTGCGGCGGCATGAGGTCTGGCCGCAATACTCACTTCTATGCATGCATCAGCTGCACGGTTGTCATAATGGAAAGGAAGACTTGCGCTGCTGTAGATGCAACAGATTCGATATCCTTCCAACAACAACTACCAACTAGTGCCTGATACGCCTCTAAACTACAAGTAGCCATAACCCCCTTCCGGCGCCGCGCTATGCAATATGCGGTCAAACATCCTCCCGCAGACATGTATGCCTCTTGTCTATGCCACAGTGAAATACGCTGTAATATGCGACCATTCCGTGTCCGCCCTCATTGTTTCCTCCTCAGGCAGTCCACAGCTGTCATGGAGGGCCTATCTCTTTTTCTCCACCTTTAGGTTCTTCACTCCGGTGATCAGCTCGGCGTTTATGTCGTGTGTGGCTTTCCCCGAGGAGCCAGGACTAGCCTTAACGGGTGTTGGCAAGCGGTTTTGCTCCTCGATTATCTCGTCTTCGTCTTCGACTTCGTCGTCTTCCAATTCACCCTCTTCGTCATCGGCATCCTCGTCTTCAGCCATCGAGCCCATCATCTGCTCTTCGTCAAGGCTCTCCGTCATCATGCTGCCTTCTCCGTACTCATCGATCGAGTCGCGCGAGATGTAGCTATCCATGAGGCCATCGCCAACCTCTTCGTCGTCGTCCTCAGCGTACTGACTGCCGTGACCGTCGTCGTCAAGCCCGTCATCTTCACCCTCGGTGTCACTGGCTGAGAACTCGTCGAGTTCCAGGGGCGTGTCGCGCCAGTACTTGAAGTCAGTGTATTCCTCGCCACCGCCCTTGACGAGCGTGCCAACGGGCGGGAAGTAGTGGTCTACTACCTCGGTCATGTTGACGTAGCTGAGTTTCATCTTGTTGAGGCTCAACAGATCCAGCGACACTTCGGCGTTGGAATTGATGGTGAAAATGCGTGTCCGCGGCACGTCCACCGTGCGGTACGAGATCTGGTCGGTGAAACGATTGCCGAAGCCAGCGTAGAAAGGTGTCCGGTCCGGCCCGTAAAGGCTGCGGATGTCCCGCAAGGTCGACATCTTGAAAATCTGGGGTTTGCGCAAATAGATCTCGCGGCGCAGTGCCGCCATTGTGCGGTCTGGTGACAGGATGGTTGGCCCTCGCGGGAGGCGGTAACCGTCCTGCACGATGCCTGCAAGATACGCCCGGGTGGTATCCGCCTGCCCAACGGACCGGCTGGTCAGGTACATAATGTTGTAGCCGTTCGCGACGATGTCGCTGTACAGCTTAGCGACGCCTGCATGCGTCCAGTCGCGCCCAATCATGTTCAGCACATGGCCGAGTGCATCGGATTTGGTGATGGTTCCGTCAATATCCGAGATCACCACGGGGGTTTCGTGCTTCCACAGGTACATGTACGCCTGGCAAGTCGCTCGGTTCACTGTGAAGCTCATCGAGTTTTCGCCCGGTTTCAGGTCCAGAGCCTTGAGCTGATCGCTGGTCAACCGCAAGGTCTTGGCATAGTTCCGGTTCGGATCGCCGGCGGCCGGGGAGCCCGGCGAACTAGGCGGGGTTTGCAGAACCATCTGGCTAAGGTCCGACTCGGCCCTCCTGTGACTTGCCGTGCTCGGAGACGCAGTGGCGTCGCTGCTGTCGCTGTGGTAGCCCGGATCAGACACGGCGTCGATGGCCAGGCCCGACGCCCCACGTAGTGACGCTTCCATGGCCTTCTTCGCGGCGGCGTCCTTGGCCTCCTCGCTGCTGTAGATCCAGAGGTTCCCGCGCTCGTCGACGCCAAAGAGAGCGCCGATGTCGTAGTTACCGTCGAGTTCTTCTGACAGCACCTTCCGGGCAAGGATCTCGGCTCGGATAGCATCCTCCTCGCTGTTCTTGAACCCCGTCATATCCAGCATTAAATCTCCCGTTTCGGTGACGTGGGTTGGAATATTGACGGCGGACAGTTCCTTGGACAGGTTGATAGCCCGCTGCAGAGCTTCGGCGGGGGCTAGGGGCGGAGGGCTATGAGACCGCTCCGAGTACATTTGGCTCTCGCCTTCGCTCGAGCCCTGATCGCTGGATGGTTTTCGTGCCGTGTGGCGCAGGATATCATCACTGTACGGACGCTGAGGCGAGCCGTCGGGCGAAACTGGCGCTCCACGGAAGAGCTCTGGAGAAGTTGACCTCGGAGTAAGCAAGCCTAGTTCCTGTTAGCGTGTGTCGCGTGTGGCTTGCTGCTCAAGGTAGCAGAATCTTCTGCTTACCATCTCTGCGAACAGCGTGCAACGCCGTCGGGGGCGGCCGGTGGAAGCTCGGCGATCGGGCCTTCGCGACGGTGTCATTGAGGTCAAGCGACTCGGGTTCCTGCAGTTGTGGCTGGCCGGCCTGATCCGGCATCAGAGGGGGGCTGGAGGCAGGCGACACCAGTGGTGATGTCTGCAAGCTCTTGGGGATGGTGTCGCTGGTTTCAAACACGAAAAAAGCTTCGCCGCCCTCGCCGAGCTT
Source organism: Chaetomiaceae sp. R4402 (assembly GCA_023628555.1). NCBI lineage: Eukaryota > Fungi > Ascomycota > Sordariomycetes > Sordariales > Chaetomiaceae > Chaetomiaceae sp. R4402. The sequence continues at coordinate 298,226 of JAMAKO010000009.1, forward strand.
CATCGAGTAGGGTTGCTTCACGCCATTGACCTTGAACTCGACTTTCTTCTCGTATGGGCGCAGCAGTGAGAACTTGCCGAAGCGGACGTGGAAGGGCGAGCATGCCAAAGTCCCATCTTCCTGTTCAACGACGATCACGTCGATGGCGCCGCTGAGAGTGGCCGGGTTGATCGAATTCCATGCCGTGGAGACGGAGTCGCTGAGGTTCCTGACGTACTGCATGGTCGCAACGGTGCCGACTAACGTTGCCCGGCTGCGTTACTCGGCAGAGATATGGAATCAAGGGTGCGCAACGGCCTTGCGGCCGGGAATTGCGACAGAACTTGTGCGTTCTTTTCTCCTCCTGTCGAATACGTTGAGGAAGACAGGCTAGAGTCCGGGCGTGGGCTGCGCCTGAACTTTGGGCCGAGGTGCGCAATAAAATCTCGTAGTCGCCACACGCTCGACCTTCCCGTCCTGCTTCCGGCACGCTGGGTTGGGGTTTGGGGTGATTTGGTTGGGGGAGACGGTGGTAGGATACTTTCGCTGAGGAATGCGACAACCGAAATCAAGCACGGCGCAGGCTGCGTCTGGCGGATGCGAAGGCTACTCCGCAATCTGCGGATCTGTGACTAGCGACAGACGTGCGCGCTTGTCTGTCTGGTGTGAAGCTGGAGTCTAAGGCCGCCTGTCTGTTAGGTGGGACGGATGCCGGGAGAGCTCGGGAAGGTCCGAAGGAGGGGCGCGAATTGAGGAGCGGGGAGCCTAGGTGAGTCTGAGTCTCTAGTCAGGTCCTAACGCATGCGCGGGCCGTTACAAGCGCTTGCCGCGCAGTGCGGTGCAGGTGCAAGTGGTCGTCCGGGCGCCAAGGAAAAACGCAAAGTCTGTCTCAGAGCTTCTGGGCTGGATGCGGCCGAAACAGCGAAACCACGCGGGCCTGCACAGTAGGCGGAGGGCCACCCTCTTATTCAAACCTGGGAGGGAAGGAAGGAACTGGATGTTGAGCAGCTGACGGGCTTTGGACACAATCACGAGGCCACAGGGCCTCAACAAACGCCGAGAACCCCAGCAGTTACCCGGGCTAGGCCGAGCTGAGCCGTTTCAGCCGAGACAAGGCCGGTACTTTTAGGCTTCAGCATTTAACCAGCCACTCTTGCCCTAAAGCTGCTGCCCGGGCTTGTACCTTCCAGGTCCTGCCAGCCTCCACGCCGGATTCGGACCCTTGTCAAACAGAGTCCCAGGATCTCCCCGCTGATGTCATGGACGCGAAAAGAGCAGAACAAGACCCTTGACCTTCCATGTGAAGTTACAGTGGGATAGAAAAGTTGGTTGTTGGTATGATCTGATGGCTACCTATGTGTGTTGTTATTCTCGACACAGGACATCGATAGCGCTGCAGTTATCCGAGACAGGAGCCAATTTGCACGCAAGACAGTCGGCAGCATTAAGTCACTGACCATGCATCGGCCTGGCGCAAGCAATTGGCGATCCGTGGGCACTGACCCGCCAGTCAGATGGTGGCTGGCTTGTGCAATCAGCCCATCACCATGGCGCGCCAGCATCAGCCCGAGTCATCTTAACAGAACATTGATATGATATCCGACACCAGCGTGGCAACATCATGCAGACACATTGACCTATGTCACTTAGTATCCGGTACCTAGTAAACGTAATGCTTAGAGCTCCGCCTATACTGTAGTCATTTCTTCTTCGTTTTCTTTTGCTGTTGTCGATTGAATTACTCCTCAGGCTGTCTACAGCTATCTGACAGTATTAAAGGCCCCCGAATTTCATCCCAAACGACGAGATACCCCGCGCTTTGAGCTTGGTGTCTGGGCACCGGGATCATCATCAGCGAGGCGGACAGTCTTCATTCACAACTGCTGACTCTTTCCAGACCGCAGACCTCCAAATTTCCTCATGCTGTCTCCTGAGTCATGTGCGAGTAGTTCGGCCTTTCCCAAGCTCAGCCAAGGCAACCATTGTGTCGTCGCTTTCGGATCCTCCTTTAGGAGTTCCTGTGCCCTTGCCCCAACCTTCCAGGAACATTGGGTGGTCTTGCGTCAAAATATTCCTTGACAGCTCTACCTACGTCCGGAGAAGGCTTCAAGTGAATGAGCTACGTGAGTCCCTGGCACACTACCTGGTAGTAAGGATTACTGGGCAGTGTTGGGAGTGCGCATGGCTTGTGCTCTGGCGACGGGCACTTCGTGGTCAAGTATAGGAACAGCACAGTTCAAGTTGATAACCCATTGGTTCCTTTTTATTTTTGCTTTTGCCTTTGCACCGCGGCTTCTAGTTTATATATCCCTTCCTCTATTTCTTCTTCTCTACTGCTCCGTTGATTTGACGAGAGTAAAGTGCAACCCAACCGTCTTGCTAGCTTCATGCCTCTTATTTTTTTTTTTTGCCCAGTGGGTGTTAAAAGAGGTAAGCAATCACGCGCATTCAATAGGTGATTCATGGGAGTAAAAAGATTCATCACCGACATCCAATGCTGGCTGACTGATGGCTGGGAACGGCAGTTGGATGGCATGGCCGCAGAGCCTGAAACAGCGGACCCCAGGAGACGTTGCGAGCGCGACCTGCTCTCGGCAGCGATCTCCACTAATGCATACGCTAACAGCCCGTTCGGCTGCTGAATGGATGGCGAGTTGGGGCCGTTGTCCATGAACCCTGCACCCCTCAGCTCCATTTTTCAGGCCCAATGAAGCGTGCATGACTGGCCCAAGCCGGGGCGCAGGCCCAGGCGCGGATCTCGGGCCAGGGAGCAGCAGCAGCAGCGAGCCGGCAGTCCATTCTCGCTTTTTACCTTTTCTGCCTATGATTCTGCACCTCAGTTTCTCCCGACCCCCACCGCGTTGCGCGACCGACTCCGTCCGAAAACCCGTCCTCCTTCGATCTGCCTGCCCCCCTCTCGACGGCAGCGTCATGTCATGGATCTCCTGGACGTCGCTGGTGCCCACGCTTCTCATCCTGTCGGCCAGTCTCGCCTGGTGGTTCACCGAGCCTAAGACTGCCCGCATCAACCTGATCGCTGCTGCCGGCGCTGCCCTTTTCTGTTGGGCCGTCGCCCCCGAGCTGTGTCGCGATCTGTCCTACTCGTCCTACGCGCTGACCGCCGACGCCATTGCCGCACTGCGCCTCCGTTTCGTGGCCACGAGACATGCCAACATGTTGTTGACGGGCTTCGCTGTCGGATGGTATGTCGGTTGTGCTGGTTGCCCTCTGCCGTCGCACCGCCTCTCCTCACTCGGAATTATGCGCACTTCACTTGGAGTTTGGGTAGGAGGCTGACTCTGCTTCTCTCCACAGGCTAGTGCGAAGGGCGTGGCAGACGCTGTGGAAGCCGGTTCCAGAGCTGATCAGCATTTTGGGCATCGACGTCCCCGAGCCGCCGGACGTGTCCCTTGCGGAGATCCGTGCCGATGCTGCCACGGTCAACTGGACCCGCCCCCCGGCAAACCGGTCTGTCCAGAAATTCCTCATTCAGGTCAATGGAGTGGATGGTGAGTCGAGATTGTGGCTGCTGAGTCATCGCGTGCAACCGGAGGTTAACCGTCCGCGATAGTGGGGGAAGTGGCCGCAAACCAGGAGCCCGCGATTGTCGTCAGCGGTTTGAAGCCGGATCACTTCTACAACGTGCGCGTGATCGCGGTCAACTCCAACAACTTCCAGGCCGGCAGTCGGGTCGTCCGCCTGAGGACGTTCGGCCGCGATGGACGACCCCAGCTGGGGAACGCTCGGCTCCCGTCCAGTTTTGTGCCAGAGGAACCTCGTGGAGCCGCGCCGAATGACATTGGCGACGATTCTGGAGGTTCCCGCAGCCCGTTTCCTGCCTTAGAGGTGCCGACGATTCCCGAGGCTGCTGCCTCGCCTGCCCGAGACTCGGCCTCCGCACCTGGGTCAGGGCCGCGCAGAAACACGGTTACGCGGCGACATTCACCCTCGACCACGAGCCTCGACCAGTCGGTGCGGGAAGAGATTGATGTGGACCCGAAACAGACGCTGCCAGAGCTTACTGAGAAGTTTGAGGGCATCCGGAAGGAGACCGAGGACGTGGCGGCACTCATCGCGAAGGAGGAGGCGGATAACAGACTGTCACTGGAGGAGCTGGACGCGGAGAAGCGCGAAAAGAGGAAGGAGCAAAAGAAGAAAGAGGAGCAGACGGAGAAACTCAAACGAGATGTTCACTCGACGGACCGGACGATGCGCAACGCCATGCAGCGCAAAGCGCAAAAGGAAAAGCTCCTCAAGGAGAAACAAGCAGAGCGGGCGAAGTTCCAGGATAACGCGGTCAAGTGGGCGAAGGGCATCGAGGAAATGCGCAGGGATCGAGAGAGCTTTGATCAGCAGAAGACGAAGCTGGAGGAGGGGAAGGAGCAGAAAGTCGACCAGTTTCGGGGCGAGAACAGCGATCTGCAGGCCGAGTGCCTGCGGTTGGAGACCGAGCTCAAGGAGAGGAGGGAGCAGGTGAAGGAGCTGGAAGAGGCCAGGAAGCTGCTCCCTGGCGGAGAAGAGGAGAGCGACTTGCGTGAGAGACTTGCGGAGGAACGGAGGGAGTGGTACCGGAGAGGCAGGGGCCGGGACCTGGGCGAGGCGCAGGCCTTTGAAGCAAAACGCGCCAGGGCGCTGGACGAGCAGCTTCGCGTGCTCGGCATGCAGGTACAGCACATTCCGCAGGCTGCCCCCTATGGCTTGTACAGCCAGGCGAACGCGTCCGGCCTCGAGTTTGAGCCGTCCGCTGCCGGTCACTTGAACCGGCGTGCCCGCGCGGGCAACTCGTTCCCGAACGTGCCGGCTTCTGCACCGTTACCACCTTATTCCCAGATCGACCCGGCCCTTTCCATGCCGGCACCCGCTGGTTTCGCCAGTTCTCGGTCTGCGAACGCGCCGCCAGGCTTTGCTCCGGGCCCCTTCATAGACCTCTCAGCAGACATTGCCGGCCGCTTTGACGACATCTCCAGGACCGCCCCGCTCAGTCCATCCGCTACCGCTCTCCTGCCGTCTAACATTCTTGCGGATCTGGATGACGGCGAACCCAGTCCGGTCTCCCGGTACGGGCCCGACCCGTTCTTCCCCTTGCAACGGGCGTCTCCCGATGACGCGCCTCAGTCGCCGGCCTCGTCTGGAAACTCTTATAGCATGTTCTCCAGCCCGCACGGCTCGTCCAACAACCTTCCTTTCCCGTCTTTTCAGAACGACACACCTGACCGGATGTCACTCAACGCGGCTGCTACGATCCCGTCGCCTGTCGCGACGGAGCCGCCGCAGAACAAGCTCAGCAGCTTCTTCTCTTTCCAGCGGTCCAGACCCACCAAGGCGATGCAGAAGGATGGCTTGCCCCTTGGCAGCCTCAAGCAGGGACAGAGCCAGTCCTTTCCCAAGCAGGCGGATGACCCAGATGGCCTGACCAAGCGGCGCATCAGCCTCTCGGGCACTTGGAACGTTTTCAACCGAAACTCAGTAGGGCCCGAGATCACAGAAGGACATGCACCGCACTCGCGCATGTTCTCGAGGAGCCTCAACCCCTTCTCCAGCTCGCACCGAGCAGCGGGCGGCTTGTTTCCCGAGAGGGATCCCAGCAGCCCACGCCCGGCCAGCATCGCGTCGTCCGAATTTCCGCGGCCGTCGACAGATTCAGGATCGATTTGGGGGTTCTCGGCCGGGGATGCAGCGACACTGGGGAAGCCCAGCAGGCTGTGGCCGTCCGACGCGGCACCTTGGTCCAGGAATCCGTCTCGACGCCCTTCCCTGCACGGGTCGCCATCAGCGCTGAAAACTACGCTCGCATCCGCCGACGATGAGATCTTGGGCGAGGAGATGCTACCCAACGCCAGCGAGGTTGGGGTTATTGGCAGCCGTCCACCGGCGCAGTCCAAGCCGCTTGGGCGCCTCAATCCGAATGCGCCGGCCTTCATTGCCATCTTCAAGTCTAAATCCGAGAAGGAGAAGGACAAGGACAAGGACAAGGAAAAGGAGGGCAAAGAGAAAGGCAAGGCGGAGAAGAAGGATAAATCCAAAGCCAAGGACTCGAAAGAGAAATCCAAGGGCAAGGAAGCCTCATCGACGCCAGAGACGCCGCACCTCCCCGTTCTCGACATGGATTCTCCGCTCGAGTCGCGCAAGTCCCGCGACGGGTTCTCGGTGCACACGCAGACGTCCGTCTCCGAGTCGCGCGATTCGCTGTCGCTTGACATGTCGTTCTCCAACACGCCGTCCGAACCGACCAGCGCCGGCCTGTCGGGCAGCTTCAAGGACGACAACGTGGTTCGCAAGCTGTTCCGGAAGGGCAGCTCGAGCAAGTTCAGTCTTGCCGGACGGCTCGGCGGCAAGGAGTCCGGGCTGTTCAAGAAGGCGCCCAGCAGCACGGCCAGCGGCGGGGCCTCGGAAAAGGGCACGTCGATGGAGCGCTCCAGCATCGGTGACTTTGAAGACGTCGCCGACGAGGCGCTGAATCCGGCCTTCCTGGGCCGCAGCTACGACAGCATCACCAGCAGTCCCAATCTGGCGGCGACGCTGAGCGCCACCAAGAGCAAGGAGACCAAGGCACCGTCGCGGTGGCTGAGCAACTTCAGCAAGAAAGGGAAGAAGGAGAAGGAGAGCTTGGATCTAGACAGGGCGCAGCTTGGGGAGGGCGACGGGCTGGCCGAGGAGAGCCACGATAGGTTCTGAGAGATATGTGCGGTATATAGCACGTAAGTAAGTTAATGACACATGCATGTGTTACGCTGTTACACACTTCGCCGGCAGCAGGGTTGAGAGGAGAACAAGCACACTTGTCCTTGCGACGCGAACCCGTTGAATTCACAATTCGATTTTTTGAGAGGCTTGCCTAAATACTACATGAATTACGGGACCCGTAGATATGCATGCTATGACTGGATTCGTATATAGTAGTGTGAGGGCAGTGATCCAAGCCAGTGCTTCCAAGCTTTTGCAGTCAATGGTTGAAGTTAAAGGGCTCCTCCGTGTGAGTCTGGGCATGTTCCACACTGTGCCCTGGCAGCTCCAAAGCTTCGAGCTTCCCGCCACCCAATGCAGCTTCGTCCACCGTTGAACGACTAGCTACAGAACTGCTAAACCACACACCTGCTCACTCGACCGCGCGCCCCGACCCACGAACAGACAAGAGCACTCCGGCCGCGACTCTGAACCCGTATCGAGACGAACGCACAGTGCATGGCCGCCATGGCCGCCGAGGGCGGCAGCGAGGCCGAGCGCCTGCCCATGCCGTCACGCAATCCCTTGCCCTTGTCGGCGTCGCAAGAGGCGCAGGTCCGGGATATCTTCTACGCGCGGGTACGAAAGCATTGTGCCGACGAGATCAAGGGTGCGTTGCTTCCCCTTCCTCCATCCGAGCCCTCCGTTCCCAGCAGTATTTCAGCACAGCTCCAATCCCCAGAAGCCGGCCCCTCCTCCATCTCCCGCCCCGCGTTCCCTGCTGACCAAAGGCCCATTCTTTGCCGCTTGCCGCCAGCCTTCGCCGATTGCGCCCTCGGCCGCACCTTCACGGCCGCCTTCGCCTGCCGCGAGACGAACCGGCTCATGAACGGCTGCATGAAGACGCACGCGACGCAGGAGGAGCAGGACGCCGCGCGCGAGGAGTGGTTCGCGCAGCGGCTGCAGCGACAGAAAGAGCGCGAGCGCAAGGCCCTGCGCAAGGCGGAGCAAGAAGCCTTCCTGCGCGAGTGGTGGGGCCTGCCGGAGAAGGACCGCGAGCAGGCGCGGCGCGAGATGGAAAAGCTTCAGCGGGGAGAGAGGATCGCGACTGTGGCGAAGCGGAATAAGGGCGGCCAGCAGGAGGGATTGCAAGAGGGGAGGTGACGTCCAAACTCAACCACTCGTTGGCCTGGATAGGGAGATATGGAGCGTTGGAGGGGGAAAACAAATTCCCCCGCATCGGCAGTGTACTATACAAATACCTGGGAAAGGGGGCCGTCTGGCCATACCCGTGTCAAGCGGAGGGTTAGATGACCGAATGCATGGTGTGCGAGGTGGCTGGGTAGGACAAGTTGGCCTGGAGGCTCTGGCCCCAACAGCAAACGAAACGCTACTCTGTACATGGACTAATCCTGTCACGAGGGAATTGTGGGATAGGAAAGGGAAGAAATCATAGGCTTGCATCACAGCAGGGGCCCACGAGGACTTGGTTACGGACATGATCGTACCAGGCGCCCTACGCTTCTGCTGCTCCCGCTTTGATATGCTTCTCCACGCCCTCCACGACGGCCTCGGCGACGCCCCACGACAGCTCATACCCTCTCCCACCTAGACCATACGCATGCATCACAAACCCGCCACCCGGAATAACCTCGCCTTCGACTCTCGGCCCGCCGTCTCTCGTCGGCCTGCGGCCCACAATATCCCGGAGCACCGTCAACTCCGTCTTTCCTCCCAAGATCTTGGGATATGTCTCGGCGAACTTGCCCAACAACTGCTCGCGCATCTCTACCGACGGCTCCGGGTCCCAGTTGTTTGTCTCCTTAGTTCCACCGATAATCGTCCCGCCCTCAAACCCGCGCGGGACGCAGAAAGTCCAGGTGCCGTCCGCGTTCTGCCGCGTCACGGTAGCGTCGCAGTCCTCGGCCACCAGGCACGTCTGCCCGCGCGTGATGGTCATGGCCGGGTCGGGGACGATGCCCGTGCCGGAGGCGTTGACGACCACCGCAATCCCGCCGCCATCACTGCTGCTGCTGCTGCCGCCGCCCGGCAGCAGCGCAAACACCTCCTCAGGCCGCCGCAGGTCCCGCGCCAGCTGCACGACCCCGCCCCCGCGGTGCACAAACCGCCGCAGCAGGAAGGCGCAGTACACCATCGGGTTGACGCACCACGTGTCGTACTCGCAGCCCCAGGTGACGCGGCCGTCGGCGGGGAACTCGGAGGCCGGGTCCAGCAGGCGGAAGCCGGGCAGGCTGCCGAGCTCCGAGGTGGACAGGTCGAGGTAGGCCGGGCCGGGCGCCTCGAGGTACTCGATGCCCTTCAGGAAGGTGATGCCCGCGGTGTGCGGGTGGGCGGCGTGCAGGGCCTGCATGTGGGCGAAGGTGCGCAGCGACATGGCGTGCTCGCGGCGGACGGAGGCGGGGAGGGAAGAGTGCGGGTGCACCCAGCGGTTGTCTTGATTATTGAGGGGATGGTAAGTCGGTGGTGACTGCAACGAAGACGAAACGAGAAGAGAGCGACATACGGGCCCCGCCCCAGGGGGATGTGTAGTTGATCTTGGTCAGGGGGTCCATGGTCTCGAAGGGGGCGGGAAAGTCTCGGGCGACGATGGTCACGGTGTAGCCGGCTTGTTGGAGGAGGATGGCACAGCTCAGCCCGATGACTCCGGCTCTGTGCCGTGGTGAGTTCCGGTTCGGTCATGGAAAGGAACAGCGCGGAACATACCCGATGACCCCGACATGTTGTGACATGGTGTAAGTGTGTAAGTGCAAGTGTCTGCCGTGCTGGTGCTGGGAACGGACAAATGGGTGGTTTGGGAGAGTGGTGGAAGAGTGAACGACTACAGTCAAAGTCAGGGTGCCAGTACTATATAGAGAGGGCAGGGACAAGGCTGCTGCGGCTTTGCGTGACGCCGTATTGCTGCCCTAGCTACCTAGGTACTCCGGGAGGAGACTCCCGGCCGAAAAGGGGCAGGCACCCCTTTGCTGATTTGCCAGGGCGGTCAAAGTAAGTGGACGAAGGGGATGCTACCTAGGTTGTCTTGCGGCTCAAGTCTCGTCAATGCTGTTTCGGTCAGTACACAGTACATGTAGACTGGGTGCAAGTAAATCCCTCTCTCAAGGTGCGTGGACGAGAGCGGCCATGTCCCACGCGGGGCTCCGAGACCAAGTCCGATGGGCGTGGCGGCCCCGCACATAAGCGGCCCGAGTGGGTCGGCGACCGCCGGCTCTCCGCTGTGCGCCGGAGTCTCGACGGATCCAGAGCCTAGTTCCGGCTGGGCTCGGCTTGATGAGTCCAAGCACAGCCCGGCGGGATGGACGTGCAGGTCCGGCCAGACCATTGACGAACCGACAACGCGGGCATTTCAGACGTTGGGGTCGGCATTTCTCGTGCTCCGTACTCCAGTCTGTCGGTGACCTTGATTTAGCAAGACCTTTCCCCCGGAGCCAGGAATAGGTGATCAGACGTGGCAGCTCAGCACAACATCTGGCCCAGTGCGAGCAAGCGAACAATAGTCAACAACACCTTCACCATGTCATGTCGTAAGCCATTTGGGGACAAGCGGACTTGCCGCTTTCTCGAAGCAATGGCTGCTCATTTTAGCACTCGCGTCGGCATCTCGGCCTATTCAGACCACTGGCAAAGGAGAGAGGCGTCGGCTTGGCACAACAGCTTGCACTCTATACAGTAGCTTTTCGATGTTGTCACGAGAAGACGGGACCTATTCTCGACGTGGATATTGCTACACCGATCCGGCATCGCTTGCTCCCGATGCAAGACAGTGGCCCGCATCCTCGCTACGCCGGGATGTCACCTCTCATACAGGAACTGACCTGCGAAAGAATAAGCTGGGACGGGACGGCGTCGTGGTGTCGCACCTGTACCACCATTCAGCCAGACGATGAGGGTCGCATACTCTATCGACGAGCCGTTGACGATTCAAATTTACCCAAAGAGGTGTGTGTTCGTCCAGGCTGGAAGTCTTCGAGTCAGACAGGCTTTCTGCAAGACGGAGGTTGCAGGAGGCGCGAAGGGCCGCAGGAAGCGGCCGCGAGCCGCCCTTTCGACTCTTGCGCTGCTGCAAAGTTCTGCTCGCGAAGCTCGGGTACGGCAGTGCACCTACGGAGTACAGTGTACAGTGTAGATAGATGGCCTGTCTGCCAAGAACTCGGAAAGGACGTGGAGGCCGGCCACCTCTGTCCAGATCAAGAGGAAGACAAGTGGAAGAACAAAATGGGCAAATGGGATTGGGCAAAATGTCGAGAGGCTCCTGGACGTTTTGACCCAGAAGCGACGACCGCGGTGGGTGGGCGTTTATCTGCAAGGTGATTCAGTCGCTGGTTGGCTAGGCGCGACAGGGGTCCTGCCCGAAGGATCTATTTTGGGCGCCTACTCGACCCCTCCCCAGGCGACGCCCAGGCCCCCCTCCCGCCTCCCACCGAACAACCCACGCGGCGGGCGCCCACTCAGAGCGGGCGACCGCAAGCCGTCGCCGCTCTCGGCCGTGGATGGGATGCCCGGCGCTTAGCTCTACCGAATCTCACTGCAGTCGGGAAGGCGACCTTCCATAGCGCATTGCATGAGGCAACGCGCGCCTGCGATAGGCTGGCACAGCTGGCTCGCCCTGAAAGGTCCCTGGACGCTGTTCTGTGTGTGGACTGCGTGTCGAGCGACATGGACTCGCGCGAAGCGCAAATGCGACTTACCGCTTCCACACCCGCCCGCAGATGGCGCGCACGCGGGACATGGGACATGGGACGATAGCCTGCTGAATAAAACGGATTGAGGTCCACTGCTCGCGTCGCCCTTGCTCCCGTGGCTCTGGTTCCATTTCATCATCAGTTGCTGTTGGTGCTGGCTTGCGGCCGACGAACAGAGTTTCGCCCCAAATCCCGTCTCTCTCGCGCACGATCGACATCACCATGTCTCGATAGCTGGTTATCACCTACTGGTTTGTTGTGATTGATCGGCTGTCTCCGCCGCTGGTACGCTTCTGGAAGCACAGAAGGGAGAGAAACGAAACGACAGGCGAAGCTGGCCGCTTTGAGGACTACAGAAGAGCAGAGCTCTCGACTCACCATGTCCGCGCCCCCAGCCGGAGGGTTCTCCCTCTTTCCCAACCCCAACAACGCGCCGCGACCGCCATCGAGATCCCAGAGTCGGCCTCGGGCAGCCACGCCCCAGGAAGGGCTCGCCAGCTTGGCCGAGGTGACCCCTCCGCGTGCGGCGAGACAGGCACCAGCAAGGAGGAACTCGACAGCAAGGGAGGGGGCCATCCAAAGGACCGCGTCCAACAACCCGTGGCAGCATGCGCTCGATGCGCGGAGAAAGCAGGCTACTGCTGAGAGCACGGCAGGGCCGTTCCCTGCTGCTGCCACCTCAACCGAGGACCCGATGGTAGAAACCATCTGCTCCCAGCCCGTGACCGATGTCCCACAGCGCTGCGAGACTGCCTTCTCGGAGGCCCAAACTCTGGTCCGAAGCGCAAGCCAGAGGTCTCGGAGCTCCATAGCCAAGCCCCCAATAGCCTACACCCCGGCTGGGCCGTCTTCGTCTTCACAGCCAGGAGACGCGGGGGAGTCGACCGTCATCCGGTCCATCTTCCCCCGGTACAACCCCGAGGTACCCCTGGCCCAGCAGGACTACTATCCTACGCAAGCCAGCCCAACCCACATCCCACAGTCCGCCATCAGCCGGCCGCTGTACTCCCCGCGCAGCGCCGCCGCCGGCGCCGCCGGCAGCTCGTCGAGCGGACAGGCAGGGGCTCAGGCGGCGGGTCCCGCCCAACCAGCCACCGCACATGTCCGCTGGCCTCCGGCTCGAGGGCAGCATCATTACGAGCCAGCAGCCGACCCGACGGTCAACTCGACAGAGGAGCTCCGCGGGCTGTGGAAGGCTGCCAACGGGTGGAGGGCGTCGACCCTCGAAGGCCGCAGTTACTACCTCAGACTGACGGCCTCCTCGGACGCGCCGCCATCGTACACGCTCTCCTCCTCCACGGGCCAGCCCTTCTACTGCCTGCGCGTCGACCCGACCTCGGCTTCGGCTCTCGTGACGCTCTCGCGTTACGATCCCAACAAGCCCTTCAAAGCCAGCACCAACGCCACCTCGTCCTCCACCATCTCCATCCCCAGCCCAACGCCCGGCGCCTCCTCCCCCTCCCCCCGGGTCTCCTCCTCCAGCCGGCAGTCCAACTACCCCACCAACCCCCAGACCACAGCCCACACGCCGGCCACTACCGCCGCCAAGCATCAGAAAAACTGGCAAGAAGTCCTCTCCACCACCCTCACCAACCCCGCCACCCTCAACCACACCGGCAGCGGCGACGCCGACGCCGACGCCGACGCCGACACCACCAACGACGACGGCCTCCTGGCGCACCTCTGGCCGAGCGCGGCAGCGCGCCTCGTCGCCGACCGCGCCAACGACGCCACGACCGTCGCGCTGGCGCAGGCCGAGTCCGCCCGCCTGGTCTGGGACGCCGACTCCGGCAGCCACTTCCTGGTGCACCCGGCGCTGGCGGTGCCCTTCTGCGTGACGGTCGAGCGCCACGGCGCGCTCAGCCGCGTCGAGTACACGCTGGAGCACCTCGAGTCGCCGGCCCACATCGCGCGGCTGGTGCGCGACGGGACCGGGGCAGGGTGGCTTGAGGTCGATACGGGCATCGCGGGCAAGGTGGAGGCCGTGTATCTGGTTGATGTAGTTGTTGCCGCGCTCGTGCTGGTGGCGCATGTGGATGGGAAGGGGAAGGGGAAAGGGGGGATGCTGCTGGGTGGTGGTGGTGTTGGTGGCGGGGAGGTGTTTGAGGCGCCGCCGATGGTGACGTTTGGGGCGCCGCCCGGGAGTGTGTATTCTGGTGGAGGGGAGAGGGGCGGGAGGAGCTGGAGCCGGGCGGGGAGCAGGGCGAGTCGCAAGGGGGAGAAGGAGAAGAAGAAGGAGATGAAGAAGAAGAAGAAGGGTGTGGGGATGCAGCAGTTCGAGCTGGACCTGGAGAGCCAGACCAGCGATCTGGGCAAGGGCGACGACGAGAAGCTGCCCGGCGTGCTGAGGGCGGCGGTGGGGTTGGTGAAGGTCACGTTCAAGTGTTTCATTTGGTGCGCGACGCTGGCGTTCAAGGCACTCATGGCCATCCTGTCCGGGTTGACGAGGTGTTGCGGCCTGGGGAAGCTCTAGAATAGGGCGATGGACCTCCGATAGGGACGAGGACTGAGGGAAATGCAGGGACGCACTGATGAAGGACGGGGGTATCTGATCTTGTTGATCATGATAATCTGGCGCTGGGTATTTGTATGGTAAACTTCGCGAGGCCAACCTCGCCGCCTTCGCTGTGGACTCGCATGACAGCAGTCGTTCCAGCGGAAGAGAGAAAAGCGGCATCATTCTGCCCGCTACCTTTTTCTCTGGCGCACCTTGTTTATCCTCCCGCTCTTGCCGACTCCTGTTGACGTTGCCGTCTTCGCCATCTTGGCCTGCTGTACTTCCAATTCATACTCCGCATCCTTCAGCGTTTTTAACTTCTTCCTGGAGGCTTTTAGTCTCTGCCCAAGTTTCTCGAGGTTCTGTGCTTTCCGGCGTGCCCCTGCTGCCCGCTCGTCGTCCTCATCGTCAGACCCCCGCACCTCGTTGTCGTCGCCATCGGCTCGTGCCTCCAGCGCCTCCTCTCTCTCCTCGTCGGCGTCGAAGAAAACAATCTTCTTCGGTTTCTGGGATCTTGACGATGGTGGGCTCAGGTCATCGTCGCTGTCGCCATCCTCGTCGTCGTCGGCCTGCTCTGCCCCCCCCGCAAGAATGAACCGCTCCTCGAGCTCGCGCACCTCCTTCGCGGCGACGTTCCGCATGGTCCGTACGTATCCCAAATCTTGCGTCTTGAGCAGCCGGACCGTATCCACGGCCATTGCTTTGTTTCCACGGTCGCCGTCGACGGTACCGGTGAAGGACTTGCCGCGGGTAATGGAGGCGCCGGCCCCCTTGCGCGACATCATGCCGAAGTAGAACTCATCCTCGTTGCGGTCGGCCGCCTTTTGGCGCAGCGATTTCAGCACGGCCTTCTTCTTGTTGTAGTCTTTGGCACGCTTCTGGTAATCCTTCTTCTTCTCGAGCAGACCGAGGCGCTCCCGTTCGAGGGGCTGCGCCCGCTCGCGGTGGGATCGCCGCTGGACACTGGCGTGGGTCAGCACTGATGACACTCGAGTTGGAGGCCAAACGGATCCTTACCTGTTGCGTAGCGACGACATTGTTGGGGTCTGAAGTGGTCGGTCTGGCTGTATTCCTCCGCAGAGTTGACAACGCTTATTTGGTTAATGGCCCAAAAAATCGGGCAGTCGAGGCTGCGATAAGCGATAATGGCTCTACACAGTATGTAAGGTAGACGTACTGTGTGCTTACAAGTATGTTGAACAGGGGTTAGGATTAAGCTTGGCCGACCCACTCTCGGTCTTTGGATCGCCTCTATCCGCAGTGTAGATCGCTTCGAGAAGCATGGTCGCTTCGGACACGCAAACTCGCTTTTTACTAGTATTAGTTACCAGAAGTACAGAACCCTTTGAGGGCCGCAAACATGCTCGGGTCATTGGAACAAAAGCACGGAGGAGAAATGAATGGCCGTCACGAGGGAAAGTGTTCCACGAAGTGTACGGAATGGGCAAGGTATCCGGCACACCTCTCTCACTGATACAAACTGGATTAGGTAGCTCGCAAATCCCTAGTTACCTGTACTTTCCCAACAGGGGCAAGCACGTCCAGACACAACCCTGCCAAGCAGTCGGCTTGGCCTCCACGGCTTTGAACACGAAACCGGGCAAGGAGCAGGAATCCTTGATGCTTGGCTGTATCCCTTCTTACAATACTGGTAAGGTAAGTACGAAAACCATGACAGGTTTTGGCTGATACCCATCGGTTACCCACCCGAGCCACCCCAGACGCTGTCATCCATCATGACACCTCCTCCTATTCACTCTTTTTCACTTCTCCCTTCCTAAGGCGTTCGCTCTTTTCTTTTGGTTTGTCCACTCCTATATGCTCGCGCCGGCCTCGGTTTATCCATTGGCCATCACCATTCGTCAACGGATGGCCCCCATTTCCTTGGAACCATGGCCTTCTTAACGCCTCGCCGTAGGTTTCCGCGCCTCGCTCTCGTGACTGCGTTGTGCATCGTCACATATTTTTGGCTCAGCCGGAACAACTCCTCGCCCCTCGGTGCGGGAGGGGGGCGGCAATGGGAGTTTGTGCCAAGCAGTTATGACTGGGGAAAGCGACCCCAGAGACATCAAACAGACGTGGCTACCCTGGCCCGCCTGCCCACAGGGACCCCTCGCCAACTGCCCCGGATACAGCACGAATTCACAGAAGAGGAGCTGAACAGCTTTCACAACCAGACTCAGAGGGCGCGCCGAGATGCTGTCAGAGAAGCCGCCACCAGATCCTGGAGGACATACCGCGAGTACGCCTGGGGCTGGGACGAGGTTGCTCCTGTGACGCTCGGCCAGAAGGATACGTTCGCGGGCTGGGGTGCGACCTTGGTGGACTCGCTGGACACTCTTTGGATCATGGGCTTGAAGCCGGAGTTCAGGGAGGCTGTCCGCTATGTGGCTGCTTTGGACTGGAACAACGCAACGTCAAAAGACTGCAGCCTGTTCGAGACCAACATTCGGTACTTGGGAGGCTTGCTTTCAGCCTACGATCTAAGTCGGGAACAGGTTCTCCTCGACAAAGCGATCGAGCTGGGCGACATGCTCCACGCTGGGTTTGACACGCCGAACCACATGCCAGCCAACAGCTTTCTCTTCGGACCGGCGAAAGAGGGCAAGCTCGAGGTCAGCACGAATGAGGCTACCGCTGCGCTCGGCTCGTTGTCTCTAGAGTTCACGAGACTGTCCCAACTAACCGGGGAACCCATGTACTACCACGCCGTTGACGGCGTCACGAGGGCGCTCGAGAGGAGCCAGGACTCGACCAACCTCCCTGGCATGTGGCCCGTTTTCGTCGACCTGAAGAATACCTTCTTCACCGGCGGAACGTCTTTCTCGCTCGGTGCTGCCGCCGATTCGGCGTACGAGTACTTCTCCAAGATGCATGCCCTCCTCGGTGGCTTGGAGCCAGCATACGAGAAACTTCACAAAAAAGCCATGGGAGCAGCCGCGAAACACCTACTGTTCAGCCCCATGGTCCCAGACCCATTCTCAGAATCAGCCCCCGACATTCTGTTCTCCGGGACGGTCCTCTCCAACGGCGACATCATAGAGCTTCAGCCCCAAATCCAACATCTCGGGTGTTTCACCGGTGGCATGTTTGCTCTCGGCGGGCGTCTCTTCGGCCAAGACGAGCACGTCCGGATAGGCGAGCGGCTCGCCCGGGGCTGCGCGTGGGCCTATGCGGCCTTCCCGACCGGTGTCATGCCGGAGCTGGCGGAGATCATGCCCTGCGAGAAGAACAGCGAGACCAAGGACCGCCTGCAGCCATGCGCGTGGAACGAGACGCGGTGGGCGGAGAAGGAGCGGCGTGCCCGGCGCCTGCCCAAGCCATTTGTGTCCGTGACCAGCGCGCATTATATTCTCCGGCCCGAGGCGATCGAGAGCGTCTTCATTCTGTACCGCATCACGGGCAAGCCTGACCTGCTGGATGTGGCGTGGCAGATGTTTGAGTCGATTGTGAAGGCGACCGAGACGAAGTTCGCGTACTCGGCAATTGAAGATGTGCGAGCAGGAGGGGAGACTGCTAAAATGGACTCCATGGAGGTGAGTTTTGTTGAAACAGGACCTGCTCGTGACGTCCCGCTGACCGCAATTGCAGAGCTTCTGGATTGCCGAGACGCTGAAGTACTTCTACCTGATCTTCTCCGAGCCGGAGCTCATTAGCTTGGATGACTACGTCTTTAATACCGAGGCGCACCCGTTGAGGTTGCCCAAGCCCGGGGATAAGTTGACGAGAGAGCCTTAGCTGAACCCTAATTGTTAGTTCATGTATACATGGCCACAGGTGGCCACATAGATAGGGGAGATGTGCATAGAACAAGCGTCTAGACTAGTGCGGGTGTCACCTCCAATTGATCAAGAACTTGAACAAGACACGTCAACATCCGCCCTCACAGGTTCAATATCCACACATGGTGCGTATCTCTTCGTCCCCTCATCGCGGGTAAGCACGCAAGACCGTACGTACATACTATGCCAGCGGCTATGTGCCCGGCCATTAGACTCCCAGCGCTTTCCCCAGATGTCCTGAATGCTCCCCACCGTAATTCTTCAGTCGCTGTTCTCCGCCTCGGCATCCTCAAGCTCATTCCCCTGCCGGAAGATAACTTTCTCACACAACTGCAAGCACTTCCGCACAGGCAGGCCAATCACATTATCCACGCTGCCGTCCACCCGCTCAACCAGTACCATCCCGCCAACCCCCTGCAGCGCGTACCCGCCAGCCTTGTCGGCGCCCTCGCGCGTGCGGACGTAGCTCTCGATGACGTCGTCGGGCAGGCCGTCGTCGGCGCGGGCGAAGCGCACGCGCGTGTCCTCGACGTGTGACGCCAGGGAGTAGCCCGGGTGCGCGGCGTCGGCGCGCGGCGCCAGCACGCACACGCCCGTCAGCACGCGGTGCTCCTCCGTGTCGCGCAGGTGCTGCAGCATGCGCACGTGGTCGGCCTCGGACCTCGGCTTCTCCAGGATCTGGCCCGCCCGCGTCGCGATCACCGTGTCGGCCGCGATCACCAGCGCCGGTTCCTCGTGCTGCCGCGGATTGGGGTCGTTGGGGTCCGGGTGCTCCTGCTGCTGCTTGTGGTATTCCTCCTGCTTGGCGAGCGCCGCTTGGTAGACCGCAAGGCACTTGCGCTCGGCGGTGGCTGCGACGTATTCCTCTGGCGAGTGTGTCTTCTTGTCGACGTCTTCTGGGTCGTTGGACGGCCAGACCTCAAGATTGGGAAGGCCGAGCTGTGCGATGTGTGGGTTAGTCCCGTGATCAATTAGATTGTAGTTGGCGGGTGAACTTACTTGTGTCAAGAGGGCCTTCCGCCGAGGCGAGGCGCTGGCTAGGATCACGCGTTTCGAGCGTAGGTAGGAGAGGATGGGCAGCTCGAGAGGGTACGGGCCCTTCTTGATGGGGGCGCTTTGACGGAGGGGGATGCCGTGGGCGCGGGCGGCCGTGATGTAGTCAGGCGGCGGATCCGAAGGGTTGGTGAGGTCCATGGCGTTGTATGGGCCGTGCTTGGTCAGCCTGGCGGGCGAGAGTCGGCAGAAGGTGGCTACTCGTTGCAACTGTCTCATCAAGCAGGGTGCTAGACAAGGCGCTGTGAACAGAAGCTTTGGGTGGTACCTGGACGGGAAGCAACTGGATCAGTTCATGGTGGTGTGGGATCTTGAGACAACTGGGGTTAGCCCCACCTTCCAAAAAGCCGGGGCTCTCCCATGCTGCGTCATAGTTCGTCGCTTGTCCAACAAGGTGCCTGTCTGAGCGCCCCTCCCTGATGTTGTTTACATGGACCTGTATCAGCCATTCACCCTCGACCCCCTCTAATGTTACACAGTATCTACAGTATAGCTACAATAACACATGCCTCGAGGGTTCGGGACTTAAGCGTATGCATTCACTTTGGAAAGCATAAAGTCCCGCGCCTCCTCCGGCGTCATATTCATCCGCCTCAGCTTCTTGAGCTCCTCGCCGCTCTCGCTGGACGTAGCCAAGGCCGTCGCGTTAACGGAAACAGTCTGGCTTGCGACATCGTTTGAGCCAACCATGATGATCACCCCGTACCCCTTGGCCGTGGCTTCGCGCACCTTCAGCCCCACCGTGCGGTCACTGTCGTCAAAATCGATGGCAAGATTGGTGGGCGACGTAGGCGCCTCGGTGGCGGACGCGGGCGACAGCCCCAGGAGCAGGTCACGCGCGTGGCGGGCCCAGCTCACCACCGGCTCCGTGCTGTTGACCGTAATCATGATGGCCTGCCGCGGGTTCAGCCAAAACGGCCACTTTCCGTTGTAGTGCTCAATCAGCAGCGCCATGAGCCGTTCGGCTGATCCGAGTACGGCGCGGTGGATGAGCACGGGTTGCACAGGTCCGTATTGGGCCAACAGGTCTGGGTCCGTCGTAATCTCGCCGCGTTTCTCAAACTCTGGCGCCGGCGCGGCGTAATTCAGGCCAAAACGCTTCGGGAGCTGAAAGTCGAGCTGGACCGTCGCCGTTTGGTGCTCCTTGCCGTCGGAGTCAGTCAGGATGATGTCGATCTTGGGACCGTAGAAGGCTCCGTCACCCGCGTTGATGGTGAACTCGTGTCCGCTCTCGGTCAATGCCGACCGCAGCGCCCCCTCGGCCTGTTCCCAGTCCTCGATCGACCCGATGTACTGTTCCGGCCGAGTCGAAAGCACTAGCCGGTACGGTCCCAAACCGAGGACGCCATATGTGAGGCGGACAAAGTCGAGGGTCTTGGAGATCTCTTCCCTAATCTGGGACGGTCGGCAAAATATATGGCCGTCGTCTTGGTGGAATCTGCGCACGCGCGTCAGGCCGCTCAAGGCGCCCGAGATCTCGTTTCGGTGTAGCGGGCTGAAATCGGCGTAGCGGATCGGAAGGTCGCGGTAGCTCCGGTCCCGCGACGCAAAAATCAGGCAGTGGCCCGG
The DNA here is from genome assembly GCA_023628555.1 of Chaetomiaceae sp. R4402. Taxonomy (NCBI): domain Eukaryota; kingdom Fungi; phylum Ascomycota; class Sordariomycetes; order Sordariales; family Chaetomiaceae; species Chaetomiaceae sp. R4402. The sequence continues at coordinate 318,469 of JAMAKO010000009.1, forward strand.
GCAATTCATGGGCTTTAGGCCGTACTCGGCGTCCTCGGCTCGCGTGGCGGACGTGCTCGTGACCGTGTACATATCTTCAGCGTAGTTCTCGAGGTGGCCCGACGTCTCCCAGAGCGCCTTCTTGTAAATGGTCGGTGTGATGACCTCCTGGAAGCCATAGCGAACGTATTGCTTGCGGAGGAAGTCGAGGAGGCGGTTGAATATGCGCGCGCCGTTGGGAAGAAGTATGGGCGAGCCGGGACTGTAGACGGATGTCATGAAGAGCTCTTGTTGCAGGCCAAGCGCACGGTGGTCTGGCGCAGGCGGTTTAGCGGGCGAGGCTTCGACATGGTCGCAAGACGAGCAGAGGCGCAACTGGATCCGCGTTGCCGGAAGCTGGCGCGCTATCCTGAGTGGTCTGGTACGGAATTGGGTCGACCATCTCGACGACCGTAGAGAGAACATCCTGCCGCCAGCTGCAGGTTTGCTCGGGTGCGTCGCTCAAATTGGCACCCCAACGCGTGTGTTCGATGTCCAGCAAGCGACGTCGAATTTGTAGTGTAGGCAAGCTCAACTGAGCCCCGTCTTTCGAAGCTCCAGACGCACCGGGGTACCCATGCCACTACAAGGGACCCGAGCTTCGCAACACGCGCTGACGGAGGGCGGTCCACCTGATCGGATCATTCAAGGTTCTTACTATGTACACACACCAGCTGGTCTGCATTGGGGATTGGCTGTCGTTTCGCAGGCGTGACACCGATACATAAATACCAGCCACTGACCACGCACCCGCAACTCTCGGCATTGACCCTGGCAAACACCGGCAGCAATTCAAGGAAAGATGTCCTTCCGCAACGTTCACGCAAACAATTCTCACTTCACACATTTCCCCTGTCGACTGTTTCCGACCTTCGCTTTGCTGCCTGCTGTGACTCATTGTATTGTCTGCAGGGAAGCTCACTGCCGGGGTCGGGGAAACATTCAGTCCCCACTTTTAAGACAAACAGAGCCTATAACACAGCGCTGCTGCCTTCGATACCAGCATTCGCCACTGCAACGCGACGCGTGACCTTCCGACGTCGCGAGTCGTTGTCGCGACCACCTGGGAGTATTTACACTGGTCGCGGCGCCGACACGTTGCTTGGAGAGGAGCGCTTGGCTTGGTGCAACGACCGCTCCGGCGAGCGAGCCCCCGTAGCACATCACCATGGCCAGGACGACACGATCATCAGCGAAGCGGGACTTCCAACCGGAGAGTTCATGGCGCATGGTCGAGGGTGGCGAGAATGACAGCTTCGACACGTCGATACTGCACGACGACGAGGAGTTCATCATCTCGAGCGGTAGTGACCCCTCGCAACCCACCGGCTCGCAGCCCTTCAGCATTGGCGGGTCCCAGCCGTGGAGCATAGGGGGCTCGCAGGACGAGAGCATCGAGACCTTCCTCGATAGGGCCGAGGTTGAGGAGCAAGTTCTCCTGCGGTCCCCGTTCCGCCCGTCCGTCCCGCAGTCTGTGCGGCAAAGCTCCAGGGACAACATGCGGCATCGGTCGCCTGAGCCGGAGTTTTACATGCCCAAGGTCGATGTCGACAGTCCTAGGCGGTCGAGCACCCGGTCGTCCATGACTGTGAGAGCTGCCGCTCCGCCTTCGCCGCTGTCCGGGTTGAGACGCCGCCAGGGCAGCACGACAGGGAATTTGGGCAAAGGCCGCCGTTCTGCCAAGGACGAGAATGAGAAGAGACCAGCGCGTGAGCCGGCGTCGTTCAGTGACCGGGTGTCGGCATCGCTGCCTGGGGGTCTCTTCGATGCGTTCAGCTGGGTGTTTGGGTTAGTCGGGTTGGCGCTCCGCTATGCGCAGAAGCCGTTAGCGATCATTGTGTCGCTCTACCTCACGTTCGGCGGCGTCGTTGTGCTGCAGAACATGGCGACCAAGTCTCTCTACGCATCCCTCTCGCCAGTGTGTCGCATACCAGGAGCCTCGTGGCTGGAACTGCCGTTCTGCCCAGACTTCAGGCCAACCCAAGGCATGGGAAAGGAGCAGGCGCAGCCGGTCGAGTTTGAGGGCCTGATGAACGTTCAGGATCAGTTCGAGCGAGTGCTCGAGAAGTCAGCGCAAGGAGTGTCTCTGCCTATGGAGATGAAGCGGTCAGAAGCCTCGATCCGCGATCTCCGCACCATGGTCCGCTACAGCACCCTCCGAGACAAAGACGAGCTGGTGTTGGAATTCGACGGCTTTATCGACACCGCGCGAGCCGCGTCGAGCGACCTTCAGAACTTTAACACCCACGTCGGCTCGGCCGTCGATTGGGTCATCAGCATGAACCGGTGGACATCGCGACATCTCGACTCGCTCGACGACGGCGCCAACAAAGACAGAAACGGCGGCCTTGTGGGCGCGTGGACGAATTGGCTTTTCTCGCCCTTCCAGCCGGCCGTCTTCTCCGAGCGGCACCTCCTGGACCGCTACGTCGAGCACACGGCGCTGGTGTCGGACAAGATTGCCGGGCTGATTGTCGAGGCCCAGGCGGTGCTACGCACGCTGTCCAAGGCCGAGGGCCACCTGGGCACCATCTACGACTTCGTCACGCGCACGCAGAAGACGGTGCAGAGCCGCAAGGACGAGATTCTATGGACGCTGTGGACGCTCGTCGGCGCCAACAACCGGCGGCTAGACAACCTCAACAGCCAGCTGTCGCTGCTACGGCAGGTTCACGCGCAGCGGTTGGACGCCGTCCAGCAGGTCAGCGACCTGATTGTCGAGCTGGAGAAGATCCAGGCCGGACTGGGGGATCTGCGGGACCGGGTTGCCGCGCCCGGCCTGATCAGGGGTCAGGTGGACGTGCCGCTGAGCGTGCACATCGAAACAATCAACCGGGGCGTGGACAGGCTGGAAGCGGCGAGGAGTAGGATACGGGCGGTCGAGAACGACCGGATCAGCGAGGTTCTGGCCAGGGGTAAAGGAGACTCGCGGTTGATTGAGCAGGCGTGAAGTCTTTGGTGCGTTGCGGTGCGTTGGTTGGATACCTTTGAGACGTCGATTAGCCTGGCTACTGATTGCATTACCTTGCGATGTCTGGTTTTGGTTTTGGCGTGTCTTTTCCTTCTGCTCGGGCGTTTGGAAACGGGGACCACAGGATTGGGGACGGCATCTAGAGGACACAAGCGGATAGTTACGTGGTATGCTTCAAACCACACTCACTGCCTTGCCTTACTTTACATTGTACAACGTCTTACATGAATGGCATGGACTTACTTGTACGGACACCTTTTGCAGGTTTGGATGGTTTACTGATGCGCGATGCTACCTTGTGCTGCACGCTCCATGCGTTTCAATGTACTTGTGAAAAGGCTCTTATCTCCCGATTGATTTGATCATGACCAAGGGCCAGAGGGGGGAGCTTATCAGTGGATGCGGGGTCTCAACGGCCACAACGGCCACAACGGCACCAACGGGTCTCAATCCCGAAGCTGGGAGGGAAGATTCGAGCATGGGCCATATGTCTTGATATTTGGAGTCGTCGCTGTCGAGGCAGACGAGACGAACTCTCCCCGTCTTCCAGCACATACCCGTCGTAATAAGCGGACGAGCACGAGAACCTGCGCCAGGATGCATCTCGTTCCCAAGGAGGTTAGTGAGCATTGGCAAGCAGAGGACCCCCCCTGTATTTGTGCCTGTACCTCTGTCACATTGCATCTCATCATGTTACGTACATTTTACCATGGCATCTTCAAACCTTAAGTGCCTTCCCTGCGTGCTTCTCTTGGCATCAACAACCGACTAACGTTTCTTGGCTGACACGATGGGCACCGCACCTACCGTTGCCCTGCACAGATCGACAAGATCACCATCTCGCAGCTGGGCTTTCTCGCCCAGCGGCGCCTGGCCCGCGGCGTGCGACTGAACCATGTCGAAGCAACGGTAAGCGCCACACCCCGTTCAAAGTCCTTCACCGGGTCATGACCATCGCACTAACAACCCCCTGTTCAGGCCCTCATCGCCTCCAACCTCCAGGAGCTCATCCGCGATGGCAACCACACGGTGGCCGACCTCATGTCGCTGGGCGCCACCATGCTCGGCCGCCGCCATGTGCTGCCCGAGGTGTGCGCCACACTGCACGAGGTCCAGGTCGAGGGCACTTTCCGTGCCGGCACCTTTTTGGTGACCGTGCAGAACCCCATCGCCACCGACGACGGCGACCTCGCCCGCGCCCTGTACGGCAGCTTCCTGCCCGTGCCCACGAATCCCGCCGAGCTGTTTCCGCTCCCCCCCGCCGAGGCCTACGCCGCCGAGAAGCGGCCCGGCGCCGTTGTGTGCGTCAAGGGCGACGCCGTGCGCCTGAACGAGGGCCGCACGCGGGTGAGGTTGCGTGTGACGAACCGCGGCGACCGGCCCGTCCAGGTCGGCAGCCACTACCACTTCATCGAGGTCAACCCGCAGCTCGAGTTTGACCGTCTGCGGGCGTACGGGTTTCGCTTGGATGTACCCTCGGGGAGTTCCATTCGGTTTGAGCCGGGCGACACGAAGACGGTGACGCTGGTGGAGATTGCGGGTGGCAAGGTGATCCAGGGCGGGAACGGGATCGCCTCGGGGGTGGTGGATCTGAGCAGGGCCGACGAGATCTTGCAGCGGTTGCAGCAGGCTGGGTTCGCGCATACTCCTGAGCCCGCGGGAGACGTGGCACTTTTGACGGATGGCGCGACGGTGGACAGGAGTACCTATGCGACCATGTTCGGCCCGACAACGGGGGATCTGGTCCGGCTCGGGAAGACGGATCTCTGGATCAAGGTCGAGAAGGATTACACCGTGTACGGCGACGAGTGCAAGTTCGGAGGTGGGAAATCGTTGCGTGACGGCATGGGCCAGGCGACTGGGCGGTCGGACGCAGACACGCTGGATCTGGTGGTGACCAATGCGCTGGTTGTCGACTGGACGGGCATCTACAAGGCCGATATTGGCGTTAAGGAGGGCTACATTGTCGGTGTTGGCAAAGCTGGCAATCCCGATGTCATGGAGGGCGTGACGCCGGGTATGGTCGTTGGCAGCTGCACTGACGTTATCGCCGGCGAGGGCAAGATTGTGACCGCCGGCGGCCTCGACACTCATATTCACTACATCTGCCCGCAGCAAGCTGACGATTCCATTGCGTCTGGCATCACAACTATGCTGGGAGGTGGCACTGGGCCGAGGTGGGTTGAACCAAACACTTGTGATGATCTTCAATGGTTTATGTTACAGACACTGACAGTCAGGGCTCAGCGCTGGCACAACCGCAACAACTTGCACGCCAGGAGCGTACTTGACCCGCGAGATGCTCCGGGCTCTCGATACGCTGCCCGTCAACATTGGCGTCACGGGGAAGGGCAATGACAGCGACCCCACTGCTCTCCGCGAGATGATCCAAGCCGGCGCTTGCGGTCTCAAACTGCACGAGGACTGGGGCTCCACGCCGGCGGCCATTGATGCGTGCCTGACCGTGTGCGACGAGCTGGACGTGCAGTGCATGATCCACACGGACACGCTCAACGAGTCGGGCTTCGTCGAGCAGACCATCGGCGCCATGAAGGGCCGCACCATCCACGCCTACCACACCGAGGGCGCCGGCGGCGGGCACGCGCCCGACATCATCCGCATCGCCGAGTACCCCAATGTGTTGCCGTCGTCGACCAACCCAACGCGGCCCTACACGCGCAACACGCTCGAGGAGCACCTTGACATGCTGATGGTGTGCCACCACCTGAGCAAGAACATACCCGAAGACGTGGCCTTCGCCGAGAGCCGCATCCGGTCCGAGACGATCGCGGCCGAGGACGTGCTGCACGATCTTGGCGCCATCAGCATGATGAGCAGCGACAGCCAGGCCATGGGCCGCTGCGGCGAGGTCATCCTGCGTACCTGGCACACGGCGCACAAGAACAAGGTGCAGCGCGGGCCGCTGCCCGAGGACGAGGGCACGGGAGCCGACAACTTCCGCGTCAAACGCTACGTGAGCAAGTACACCATCAACCCGGCCCTCGCGCAGGGCATGGCCCATCTGATCGGAAGCATCGAGCCCGGCAAGCTGGCCGATCTGGTTCTGTGGGACCCGGCCTGGTTCGGCTCCAAGCCCGAGTGCGTGGTCAAAAGCGGCATGATCTCCTGGGCGCAAATGGTGTGGTTTCCCCATTCCTCCACTTCTTACAACAACCTTACCTAGTACACACTAACCGTGCATCCCACCGACCACAGGGCGACCCCAACGGCTCGATCCCGTCCATCCAGCCGCGGTTCGCGCGGCCCATGTTCGCCGCCGCCGTCCCGCAGATGAGCGTGGCCTTCGTGTCGCAGGCGAGCATCGACAGCGGCGCGGTCGCGTCCTACGGCCTGCGCAAGCGCGTCGAGCCCGTCCGCGGCTGCCGTACCGTCGGCAAGCGCGACATGAAGTTCAACGACATCATGCCCCGCATCCGCGTCGACCCGGAGAGCTACGTCGTCGAGGCCGACGGCCAGGTGTGCGAGGCCGAGCCTATCAGTGAGCTGCCGTTGGCCCAGAGCTGCTTTATCTACTGAAGAATGAAATTACGTGTTGTCTGTTCAAGCCATGCCCTGTCGGCCCCTGGGTGTTGGCAGTAGGGAGTGTTTGGATAATGAGTTCTTGACTGTTTCGTGACATATATTCATACATTAGCTTGAGTGGTTGGGGGTCTCCGGCAGCGTTCATATCATCTCTCTCATTACCTAGGAAGTCTCTCTTATCCCAAGTCACAATACTTGCGCGTTGGGATCAGTGCAGACGTGTTGATGCACAGCGCTCTAGCAGGTGTTGAGAGCGCGGCTCCCATGGACGATGTTGATCCGTAGGTGGAGAAACGGGCCTTCTGCGTTGCTGATTGCTTCTGGTGATGAAATCCTGGTACCCAGGGCAGGTTTCAGGTCTGTAGTAATTGAGGGCCGGTCAGCTACAAGTAAGTCGGCTCATTCCAGTACGTCGATACCTTAGCGCTTGCGTCGCTAGTCGAGAGCCAGGACCCCCCTAATACGTTACGGGCGACCCGAAAAAAAGCCCCGAGGTCATGACAATGGCCTGTCCCATCTCTTAAAGTTTGGCACTATTGATACGCTGTCTGAGCCGGCACCTGCAGGTGGAGGTGCACTTCAGCATGAACATAGCGCCCGAAACGACGGCAGCCCGTTTTCTCGCTTTGTCGTTGCCTAAGGCGGCAGCAGTGATTACCGATTGCCTGCAGAAGACACCCGACGTCGATTCCGGTGACTATGAGGCCGGTGCAGAGTTGTAGACTCTGATATCTGACCTCCCAACACAGTGAAGAATTGTTGCAAACACTTCATTGACAAGAATGCACTGCCAATGCGCACCCCGGTAACCCAAGGCAGAGCACAAGACTGTTACTCACGTACATACATCATAAACAAGGGCTGCTGTAAGGCCCAGCCCAGCACATGCAGGCCTTCCCATCCCCGAAGCTTCCAGAGTTCGCCCGGAATCAAGTCCCAAAGCAGCCCTGTACTTGTAGAGCCACCGTCTCCCATACAAGGTTACACCCAACAACAGGAACCCCCCATCGCAAGTCCGCGAAATGTCGCTGGCTTCGTACCAAAAGCCGAGAGGCATCTATACCTCCGGAGTCTCCAGCCAGGAGTGGTATCACCAAACAAAAACAGGAAAGCACCCTCCTCCCAGATACCATGAGAGAAAAACGGAACCGAGACGCCCAAAAGAACAAGGCCAAGTCGAACGATAGACCTAGCCGCTCTTAGCCTTCTTACGGCCGGACTTCTTAGGTTCCTCGACCTGTTCAGCGGCCTTGGACGTGCGCTTCCGCTTCTTGGCCTCCGGGCTGGCGGGGGTAGCCGCCGCCGCCTTGGTGGGCTCGGGCTCGGGCGCAGCCGGCGTCGCCGCAGCCGTGCTCTTGCGCTTACGGGTCTCCTTCTTCTTGGGGGTCTTGGCGGCAGGGGCGGCCGGCTCCTCCTCCGAGGCCTCCGAGGGGGACGCCTCGGCGGCGGCGCTCTGCTGGAGCTGCTGGGCAATGGCTTCCTGGTCGTTGGCCTGCCCCTCCTCCGCGTTGCTGAGCGGCGGCATGCCGATGCCGTACTGGTCGGCGTACGCGCGAGCCTCCTCATCCGTCATGGTCTTGGCTTCCGGGTTGCCGTGCTTGTACGAGTGGACGCGGGCGTTGTACAGACGGAGGTTGTACTGGTAGGCCTGGTTCCAGCCGAGCTTCTCGGCCGGGGTCATGACGGACCACCGACGCTGGCCCTCATCCTGAACGGCACCCTTGGGCACCTGGTCGCCAAGGTCATTGGCAATGATGGGGCGGGCCGTCTGCATGTAGAGGAAGTAGGGAGTCAACGGACGCTTGGGCGCATTGGGGTCATGGGTGCGCTTCTTGCGCTCCTTTTTCTCCTCAACATGGGGCTGCGGGGCCGCAAGGGCAGCCGGGAGGAGGTTGGAGAGGGCGCCGGCGGTACGGTCCAGCTCGTTGCCAATCTCAAGGTTGGTACCCTCGCCAATGAGGAGGTTGGTCTGGCGGAGATAATCCTGGGAAAAGCTCCTAATCAAATCCTGGATCGTCTGAAGCCTCTGGTAAACCTGTATACAAGTTAGCGTAAATGTCCGGTTATTGTACTGTTGATTGATTGAGGGCAAGGAGGCAGTGCTGTGTGAAATGTGAACACGGGTCGTGGGGGGCTTGTGGGAAGCGCCCGGATAGTAAACAATGGGGGCTTGCGAGGGCGCAATCCGGAAACAGCAACACGTCGGCGCGCCACGGGCCAGGCATGCAAGCGTTGGGGCCTTGTCAGGCAATGTGGGTTGGTAGAAGTGCACTTAAGACGCATGAACGCGTTCGAAGACGCGCAATACTTTACGCGTCGCGAGATCGGTGGCGGAAACAAGCTTCTTGAAGCGTGTTGTTGTGATTGATCCGAGCCACAGGGACTCAGCCTTCCAAATGCGAGGTCCAGTCCACTGAAGCTGAGGGCAACCCGGAAATGCGGGGGTGCAGCGGACGCGTGCGATCGCTTTCCAGCGTGGGTTGGATGTGATGATGGAAATGTGCAGGCATGGGGGAATAGCGTCGTTGAAACTTACCGAATCCCTGACGCGGATGAACTGGTCCACGTCGATGACCGGAGGCGCCTTGAAGGTGAGCGCGGCCGGGGGCGCTGCGATGGGAATGCTGGGCGGCACTGCAAGCGGGACCACAGGCTCGGGGACGGCCTTGTTCTTGGGCGGGCGCGGCATGGTGGATGGGGTGAGGCGACAGCGGCGATCGATTCAGTGGTTGTGGTTTTTTAGGCGAGATGGCTGGCGGTGGTAGTGGGAGGATGGCGCCTGGGTTCGCGACTGTGATGGTGGAGCTGACGGTTGGGGTGCTTTTCAGCGGAGTGCTGGAAATCAGGCGCTGTGATTGTGGTGGAATGAACAGAGAGAATGGGAGGAAAAATTCGCGGCGAATTTCGGGGGGAAGGCGGGGTTACCGAAAATATAACGTGGGTCGCTGGAAAGAGGGGTGGCAGCGCTGATTCTCTGTTTCTACCTGCTGAAATCTGGCGGCATATTTTTGTGCGGGGACGGGAGCCGCCCGCCCGATTTGGGCCTGCACCACTGGAAAATCACCTAGCAGATCACAACCGAAGCTGGCCGCCTTCCAGGGCAGCAGCTCGTCGCTAAAGCCGACTGCCAGGGCCTGCGTCTAGCTTCCATGCCCCGAGGACGCTGATGACGGGAGTTTCATTTGGGCCTGGTGTTCCAAAAGGGCTGCCCGCCCAACCCACAGCCGAGACAGGTATTTACCTCTAGGCGCCCACTGCAGCGTAGGTGCTGGAGGCGTACAAACCTTCTGGTTCCAATCCAATGGTCAAAGGAACGAGCAACCAGCACTTGGCTTCAACCTGGGACGCCCATGATATAGACCCAATTTGGTGTGAAATGATTTCCACTTCCAAGTTGTACGGTTGTTCCAGCCAGCCGAGGAAGAGACGCCCGGCTTTTGTGTCGCGTGGTCGCGCTTGCTTAACAGGCAGATATCTGCGCACGATCAGCTGATAGCCACCAGCATCGACTGCACCCGTGGGTTGGTTGTCTGCTATTGCTAGAGAGCTCACCCGCGCCGCCCAGTTCCAAATTCCGAGTCCGTACAACAGCGGTCGAGCTGAACACATTAGCACACGCAGCACTAGCAACCTGCCTCGTTACGTACCTACCTAGGCTATGCCAACCCGCAAGGTCATTCTGGCTACGGCCTCTTGCTATCGACACAACAGGCGCTGCATAAGGGATTCTCCCGCAAGCGTGTTGTCAGCGAGCTTCCGAGTTGTGCTGGGAGAGCCTGTTGTTACTGCGAGGAGCTGTCAGTAGCTTTGTTGCTGTCAACAGTCGGGTTGCTGGCCCTGGGAAACTCAATTGTCGCACAGGCTGAACTGGCTGCCCATTGGGTGTCCCTAGCGAGTCACCACCGTCGTTTTGGTGTTCAGGGTTTTTCGAACAGAATACGACGCTCTAGCTGTCAGGCCCGGTCGCAGAGATACCGCCCGCGCGAGCTTGGCCGCTCGGCAGGGAACTGCCCCATCCTCCAAAGCCCAGGCGCTGCAGCTCGAGCGCTCGACGTTCCAAACCCGCTACTACGCGACACAGCAGCGCAGTTTTGCGTGTCCCGGGCATATCACATAGGTAGGGAGGTGCTGTTGCAGTGAATGCGACGGGAGACTCGCGCAAGCGACATCTAAGCTAGTACTGTGTACTGCCGCTCGAACCCTCCCCATGGGCACCGATCCTCTGTCTAGGTAAGGAATTGGGCTCGAGCGAATTGCTCCCGTGTCGCTGTGTAAGGGTACGTAACAAGCCTGGGACGCAGGGCGAGGACGGCTGAATGCGTCGCCTTCCATGGTAGGCGACCTGTTCTTCCTCCACGGCGTTCGTTGTAGGTTACGAGTATACAGAATACTAGTGGGCGCGTCACAACACCCAGGCAACTCCATTGAGGCTCGAGTAAGAATACATTCCGACCTGGATCAGTGGCTTGCTATCATCGATCTCGACAACAATTCTCCCTCTTTTCTCCAAACCAGCGTCATCGTCTACCGCGCTCTCTCAACAGTGTCGTACACCTTCCAAGGGTCAATGCAAGTAAGCGACCTCTGGCACAATCTACACAGTAACATGGACTCATAAGCCCCTCAACACCTCGTACCAATCAGCATTAGTAGCTCTTCATACCTTCGGCCGACGAGGCTGCTGCTGCATCCGCTCCTGCACGCTGACGGGCACCCATAAACAAAACGCGCGGATGATGGCGTTTGGGCAACCACGCTCCCACGGCACCTGCGGGGCAGCTCCTCGCCAGCGTGAGCTGCGCCCCGCTTTGCCCCGCTTTGCGTCACAGCGCGACAGGGTCCTCCAGCAAACAACCCCTCTCCACCAAGAGCACCCCTCCTGTGTACCCGCGACCACGGCCAGCAAGCAAGCTGAATGGAATCTTGGCATGTTTCCAATCGCCTGAACCCGACATGATGAGCGACGCTATCATGTTGGGTGGCGCTTTTGAGCAGCCCCCAGAATGGAGCAGTTGGCGCCCGCTTCCTCGGATCAGAAAACCCAGCCAGCATCTTTCTCTCTCTCGTGCCTTCTGAGACGTGGTCGTGAACTGTGTTTGACTCTCCTCCTGTCTCCCGTCCCCAACGGTCGTCATCCCATCTTGCAAACCCACCCAGATCCTCACCGACCACAAGCTGCCAGTGCCCTGCATTGCTTGGCTTCTCCCGCCTGCATCTTGGCTGCCCCGCATCTCGGCATTTTCAACTCACCCTCGGGTACCATAGTTCGCATCTGCCTACCTACTACCTTGGCTCAGCTACCTGGTTAAACTACCCCTTGCGTGCTACCTGACAGCTCTCAATTCGGAATCCCGCGATCAAGCAGCTCTTTGCAGCCATAAACCGCCGTAACCATGGCGACCTTCAGACCCTACCCGTTCCTGCTCGGCATCGTCGTTCTATTCTGCTTCGTGCGCCCGACGCTTGCCTTTGGCGCCGGCAACATTGCTGGAATCTCGTCCATTGAGGGCCAGAACTGTGAGACTTCTCTTCAGCGGGCGCTTCCTCCCATCCCATTCCTGGCTCCTGGCGCCTTTTCAGCATCGCTGACGCTGCTTTCTTCTCCTTTCTCCAGGGCGTCACGGCGACATTGAGGATGCGCTCCTTAAGATCATTATGGCACGCGCCGCCGGCGGCAAGAGGTTCGACAAGCTGATGGTTTCCCGCGTTTACTTCGGCAACTGGCTGCGCGACTACTCCCAGGCGATTGACGTCGGCACCGTCAAGAGCGTTTCCGCTGAGGCCATCCGGCTGCTGCTGTGCGTCCTCGGCTTCCTGACCTTCGGCTATGGAAGCCGTGAGTTCGAGGTCACCGCGGACCGTCTGGGCACTTACCGCCCCGAAGACCACATTGACAACCCCAAGAACTACGCCGACAACCAGGATGCGAGGCAGTACGATCGCCGTCTGCGTGGTCCAGTGGACGAGCGGGTCGAGCTGGCCATCGACCCGCAGTCGGGGATGAAGAACTACATTGCGAACGAGAACGCTGGTATTATGACGTCGGCGCAACATGTGCGCCGCCTATTCACCAAGTGCATCGAGCTCGGCCGCTCGTACGGGCGGTCCCGCAACAAGGACGACCTGTACGAAGCCCTGCGCCTCATGGGCACTGGTCTTCACTGTCTCGAAGGTAACCATGCACGCCGGTGACCGCTGTCAAGGTTGAATTCGGTCGCGGATGCTGACCTTGGTGCAGATTTCTTTGCCCACAGCAACTACACCGAGCTGGCTCTCATCGAGCTGGGGGAGCGGGACATCTTCCCACACGTCGGCCGCAACACGGCGTTAAGAATTCCCGGTGCGCGTGGACCGGTTTACCCCATCGTCACGGGCACCTTTGGTGGCGTTGACTTCCTTCACTCGGTTACCGGAGAACGTATGTTAAAGCTATTCCAACCCTTCTCGGCGCCTTGAATTTGTCACGAGCTAACTGGAGATAGTGTCCGACAAGATGACCCAAAGCGAGATTCAGGATTTGGAGGGAACTCTCAACCAGAGCCGCAACAGCGACACCAGTCTCCTGCGGGAACTGCTGGACAAGATCCCTGATGGCTTGCTCGGCGGAGGCGACAAGAAGTCCAAGGTGGACGACCTTCAGAGTAACGCTCAGGCCGCCCAGATGCAGAATATGAGGGTGTCGCCCCGGGATCCTGAGGAGTTTACCGTCTACGTGAAGAACGCTTTCAACCAGGTCATGCCTGCCATTCGTTTCCACGACGAGCTGCTCATGAGCATCTCAGAGGCAATCGAGAAGATCCCGGTTCTTCCTAAGCTCATTGAGCAGCTGGAGGAGCAGATGTCCGTCTTCGTCTTCTCGGTCATTGCTCCTTTTATCGTTCCCCTCATCGACCAGATTAAGAACGAGCTCGCGACGGGTGCGAGCGAGATTATCCAGAGCAGCAAGAACGAGCAGCTCATTGTGTTCGAGGACGATCGCAGTACCGACCCCACTCACTCGATGCTGTCCAAGGACCATTTCACCAACGTAAGTTTCGAGCACCCGCGTCTCTCCTCAACGTCACACACGGCTAACAATTTTGGTCAGATCCTCAACGAGATCGCCGGCCGCACCGCCTCCCGCGTCGTCACCTGGGTTGTCCCCCAGCTTATGGAAGCATGGGACAACCACTCGGTCGACGTCGACCGGCTGCTCAACAAGATCATCTACGGCGTGATGCACCATCCGGCGCAGCGCGAGATGGGGCCCGAGGGCGCCCGCGAGGGCCGCAGCCTCATCTTCAGCAGCGTGCAGGAGTGGTGGGGCGACATGGACGACCGCCAACGCAACGAGTACCGGCGCAAGCTCAGCCGCGACGGCGTTGAGCGCGGCGAGAACCACAAGGAGGGCCAGTCCGACTGCGGCCACGGTTGCGGCGGCAAGCTCAAGATGCGCAAGAACTACAGGAACGACGCGCCCGAGACCATGGAGGACAAGATTGCCGGCGCAGCCGCCGGAGCCATCATGGGCGGAGTCAAGCAAACCTTCTCCACCGTGGTGAATGATGTCGGGGGCAGTATTGGTGGTGGTGGTGGTGGTGGCGGCGGCGGTCGCCAGGGCTCGGACTTGCTGGGAGGCTTCCTCAGCAGCGTAACCGGCGGTATTCTCGGGGGCGGAGCCGGCGGTATTGCTAGCGACCTTCTCGGGGGTGGCTTCAAGCGCGAGGAGACAGACACGTTCCAGTCCAGCGGGCGCACCCAGGACGGCGGATACACGCAGACCACGACGGAATACGGGCACTCTGGAGACCGCTACGGCCAGGCCGAATACACCCAGACGCAGTACCCCGGCGGCAGCCAGCGCACCGAGTACCGCCGCTATGAGGAGCAGGAGGAGAGCGGCGGCCGCGGCGAGGGCTACGGCTATTCGGCGCGCACCGAGACTCGGTATGGCGGCGAGCAGGAGCAGCAGACGAGCAGCTATGGCCGCCGTGAGGAGCAGAACTACGGCAGTCGTGAGCAGCAGCAGAGCTACGGCCGTCGTGAAGAACAGCAGCAGAGCTACGGCGGCGGTGCCCGGGACGAGTACCTGCGCGGTGCCGAGCAGGGCTCTGGCGGGTACGGGCGTCGCGGAGAGGAGAGCAGCTACGGTCGCCGAGAAGAAGAGAGTAGCTATGGTCGCCGTGACGAGGGAGAGAGCTATGGCGGATACGGCGGCCGCCAGGAGGAGAGTTACGGCAACCGAGAGGAGCAGAGCGGCTACGGTCGTGGTGAGGAGGGCGGCGACAGCTATGGCGGCGGGTATGGAGGCCGTCAGGAGGAAAGCTACGGCGGCTCCGAGGGCCGTTGGGGCGGTCGTCGTGGGAACGAGGAGGAGCAGGAGGAGGAGGAAGAGGAGGGCAGGGAGCGCCGCGGCGGCTGGGGATTTTGAGGCCACTACGTGAGATGTGTGATGTGTTTTTGGCTGAACACACCATATGCCTTGAAAAGTACTGCGCTGTGTTTTGGCTTGCTTGTTGCACTGCTTTTTCTCGTTTTGAGGCTTAGACAACCGCTCAGGAAGGCTAGCAGACAAAGCTTTGAGTTCCCCCCCCATAGACACGAGGATACCTCCTTTTGCCATCATGATGCTTTCACAAGTGGGACCACACACGTTGAGCCGGCCGTTTGTTGTCATTGGTCTGCTGTATGAGCGGGTGACGCGAGATCCATTTGGGCCGGCGGTAACTGGATCCCAGATAGATTAATCCGGGGCGTAGTGAATATCCGCCCTGATTTACAGCGTCCCCCTCTCCGCGTTTGACGGCCAGTCGGTAGATCAGCCTGCAGTGCGGAGAGCCAAGACAGGCAATATCCTACCGTCTTGTCTTGTTCCTGGCTCTCTGCTGCACACACCGGCGGAAACAACTGGTGCCGGCGAGTGAGCAGAGATGGGACTTAATGCAGGCACAGGGCGTCGAGGATTGCGGTTGGCTTGCCGAAGCGGCGACGAGTTCAACAATCCCGGTTTTAACCCTCTCGCTTCATCTACTGACGGTCTGTTCGGAAGGGCGGTCCAAGGAGTCTCGCCGAGCGGGATGCGTTCATTTGGAAGATCCAGGGGAGGGGTGTTCTGTCTGCTCACTCTGGGATGGGATGGCCCGCTGGGTTCCGCGCATCGGATACCGGCCGACGGTCCAGGGAGACCAGCGGGGAGGAGCGGAGGGATCGACGCGGATATATAGATGAAGGAGCCACTGTCCGGTCGTCTGGATCTGGGTGTGGGAGACGTCGTTGTTTTCCCCTCGTGGTCAACGCTTATCCCTCCTCTGTACTTGTCCACAGCTCCCAGAGACCAGACCAAACCGACAATGCATCTGCCCCTGGCCGCCCTCGTAACGCTGCTCCCAGCCCTCGCGCTGGCGCAAGGTGCGTCCGGCAGCGGCAAGACCACACGCTACTGGGACTGCTGCAAGCCGTCGTGCGCCTGGCCGAAGAAGGGCAACTCGCCCAACCCCATCAAGACGTGCGACAAGAGCGACAACCCGCTTAATGATGGCGGCAACACGAAGTCTGGCTGCGATAATGGCGGAGGTGCCTTCATGTGCTCCAACCAGAGCCCCTGGGCTGTCAACGACACGCTGGCCTACGGCTGGGCCGCCGTCAACATCGCCGGCAGCAACGAAGCCAACTGGTGCTGCGCCTGCTACGAGCTCACCTTCACCAGCGGCGCGGTGCAGGGCAAGAAGATGATTGTGCAAGCGTCGAACACGGGAGGCGACTTGGGGAGCAACCAGTTTGATCTTGCTGTTAGTGCCATGCCTCCTGTCCGCTCACTTAGAGAGCTTGCCCAGTCAACGGCACAGGGGTAACTGTGTACTCACTAACTTACCTACTCTGACAGATCCCCGGCGGCGGCGTTGGCATCTTCAATGGTAAGCTATGCCCCCTATTCTGCTTGTCGCTTTACTAGCCTCAACTCCAAAGCAAGAGCGACCTCTTTCTAACCTGTCACAGCCTGCACTCAACAATACGGCGCCCCCTCCAACGGCTGGGGTGACCGGTACGGCGGTGTCCATTCGCAGAGCGACTGCTCGAGCTTCCCGTCCGCTCTCAAGAGCGGCTGCAACTGGCGCTTCGACTGGTTTAAGGGCGCCGACAACCCGACCGTCACCTTCCGCCAGGTCGCCTGCCCGTCCGCCATTACCTCCAAGAGCGGCTGCACCCGCCAGAATGATGCCATCAACGAGACACCCACCAACTAAGGGGTGGCCGGACTGTATTACAGTCTAAGGGCTCAGAAGATGTGAAGCGAGGGAATGAAGCCCCAGGAACTGTCGCCGGGACTCCGCGCTCCATCAAGCTGTACATAGGTACTCGAAGGATGAAGGCACTATGCATACATTTGCACGGCGTCTGCCAGGTCGTCTCAGCTTGGACGCGACCCCATGCCCACTAACGCCACGCTCGGGTCAAGCGGTGATGCGTCGTACTCCAAACCTCGGCACGAAGGACAAGATAAACAGAGCCTGACCAGGTTCTCTACACGAACCGCTCGTACGCCGGAACACCCGTAGACCCTCTGCCAAAATCCCCCAAGTCTCGTCTCGCAACTCCATGCGCCAAAACCTCCAACCGCAAATCAGACATGGACGTGACAGAGCATTGCACATGCTCGGTGTTAACGAGTGCCATCAACTCCTCCCCCACTCTTCTCTTACAAACTAAGCAACACCCCTCCCGTTGGACACCGAGTTGACGTTGCTCGCGTGCGCCAGCAAGAACTTGCAGCACGTCATGGTGAGCTTGCAGGCCTTGGTCCAGCCGTCGTCCTGCGCGACGCCGAGGCGGATGCTGACGTCGCCGATCTTGTCGCCCTCGATGCGGTACGGCAGGCTCAGCGGGCTGCCCTCGGCGGCGGTCTGCGCGTGCACGTGGGCACCCAGCTGGCGGACGAGTTCGAGGAACGCCGTCATGGCGTTGTCAAACTTGCGGTGCATGAAGGTCAGGCCGAGCGGCATGTCGCCCGACGAGAAGAGGTCGAGCACGTGGCGCTTGCCGGGCGGCGGCGGCGCGGCGGCGCGGGTGGCCAGCCCGCTGAGCCGGCTGGAGGAAGGGGAAGAAGGCTGGTCGTAGCGGACGATGCGCGACGTCGAGCCCATGGGCTGCGGCTCGTAGCCCTCGAAGCGGTAGCTGAGCTTGTCGGCGACGGTGACGAGCAGGAGTAGGGCGTGGCCCCAGGCCGCGTTGATCTCGGGCCACTCGACGGGGTGCGAGGAGAGCCGGCCCAGGCGCAGGCCGTTGATGGTAGCAAAGGTGCCGTCGTGGCTGATGCAGAAGGTGTCGTTGTAGACGTTGCTGCGCTGCAGCTTCTCGAGCTGGCGCGAGTCGTGGTCGAACTTGCTGTTGATGCTGTCGCGCTCGTTCTGGAAGTCGGCCAGCCTGCTCGCGAAAGCATTGCGCTCGCGCCAAAAGGCTTCCTCCTCTGCGTCGAGCTGTTGGCTCTCCTCTTCCAGGGCGACGAGCTCGGCGTCAAGCGATTCCTTCTCTCGCTCGAGCTGGCGGATCTCGTCGCGCGCCGCGGCCTCGGCTTGCTGGGCCTTGCCGAGAGCTTCCTCACGCGCGCGCAGCTCCTCATCCGTGGGCGCGTTGGCCTGCATTTCCTTCAGAAACCCAATGTACGCATCCCGCTCGCGCGTGGTCGTCTCGAGCTTCTTCTGCAGCTCTTCCACCAGGAGCTCCGTGCACTCGACGCACACGGGATGGTCGATATCGGAGCGGGCCGAGAGAATCTCGAACAGTTTGGTGATGCGCTCCATCTCGTGCGACTTGTTGGAGTCATGATACTCGTCCGCGGCGCCATCTTGACCTCCAGACGGCCCCGGCGAGGAAGCATATGGTACATGCTGGCTCCTTTGTGCACCCAAGCTCGGCGGTGCTATTTGAGACTCTGTCAAGAAGATGAAAGACATGGCAGAGCTGTCGCGCGGGTGGCCCTCGCCCCTGCCGGGCCCGCTGTGTCGCTTGAAGATCGGCTGGGGAGCATTTCGAGCGGCCCGGTCGTACGTCGCTTGCCGGGCGCGGTCCTGATACGGTAGTGTTCGAGGGGTGGAGGAGGACCTCTTGGGTGCTTGCTGCGAGTGCGTGGCTAGGGAAACAGAGGGCGGTGAGCTTCCTGGAACGGGCACAGACACCGGCATCGGCATCGGCTGCAGCTGCGGCTGGGCTTGGACTGTCTGCAACTTACCGACGAGCAGGTCGTATGCCGCGGGATTCAGATCCTCGAGCGAGCTGTCAAGCCTGAGCGGGGCACGGCATTTCTGGCAATACATGGTCGGGGTGGGCCATTCCAGCGCCTCGGGCACAATGCGCGCGGGTGGCTGTCGGAGTGGATTTGGTATTGCAGAGCTTCGTGGGTGTCGATGTCGGTTGCGCTGGAGCCTGCTCAGGTCAACGTCACTGCCACGCGATCTTGCGCCCTTTCCCCCTGCTTGCCCGCTGGTTGATACACAGTGCGCGAGCTTACCATGCAAACCCGCCGAGCCGCCCCCGCTCAAGTGAACACCTGAATCCCTGCCTGCTGTGCCTGCCCCGTATGATCGTCATGTGCCGCCATCAACCTGGTCCGAGCTCCGCCGCAAGCAGGCAACGCCCACGCCATCTGAACCTGCGACTTCCCAACATCATCAACCAACGAGACACATCTTCCTGCCCTCTCTGTCGCGCAGCGTTTCAATTTCCGTAATCCAGCGTTCCTGTGACCTTTTAACTCTGCGCCGAGAACAACCACACACATTGTGGTACCCCTTCCTTCCGCTTGCCGAATACCGACGACGAACCGGAAGTAACGGCCAACTGCGATTTCGCCGACGACCGTTGCCCTCTCTCATCGAAGAAGAAAGCGAGCGCTGGCAACGTGCCACATCAGTATACAAACACCCGAAGCCCTTTCCGTCCTCGCCGCTCAAGATGGCCAACCCGCTCGACACGGACGCCGGCACCGAGCTCTTCAAGCACTATGAAACCGAGTACCAGCTGGTCCAGGCGGATCTGGTGCAGAAACTCGACCAGATTGCCGAGCTATCCGGGGAGCCGAGGAAGGCGGCGCTGAGCGCGGCCGAGCGGGCGCTGGAGGAGACAGATGAGCTGGTCGGCCAGATGCAGGTGGAGAAGCAGAATGTCCCCTCGTCACAGCGTGCCGCCATCAACAGGCGGCTGCGCGACTACAAGACAGACGTCGACGGCTACAGGCGGAAGCTGCGGACTCTGGCAGATGACAGGAGCGCGCTATTTGGCGGGCGTTACACGGATGACCCGGGATCCTCGTCCGGAGATGCCCACTTTGAGCAAAGGCAGCAGCTGTTGTCGGGTAAGTTCTGCTTCGACATGTTATTCTTGGCGTCTTCAGATGCAAGCTAACTCTTGCGACAGGAACGGACCGGTTGGACCGCAGCACGCAGCGGCTCAAGGCTAGCCAAGCGCTGGCGAACGAGACCGAGGCGATCGGGGCCAGCACGCTCGCACAGCTGCAACAGCAGCGCGAAACCATTGACCACACCACCAGGGTCCTGTATGAGAGCGAAGGCTACGTTGACCGCAGCATCAAGAGCCTCAAAGGGATCGCTCGTAGGTACGACGTTGTTTACCCTGCCCGTCCGAAGGTGCCATCGATGCTAATACGCCGCGCGCTAGGATGGCTACAAATCGGGTGATTACTATTGCCATTATCACTGTTTTGGTTCTGCTCATTATTGCCGTCATTTTCAGCAAGTTCAGATGATTCAACGCATGGGTGTTTGTGGTTGGGCCAGAGACGGGGTTAGACGGAGTTTCTCGGTGCTTTCGGTTACCAGTTGAGTGCGTCGCCGGCCAACAGACCGGTACAACACAGCAACGCTGATTTCAGCTCAACCTGAGCTGGGTCAGGTTGTCGCTCGTCTCGGTATGGTTTTGTTGCTATTTACAATAGGTATTCTGTATGGTTCAGATGGGCGCAATCGAGTGTTGGAGGGCAACTTTGAAGACGAGCTACTTTGGGCACTAATTAACTGTGTATCGATGTGCTACATCCTTCTAGTGTTGTTTCTTGGACTACATACTTAGACAGGGTTATGGACAATAGGCAAGTGCTTGGTAGTGCCCCCGTCCATGGCACCCGTTCAGGAGAATCGGGGTACGGAGTATGGATACCTCCTCTGAGCTCCCCTACCAGCTGCCCCACCTCACTCCGCAAACACTGTGCGTCGCTGCAGCGTCAGCACTGTAGCAACCACTGAAGTGCAGCAATCCATTTAACTTCTGATGCACGAGAATCCAACAGCGTTCTGTATCTCGTACACCTATTTGCTGGTTTATCTCAGGATCTGGCCAAGCCAGCCCCGCCACCACCGCCTCCTCCTGGGAACCATGCGCGCACCATGGAGCCGCCGGTCAAACGCGCGCGAGTCGGCCCAGCTCCCTTCGAGGACGACGACCCTGACGCCGACGAACTGAACGAGCTGCCCGAAGAAGTCAATGCGCGCCGCGACCCCGCCGTACAGCTCGAGCGGTCGCGCGCCTTTGCGGCCTTCAAGCTGAAATCGGCATTCGAGCGCATCTTTGAGAAGTACGAGAAGGACTTCACTGGCGTTGGCGACGAGATCGACCTGAGATCGGGCGAGATTGTCGTGGATAATGGGCACATCCAGTCGCTGAAGGACGCGCAGCTGGGCGGTGCTGCCGACGAGGAGGAGGATGGGACGGGCAGCGGGGATGGTGCGTCCGAGGCTGGCTCGTTGAATGAGGAGGAGAGGATGATGCGGGGCAGGGCAGAGAACAGGTTGAGCCAACTGGGACACCACGCGTTACCCCCGATACCGTCTCTGCCAGTGCAGATTGGGAGCTCACCTTATGCTGGAACACCGTGGCACGTGCCCCCGATGCTGCATCCTACGATGTATCCTGGCCAGATGCCTTATGGGCGTCTCCACATGCAGTACGGCACGCCGATCTCCATGCCGACGGCTGACCCTACCTGGAGTACCCCTGAATTACCATCGTCATTTCTTGAGCAGCGTTTGTTGGCTGAGAAAGTTGAGGCGCCGATCAGGACAAAGACGGCTCGTCTGTCTCTAAGTGCTGCTCGCGAGCAGGATGTTGGTGATGAGGACGACATCCTTTTGAACCCGAACGCGGTCAAGGGGTTCGCAAACACCGCTGGCGCGCTTGCCACCAAGCGAAAGCTTCTTCTGCCGCGTCCTTCACCTGTTAAAATATCGGTCAAGAAGAAGAGAGGATGGCCTAGGAAACCGCTTACGCTGAGTGAGGCGAAAGTCGGCGAACCCGAAAAGGCCCTTACGAAGCAGACGGGCTCGAGGAGTACACACATCGGAGGGCTATTCAGTTCACATTCCAGCAGGCCTTCGCCGGATTTAGACCTGGAGACCGGAGTCCAGGAGCCCGATACCTCTGCAGCAACTACGCCGACTGGGGTTTCGACGACCGCCCACCCCACGCTCAGTACCAACCACCTTAGCAAAGGAAGCGATGGAAACAAGGGGCCAGCGCGGAGTGAACCGTTGGTCGTTGGACATCAGCAGTGCGGCTGGCAAGGGGACCGGCCTGACCCCGGGGACCCCGAACTTTACTTCAATCTTTGTGGTGGGGAAGGAAAACTCACGAGAAAACCGCGGAATCAGATTCTTCAGGTTCAACTACCCGCGAGGAAGCCCCCTGATGCTGGCTTGTTCGACAATCTCACGCCCGAAACAAGTGAGCCAAGCTCTCCTCGACTCCTCAGAGCTGGCTCTGAGGGAATCGGCATGAGTCTAAACCCGGTAAACATCGGAGAGTTGGCCCTGGTTGGAAAGGCCCCAACCAGCGATAGGACTTCTGATAAGCTCGGTCTGAATCAGACAGCGATGGCGTCAGAGGTCTTCACAAGGAACTATGTTGAGCCGATGTACGCCTTTTCCGATGACGACGAGCCAACGCTGCCGAAGAACACAGCCCGGCGACGAAAATCTAGCAAGATCTCCGAAGTCTCTAATTTGGAACATGGGGCGCTGCGCGAACTATCGCAGAACCTGGACGCTGGACTGGGTAGGCGTCAGCAGTTATCGGCCATGAACTCGCCAGTTCAAAAGGCGCCCGAGTCTACTTCCCTTCGAGCGCAGTCACCTACGTTAAGCTTGCATTTGGACGATGCCGTGGACCATTCCGGGCGTGTTCTGGCACCGCCGATTGCGCCGGGTAGTACAGGAAATCATCCAGACCAGGTGGGCAATGTCCTTGTTAGGGGAAGCTCATCACATGCACTTGCAGATGGAGCGCTCAAGAAACAACTAAGAAGGCGGAGCTTGGCAAGCAAGGCAGAGATGTCAATCGTGGCTGAGCCGGCTACGAAGTTGGCAGCCATAGACGCATCAGTGACAAAATGGATCGACAACGTTGGATCGGTCTCGCTCAGGGGAGGGAGGTCTAGGCGGTCGAGCAACGTCCTGTCAAAAGAAACCCCCACAAAGGCACCCCGAGGACGTGATGGTGGCAAAAGCAACGTTCAACATCGACCTGTTCAGCAGGAGATACCCCAGACGTCGCCTGCAACTCAGCCTGCAGACCGTCTGCCTCTTGCCGCGCCGTCACCTACACCAGGCCCTCCGCCACAGGATTTCGACACCGTCTTCTCGCCTGAAGAGAATGTCAACGTGCTTCCCAGCGTGTACCCTGCAGCGCCGTCCCCAACCTTGACCGACCCGGCCTCCAAAAGCTCGGCACGTCGTCGGTCTCAGCTAGTAACCAAACAGCCTCCCCCGTCACCAGCTACCCCAGTCAAGACGCCGAGCCGCCAGCGCCCCGTAGCCCGCGGAGCAACGGAATCAGCCACCAAAACAGTCACTGCAACAACGAAACGAAGAGGCATCCTCTCCCTCCTGCCCGACAACGACGACGAAGACGAGCTTTCTATCCTGAGCCCCGTCAGACCCGCCTCGGGCTCGAGCAGCGCCATCCGCTCGACGCCGGCAAGCCATCACGTCCGCCAGAATCTGGTGGCGCCAACGGGAAGAAGCGGCGGGAGCAACTCTGTTTCGTACAAGCTCAAGCTCAGACGGGCCTCGGTTTTCGGGCCGACGGGGAACCGACCTGCTACTGCTGCGGGTTCCGGCGGCGGAGAAGATGGTGGCGCTCGGCTCCGCACTTCGACTAAGAGAAGGGCAAGACGGAAATCAGCGTTGGGTGGCGGTGGCAGTCCAGGAGTACTGTCGGCTGAGACGCCAGTCTCGAACAGGATCAGGTCGGAGTCGGAACTGGTCCAGACTCCGGGGGGCACGTTGCGCAGGTGTGGAGAGGGCGGGTTCAGGTGCGAGCGGGATTTCTGTTTCACTTGCTTGTAGGAGACTCAGAAAGGGCCCAGGCTGGTTGTTGTTGTGGCATTTGCAAGCCCGCATGGAACAAAAGGTTTGCCAGCAGCAGGACCGAACGAGTCGTATCGCACTGAGCGGAGGACAGGTCCCCTCCAATAAACGTGAAATTTCACGCCACCATGACAGAATCAGGGCTGTAAAAGGATGCTTGAGTTGAGAAACGCCGCTTACCCATAAACAGTGAGTAGTCCGTGTCATGCTTCTTCCCTTGGAGCATAGGAATTGGGGAAAACAGCGATGCGCAGACACCTGCATGCATATCGAACCCCCCCCTCTCTCAAGGCTTGGGTTCTTTGCTCTGAACCCCCGGTCCACCACCAGATTTGTAAACCAACCCATGTCCCCCACAAAGCCATTCATCAAAAATCCAGCTACAATTCCAGCACGCTTCGACCCCGTTCCACCCGGATACAGACTCAACTCCATGACAACCTCACCGTCCGCGGGACCATACTAACGCTTCATGTCGCTGTTACACCCGTGCGACGAGGCGTGGACTGACTGGGCGGGTACTCGGCGCGCCCCGCGTGATACTGCAAAAATCCCCCCGATCTCCCCTCCTCACTCTTCACAGCTCGAACATTCGGGACACGGCCACGCTTGAGGGCCACGCTTGAGAGCCACGACTCCGAATCGGAAAGATGAACACCGGAGTCGATGTCAATGACGACGGCAATGTCAAAGGGTGCAACTAGCTTAGTCGCGTGACCTTGCTTTTCCCCGCTAGCTCAAGAGTGCGTGCCGCCTCCGGCGAGATACTGCTGCAGGGTTGCCTCGTCACGGATCGGGGCAAAGTACGGGTGGGCCATGGCTTCCTTCGCAGTGAGACGTTCCTGTGGGAAGGAAAAAAGTGAATCAGTATTCGGCCGTGACTTGCCGGCCTTTGGTTCATGGCGAGGGACAGGTCATCAAATCAGCACACGTACCGCATGGTCGTAGCGCAGCAGCTTGTCGAGGAAGTCGATGGCCTCGTTGCTCACGAAGCGCTGGTTCTCCGAGTTGACGAAGCTGTGCCAGGGCTTCTTCTGGAAGCGGCCGAGGATGTCGTCGTACTGGGCGTCGAGCTCTATCTCGTACTTGTCCAGGTAGTCGAACAGGTCGTCGGTGCCGAGGACCTTGGCGATCTTGACGAGCTGGTCGGCGTTGCTGTTGCCGTGGAAGAAGGGCTCCTTGCGGAAAATCATGGAGGCGAACATGGCGCCGAGACTCCACATGTCCAGGCTGTAGTCGTACTCCTGGAAATCGACCAGCAGCTCCGGACCCTTGAAGTAGCGCGAGGCGACTCGGACGTTGTACTCGGTGCCTGGGTGGTAGAACTCGGCGAGGCCCCAGTCGATGAGACGTAACTGCGAGAGGGAGTCAGTCAGCGATGGAGTGAGGCGACAAACTGGGAATGCGAGGGGGCGCATGCCTTCCTGTTCTCATGATCGATCATAACGTTATGAGGCTTGACGTCGCGGTGCATGATGCCCTTGCTGTGGCAGTAATCGAGCGCTTTGAGCAGCTCGTAGATGTAGTAGCGGACGTCGATGTCGTTGAACTTGGGGTAGAGGGTGCGGAAGTCGGTGTTGTTGACGTTCTCGAAGATGAGCGACGGAGTCTTACTCTGCGAGTCTCGGACGACGTCGAGTAGGGCCACGATGTTCGGCCCCCCGGCCAGGTTCTGCAGGATCTTGATCTCGCGCTTTATCTTCTTCTTCTTGACGGGCTTGAGGACCTTGATGACGCATTTCTGGTAGTTGACCACGTTGATGCCTTCGAACACCTCCGAGTACTTGCCGCGGCCTGGCGCAAGGAGAGGAAGGAGCGCAGGTCAGTGAGACGAACCAGCGGGATGGATGGATATGGGACGAGGTGGATGGACATACCGATCTTCCTGACAACCTCGTAGTTTTCCAGAACGCCCCAGCCTGCGACGCGCCTATCAGTAACCTGCACAGCTAAACCGCTAAACTCTCGGGCGCAAACTGCCCGGCGCAAATGCAAATGCATCGCTTGGGAAAGACGAACCGATATTGACGCTGTCGTAGTCCCAGTAGCTCCGGGGCATATTCTGGTTGACGTCGGCGTAGACTC
Source organism: Chaetomiaceae sp. R4402 (assembly GCA_023628555.1). Lineage (NCBI taxonomy): Eukaryota > Fungi > Ascomycota > Sordariomycetes > Sordariales > Chaetomiaceae > Chaetomiaceae sp. R4402. The sequence continues at coordinate 344,437 of JAMAKO010000009.1, forward strand.
GGGCCATGGTTGCGACGGTGGCGCGTGGGTGCGCCCGGCCTGGTGGTGAGGAGTCGATGTTGCAGATTGCTGGTGGTGGTGTCGTGGGCAGGAGGGCCAGGCTCGCAAGCAGCACCAGTGAGGGGCACATGGGCTGCATCTTTTTTGAGCGTCCGCCAAGCCGCGTTTGCGCCTCCAGCTGCTGGGGTCTGGACCGGGATTCCCAGCAGGGGCGCACGGTTGCTAGCCTTTGGGCCCAGTCGCGCGCCCGATAACAAAGGGGAGCTTCTCTTACAGCGTCCTGTTCTGCTACATAGGTTGTACGCAGTAAGTTTGTCACCCGGCACGCTTGGATCGTTGAGAACGGAATACAGGACGCCGTATCCCGTCACGCTCCATTGCTGGCATCTGCCGCTGGTAGGAAGTGTCTGAGCGCAAACAAGGACATGACGTCTTTCTCTTTCCATCTTTGAAGCTGGTGGGTGGTTTGCACGTTTGACGCTGCAGCTGCGCTGTCTTTGGTTGTTCATACCTATGAGATGGTAGGTACCCGCAGTTTCCAAGTTACGTGTAAGCATATTGGCAGAGTAAGGCACGCTGGACAGCTCCACGGCGGGCTCTTGGTGAAAGCCCAGTTCCTGCCTCCCTTGGGTAGGCTACCCAGATTCAGCTTGCACAACTTGAAGTCCACACTTCAAAGTATTTCCGCCCTCCTGTCTATTCCGGGAGTCACATATACTTCCCAAGTGGCTCATTGGATGACTGGAGACCGGCAGATACCTGACCTCGCCGTGGTGTAACTTGAAACCCGGCCATTCTTCGTCTTGTCATGTACTACTCGGTACATACCGGAAGTGCCCAAGATCACAACCAGGCGGGCGGGTTCACCTGCTGCCGGCGCAGAGTAGTTGATTGGCGCACAAAGCACCCGGAAGCTGATGGGTGTAACACGCTATAACAGACAACACAGAGAGTTGCATCAGCATCGCGGGACCCTGCCCCTGTCCATTATGCGACAGCACTTATTAGCCGGGCACGCGGGTGACTGAGTGCGTCTTCACCATGGCATTTCTTCCTCCTCCTCGTCCTCCTACTTCTTCTTCTCCTCCTCCCCCTCCTCTCTTGACGCTCGCGGCGGATGCTAGATAGATCGTTGATGGATCCTCGATCGCGGCGCATGCCGTCAGCAGCGCTGGATGACGGTGCCTCCATCCGGTCCCGGGCCCCCTATGGCTCAGCCCACCGGCTGCGGCCCGCCGAGTCGCGCTACTCCCTGCGCGAGCAGTTTGCCGCGACGCGGAGAGAGTACGAGTTTGGCTTCGACGATGCCTCCTCTTTTCTGGAACGATCGACGCTGGCCTCCGAGGCCGTCCGCGGTGACGAATTCGACGACACCGTGGTCGCGGGCGCCGAAACCGCCGTCTTTTCTGGCGGCAGCCGCGACTGCCGGGACTGCTACGAGCTGCTGTGTCTGCCGAGGGAGCCTTCGCTGACTCCCGATCAGGTGCGCCACGCTGCGCACCGTCTCGTCCAAGTCCTCTCCGTCGACAGGCAGCCGCCGCACCTGCAGGGACAGGCGGCTTTCTACCTCGGCTTGGCCCAGTCCGCCTTCGAGACGCTTGTTGAGCCTTCGCGGAGACTGGGCTATGACTTATCCGGGGTTGACGAGCCGGATGCGGACTGCGATGAGGCCGTTGTTGGTGACGACGGCGACGACGAGCGACTCCCTTGTTTTCAGAGCAGTGACAGCTACGAGAGCAGGCTTCAGGAGCAGTATCTCCGCCTGACGCAGCGGGAGTCCAGGGCAGCGACTGATCTTGGGATGCGGATTGACGCGGTGCCCCTTCTTGCTTCGCAACGTGATTCACGGCGGCATGGTTCAAGTCTGGAGCTCCTGGATTTTTCCCTCCGCAAATCGGCCACCACCAGTTTGCCGGCGTTGCGGCATGTCGGAGAGAAGATTGCGCTGTTCCTTGACGAGTTCGGACCCAAACTTGGAGGGCGTGTTTCCCGTGTTAAAGCTGGTCAGAGCCTCCTCCGTCTGACCGACCCGACAGTCACGATTACCGGGTCAGCGCATGGGTTGCTGGATGAGCCATTCAAGCTGGCGCCGCTCCTCCTTGGCCTCTACCAGCCCCCGGGGCCTTCCATACATGGGCCGAGACGCGTGGAGCAGTTGTTGGCGTCTCGGTTTCTCCCAATGCTGAATCTGAACCTGCGTCAGGAGTTATTCTGGAGGGCGAACGAGAGCTTGGGCACTGCTCCTGACCTTGTCGTTGAGCAGGAGCTGGAGCTCCTCCCGCTGGCATCAACGACTACGCGAATCGGCCACTCGGTCCTTTTGTCAGGCAGTGATGAGCCTCTCAACGTTGAGCTCTCGGTCCAAAAGTTCCTGACACGCAGAAGCGACCTCTCTCCCAGCTTGGGGTTGGCTGTCCACCAGAGAGTTGGTTCTGGCACTGCCTTCCTTGTCGCCGACGGAGGGGACTGGAACCTAAGAACCTCGCGGGAATGCCGTGAGCTCTCCAAATTTGCCAAGGTCTCGGGAGCCCTTGCGCCGGTCATCGACGTCTTCCGAAACCCCCCAACCGTTGAGGTCGGCTACGCTTTTGGCAGACACGATCTCGGTATGCAGGCCGGGCAAGCCTTCACCAAGCCCTGCGACAGGGGACTGACAGCGCTTGACTGCGACCTGGACGAGAACAAGCCCAACTCCTGGACTGTGTCGACCGGCCTCACACCAGGCAACGCCGCTGCCTACCTCCGCTACGGCCGAGATCTCCTCTCCTCACCCACCTCCACATCCTCTAACCGCCGCAAGCCCGGCCTGCGCGCAGAAGTTGAGCTCTCTGGGACCACAAACCGGGACTCCTTTCTTGCCTTCCGTGTGCTCAAACGCATCGGGCGCTTCTCCAAAGCCGGCCTCGAAGTCGGCCTGTCACCAAGCAACCTGCACCTCTCCCTGTACTGGTCGCGCCTCGGCCAGCGCATCAGCCTTCCCATTCTGCTCTCCGCCCACAGATCCCGACTCGCCACCGCTACCAGCGCCAAACTCCTTTTCTGGACGACCGTCTTCCCCTTCGCCGCCCTCGCCGCCTGGCAACTATACCGTCGGCGTCGGCAAGGCTCCTCCTCCGCTTCAATCAACAAAACGTCCACAGGGTCCAGCAGCAGCAGCAGCAGCAGCAGCAGCAGAGAGAAGAAAATACAAGCCTACATCGCCCGCCGCCGCGCCGAGGCCGACGAGCTGACCGTGATCCTGGCGACGGGCGCCGAGCCGCGGCAGGCCGCCGAGCGCGCCCGCGGCGGCCTGGTCATCCTCAGCGCCAAGTACGGCGCGCGCGGCGCGCCGCCCGAAGAGGTGGCCGACGTGACCATCGCCGTGGCCGCGCTGGTGGCGCCCGACGATGGTGCGGGTGTCGGTGCGGGTGTCGGTGCGGGGCGTTTGGTCATTCCCGCTGGCGTGCGCAAGAGCAGGTTGTTAGGCTTTTGGGACCCGGCGCCGGCGTGTGTCAAGGTGCTACGGGTTAGATATCTGTGGGAGGGGAGGGAGCGGGAGGTAGAGGCCGCGGGGCGGGAGGAGCTGCGGTTGCCTTGAGGTCGTGTGTGGCTTGCTGGTTCGAGAGGGTTGGAGGGGTGAGTGGGAGGCGCGGGGGAAGGGAGGGGTGTATTGATGTATGATGATGATGTCCATGATGATGGTCGATGATGTCCTGTTGTGTGAATGTAAACAGCCAAGGTGCCAAAAGAGATCAGGGGGGAAAGTGGGCGTGATATTGTATGTACTTGAATATGGGCATCTCCCCTCAGATAACTGACTGGTCTGAATTGGTACACATGTCACCCAGTCGATGAATTGTCTGTCTCCGAGCTGTAAAACAAAACCCCTTCGGCTCACAGGGAGTTGCTCCGTACATCAGCGTCATGCCGCAATTCACTTCCTGCTCCGACGGTGACTAAGGCTGCGTCTCTTCATCCTTGTCTCGAGTGGTCGGGCACATGGTCAATGTCTCCATCATCGCATGTCTGTATCGCGGCAAAAGCCTCAAAGGGGTCTCCGGCATCTGCTACGGTGCTTGACACACTAGCCGTAGTGTATGCCGCAGGATCTTCAAGAGTCGCCGCGTGGATTTTCACACCAGGCGCTCGTTATCGCATAAACTGCGGCAGGTGCGCGGCACCCCTCGTAATGGCCCGACCGGCACGCAAGTCGCAATGCCGGGCGAGACTGCAGCTGCCGAATGGTGAAACCGCCCGGAAGCTGCGGACTGTGGAAGCAGATATCCAAGCTCACGAGCAACCGAAAGTCCAGTGCAAGCGCGGTGACCAAAGGGTGCGCGCGGAAAACAACCGCCCGTCATGCTCTTCGACAGGAGCCCGGCGGAGCCGGGACGAAAGCCGAGAAGCTGCTCAAATGGAGCATTCAGCACATCATCCAGGGTGAGGGAAGAACGAGTCTCCCACTCCATGACTTAGGTCGGAGAGCGAGCCGGAGTCAGCACGGTGCTCGACTCCAAGGAGAGAGACGCCAGGCTGTTCGCCAGCATCCTCCCCTGCCGGCGCATATCCGCCTTTGCTTCGAGCCCAATCTCGTAGACGGGCCAGTTGGTCAAGACCGCCTGTTCCATTGGACCGTGCATGAGCTGGTTCTCCTCGATCGCAACATACTGTCGCACCAGTTCAACGTCCTCCTGGCGCATCAGGCTTACCTGAAGGCGCAAAATCGCTCGCGCAACGAAAAAGGCTTGACTCTGATCGTGTATGCCCTTGGTGAGGAGCAGCAGGGTCGATCTGCGAGCTTCGAGAAAGGATGACCCCGTGCTCGTTTCGATCGCGCTCATGGTAATGTGGTTGAATAGGCCGAGGAAATGGAGGAGGAAGGTGTCGGCAGCCTCAAAGCCGTGGCGCAGGTAATAGAGGCGGACGACCGTCTCGAAATGGGTAACGGCTTCAACATATATGTCGCGCGGCGTCTGTGCCAACCCAAGGCCGGCGAGCGCGCCGTGGCTCAGAATGGGCGTGATGAGGTCGATCACCATATGATTGAAGTGCATGTGCAGCTTTAGATGCTGTGGCAGCACGATCTTCTTCGGTGTGAGAGGCTCTGGCAGATCATGCAGCCATGCCCTCAACCGGCCAAAGAAGTGGAGAATTTGGTCGACCGACAGGCTGGTCGGTGAGGAGTGGTGCGAGAAGCTGAGTAACGAGACGCCGTTAATGATCCTCCAGAAGTCGGCTTTGGCCTTGAATAAAAGTCCGTGATGAGTCGGCCAGGGTGATTGGCTCAACGGATACTTCACCCACAGCTCCCCATACCAATGGGGGTTCTGCGTTGGGTCAGGAAGCGGCGCTTCCGGTGGTTCCTTCATCGGAGGTGGCTGTAAGTAATGATAGGCGCTGAGACTGCAAATTCCCCGCAAATAAGCAACGCTGGACGGTCCGACACGCGGTGGCGAAGCTTACCTCTGCCAGCAGAATAAACCCCATGCGGTGTAAGTCCTGACACACTGCATCTCTGGCCCGTAATGCTCAAGCGCGGGACCCGAGAGCTGCAATTCATCGGCCATCTCAATCGCTTTGAGCGTGTAGCGCCAGCCTATCTTATCGGCGCCGTTGAGGTTGTAGGCAAGTGTGAGAAGCAGCGCCGCTTGTATGGTTGTGAGCCTCCGCTGCTCCCATTCGGTAATCTTGTGCTCCCAATCCGGGTCTCCGGGTGCCCTGAGCGGCGCCTCGAGTTCCGATTCAGTCTCGAATAGACGTTTTGCTTCGGCAAGAAACTGGTACCCCAAGCTCTTAGGATTCCAAGGCTCCGCACGCCCCCGGAGGCCGCGATGGCAGAGCTTTGGGAATCAGTCAAGGGAAGCTGCCCGGACAAGATCGATCTGAAACTTACGGATCCAATGCACAGAACAGCATTGACCAGGAGCCGGGAACAGAACCGCTGATTCTCCGTAGCCATATCTTCCAGAAAATAGTCCTTGTGGAAGAAAGAAAACCAGTCGTAGTCATACAAGAGATAGTCGTGCAAGAGTTTCCGCATTAGCGAGTCATCAGTGCTGACGTTTGTCCACCTTGAAGGCTTCACCGAGTCCAGCCAAGGGTGCACGATGGCGGCGGACGAGTAAGGCTTCAAGTACGGGTCCCGCAACTCCGTACCAGCGGTAGGACTCGAGTCGTTTCGCATGTCGGGCAGGATCTGGGGCGGACGACGGCCGTGATCAGGCGGATCGCGCAGCGCACACGCGTAAACCTCTGAGTCTAGGTACGGATTGTCCGGGCGGCGCAGGAAGGGCGGCATGTCCGGGAGGTAGGGGAACTCGTATCGGTACCGCGCCTCGGGCACCAGGGCAAGCTGGACCAGGACGTCGCCGTAGTTGACATGGCGCAGGATGGAGCCGGCATCGGCGCCCCTCCGGATGCGACGGTAGACCTCCTCAGCCTCCCGCTCCGACCTGGTCTGCAGCACCTCGTAGACCTCCTCGAAAGCTGACTTCTGGCTCTGCAGCTCGTTGTACTTGCGCTTCAACGCCTGGGTGTGAGTCTCGGTGGCATTGGTGTCAAATTCGCAGACGGTCCCTCGGTCACGACAGATGGAGCAGATCGGTCGCCCTCCATCGCACTACGCGTTCAGAAACGACCAAGGTCAGAGGAATCCAGCGCGGCTGCTGCGGAACAAAGCACCGGAGTATCTCTCACTTTTGACTTGCGTTTCCGGCAGGCACCGCATGCTGCCGTTGTGGCCTGGCCCCTCTTCCTCCGGGCGGGCAACCCGAGCGGCGGTGCAGCGACGGTCCCAGGGGCACTGCGAGATCCGGCCTTTTCTCGAGGGCAGTCTGCTGCCTGGACAGCAGAATCCGCAGGGAGAAGACGGCGGAGCAGGGCGTTGGCCAGCTGTCGATCTGGCGGGGTTGTCGACCTCGAATCGGCCATCGTCGCGGCGAGGGACGGGCGTCAGCGCAGGGCAGCGCTCCAAGGCAGCTCCAGAGCTCCCCAGATCTTCAGGTGCCCGGAATTGGGGGAGAAGGCAAGGTAAGCACTCGGGATGTGCTGCGTAGCACCACTGCCCGGGCCGCCCCTCCTCCTCCCCGGCGACGGCGCGATGCTAGGTTGTAGCCTTGGCCACCCCTACTGCGGCAAGTTCGGTAGGTAGTTGCCTGCTCATTTGACAGCGAATCAAACAGCCGGAACTTCCTCCGCTTCCCCTTCTGACGCGGCAGTCGCCGTTCACTTTCGCCGAGCAGAGTGGACCAAAGCTCTGGCCTGGACCCACCAGCTCCGGGGCAAGTTACCACCTGCAGCAGCCTGCCACTGAGGGTGGTTTCAATGCTGTGCTTGCCCGATGAAAACCTTCACCAAGCCAAAACCCCTGCACTCAACATCTGCATTTAACACACCCACTGTTCCCTTCCCAAATCGCACGGTCAATGCAGGCCTGGATAACGGCTTCATTACGGATACGCTCGAAATGATCCACGGCAAGTCGGGGCATTGCTCAGCCATACATGCTACACACTTGAAGCTTCAACACCTTTGACAAGCAGTTCAGCCGATTCGCTCTTCTGTGTCAGCTCCAACGACCTGTACTTGAAACTGTTGCAAGACGTCCAATAAGGTGTCGTCGGGAGAGGTTCCGCTTGTCTGGGGACGTTTTGCATCAGCCGAATCGCAGGATCCGGCCAGACGGAGCAGAAGTACGGATAGGTGGAGAGGTACGTTAGTGAGGTTACACAGTAGCGAGTAGGTACCTGCATCCAAATGTTCTGCAGGCGCCGCGTGCTCCAAATTTACCACCGCATGTTCTTGGTACTTGTATTACCCCAGAAGCAAGGGCAGGGTTTTCGCCGCTCTCGGCGCCGCAGACCCCGTCTCGGTTGGATCCATTCGCGGACAGTGAGTGACGGGACTGGCGGTGACTCAAACCCGCGATTGTTGAACTGCCCTGAGCGACCATAAAATAAGAACGAATCTGTCCTGCAACTGCTCAATTCAAGTCTCAAGCATACCCAATCCAAAAACGTCCCATTGAGCAAATCCCGCGTCGCAATGGCTCCCACCGTGCTGCACCTCCGCAGCGAGACCAAGGCGCTCGAGCACAGGTCGGCTCTGACACCGTCAACAGCCGCCGAGCTGATCAAGGCCGGCTATGTCGTCAACGTGGAGCGCTCTCCCGAGAGAATATTTGACGATGCCGAGTTCGAGGCCGCGGGTGCCACCCTGGTGCCTGAGGGCAGCTGGGTCGACGTCCCCAAGGAGCACGTCATCGTCGGCCTGAAGGAGCTGGAGGAGAAGGACTGCAAGTGATCTGTGTACCAAGCTGTATGAACGATCTTCTGACCGCTCGACAGTCCCTCTCAAGCATGTTCATGTCCAATTTGCCCACTGCTGTATGTGTTACGATAAATCTCGCATCCCAGATTCTATGCTCTGACATGTGTCATAGACAAGCAGCAGGCGGGCTGGGAGACGGTGCTCGCCCGGTTCCCTCGTGGAGGTGGCACGTTGCTGGACTTGGAGTTCTTGGTTGACGAGCGTGGCCGGCGTGTTGCGGTGAGTCCTTCTGCCTTGGACCCCGAACCCTCTCCGCCTTTCTCGTGAAGCTGTTTCTGACGAGACCGACCCGCCCAGGCCTTCGGCTACCATGCTGGCTTTGCTGGTGCTGCCCTCGCTCTGGAGGTATGGGCCTGGCAGTTGAACCACAGCGAGCCGTTCCCGGGGGTGGAGAGCTACCCCAACGAGAGCGCCCTGATTGCGGACGTCAAGAAGGCTCTCGACGACGGCGCCAAGAAGGCCGGGCGTCTGCCTCGCGTCATTGTCATCGGCGCTTTGGGCCGCTGCGGGTCAGGTGCCGTTGACGCCTTGCGCAAGGCCGGGTTGCCCGAGGAGAACATACTCAAGTGGGATATGGCGGAGACCGCGAAGGGCGGGCCCTTCAGTACGTCGCGCCCAACACTCCTCACCAAGTCGTGCGTACTTGCTAATCTCAGCCCGCAGAGGAAATCACCGACAGCGACATCTTCGTCAACTGTATCTACCTGACGAGCAAGATTCCCAACTTTGGTGAGCCCGATCAACACGTCCCATATTTCACGTCCATCACGGCTAACACCGTGCCAGTCAACCTAGAGTCCCTCCAAACGCCGGACCGCAAGCTCACCGTCGTATGCGACGTCTCAGCTGTATGTGGCCCTCCTAAACTCTCTTCCCCGTCCGCCAGATTAACCCGCATCTCGTAGGATACCACCTCGCCGTTCACCCCGGTGCCCATCTACACGGTCGCTACCACGTTTGACAAGCCGACCGTTCCTGTGGACGGCCTGCAGAGCGGCCCGCCGCTCTCGGTCATCTCCATCGACCACCTGCCGTCGCTGCTGCCGCGCGAGGCATCCGAGGCCTTCAGCCGTACGTTTACCACCCACTTTCTGTCGCTTCTGGCAGACAGGAGACGGATGAAAATGAGAAATCAGGGGACCCTACTAACATGGCTTTTCCAGACGACCTCCTCCCGTCGCTGCTCACCCTCAATGACTGGCAGAACTCGCCCGTTTGGGCACGCGCTGACAAGCTTTTTAAGGAGAAGGTTGCGACGCTCCCGCCTAGTGCGCTGGAGAAGTGATGAGTGAGCACTGGCGAGAGTTACAAAAAGAGTTGAGAGACATACAGAGTGAGAGAGAGAGACAAGTGGTGCGTCCTACGGCTCTAGAGATAGATGGTGATGACAGGATCGTTTCTGGCCAATGTGCGTTACATAGCAAAAGTTACCATAGAATTGAGGTCGGTTGTTTTTTTGTGTCCTGACCAGCATGGTGCTTTTGGGTAACACAGTGTTGTGCGAAACTGGGTAGAATTGTGTCGAGAAGTGTCAGAGACCCCGGTCAGCTCTTAATCATGCACAGGTTAGCGCCACAAAGTAAGTTGGCCCTCGCATAAGTCAGCGCCATATATAACATATATATATGTGATAGCTCACATGTAGTGAGCCGTGATTTTTACATTTGCGTCGCAAGGTCGCGAGGAAATCGCTGCATCCCATCCCATTCCAAGTCAACTCCAGCAATCAGTCATTCCTTGCTATTGCATACCGTCGCCTCCCGTCGTGAGCGGGGTCATCTCAGACCGTTATTTTACGTCACCGGTCATTAGGCATACAGCTTCTTCTCGTACGACTCCATGTTCACGCCGCCCTCCAGCTGGGCGCTGGCGGTGCGGACCTCGAACCTTACCGTGCCGTTTGCCACACATTCGTGGAGCTCCTTGAGACTGGTCATGCCGCTATCCTGCAGCGAGTGCTTGAGGCCAGCAGCAAGGTAGGGGACAAACTTGTTGATCGATCTACAAGAAGGTCAGCATGTCAAATCACATATTGCGACATACCGGACGAGTGAAGATCTTACCCTCTGTGGGCCACGGCGCCAGAGACGCCCTGGGCAACCAGGACGCTGTCGCCTTCCGAGAAGTAACGAGCAGTGCCAGCATTGCTCTTCTGGCTGTCCTTGCCGCCACCGCCAGCCTTCTTGTCCTGCATGGCGTCGATGCTGCCCATGCCGCGATACGCCTTAACGAGCTTGCCCTCCCTAGACACGAACGAGGTGCCCGGAGACTCGGTGGTACCAGCCAGCAAGCCGCCCATCATGACAGTCGACGCACCAAGGGCAAGACCCTTGACGATGTGACCAACGTTCTGAATACCGCCATCGGCGATGCAGGGCACGCCAAACCTAGCGGCAAAAGAGCTGACGCTGTGGACGGCCGTCGCCTGAGGACGGCCGACGGCCATAACTTCCTGGGTGATGCAAGCACTGCCGCTACCCATGCCGATCCGCAGACCGTCCACACCGGCAGCAATCAACGAAGCAGCTTGCTCTCTGGTCACGACGTTCCCGCCAATGACTTCAAGATCAGGGTACTCCTGCTTGATCCACTTAATCATCTCAATCTGGTACATGCTGTTGCCTTGGCTGCTGTCAAGAACAACGATGTCGAGGCCAGCATCCACCAGTTTTCCAAGACGGATCTTGTCCTCGGGCCGGGTGCCGATGGCGGCGGCGCAAATAAGCTGCTTGGAGTCCGTGGCCTTGGAAGCCAGCGGGAAGTGGAGGTTCTTGGTCAAGTCGGAGCGCGAGATCATCGACACGAGGTTTCCCTCCTGGTCGACAATCGGGAGCTTGCCCTTCTTGGAGTTCGCAAGAATCTTGTTGGCCTCGAGCAAAGTGACGCCAGCCGGGGCGGTGATGAGATCGGTGACCATGACATTCGACACGGCTTGGTCCGGATCATCTTCGAACTGAATGTCCCGGTTCGTGACGATGCCCAGGAGCTTGGAGCCAAGCTTGCCGGTCTCTGTGCGAATTCTCAGTCAGTGCTTCGTCTCGCAGAAGTAGCAAGCTGAGAAGAATTCGTGAATCGGCAGCAATCATAATTTTCAGTGATACAGTCCCCATGACACATAGGTCGATACGGTGGAACGAAAGTTATTGATTTAAAGTTTGTAATCATGGCAGCAGAGGAAGATGCGGAGCGGGAAAATAGATTTGCGAACTGACCTGTCACGGGGAAACCACCAAAACCCCACTTCTCTTTCAACGCCTTGGCCTCGCCAACGGTCGTCTCCCGCTTGATCACCACAGGGTCCAGGATGAAGCCGTTCTCGTACCGCTTGACCTTCCGCACCATGTCGGCTTGAGCGTCAGGGGAGCAGTTGTGGTGGATGACACCAAGGCCACCCTGAAGCGCCATGTGGATCGCCATGTCATGCTCGGTGACAGTGTCCATGGGCGACGAGACAAAGGGCGTCTTGAGGGTGATCTTCTTGGTGACGGGAGAGTCGAGCGCCACGGCAGAGGCGGGGAAGCCAATGTAGCCAGGGAGCAGCAGGAAGTCGTTGTATGTCAAACCGCCACGAACCTTAGAGTCCATGAGGTCATCGATGCTTAGACCATCCCGGCTCTCATACTGGGCGAGGACGTCGGCCGCCTTCCGGTAGTCGAGCACGCCCTCGCTGGCGTTGGGACCGTTTGTCGCCGGCATTTCTGCACAAACAACAAAAACAGACACGAAGACGACAGGACCAAGCCAACAAATTCAAAGACTTCTAAGACAAATGTTGGGCGGGGGGGGAGACAGCGACAGTTCCTTTGGCTAGACCGGCCGGCTGTTCCCCCCCAAAAGAAAAGAAAAGAAAGAATTTTGGAGTTCGCCGCCGAAATTTTTTTATGCCAGGCGTCTGGAGATCCGACTGCGGGGCAGAAAGGCGGGCGGTGAGTGCACTATTCTTCCTTCACATCTTCCTGCAAGCCCCACATCCAAGTGGCCGAGCATTCCGTGGCGCCAAGAGTCATGAAGCCTGCAGCCACAAAGCGGGTGGCGGGGTCACATGCCAAGCCCCTGTCCAGGTGAAGCGGGGCACACAGTCCACAGCGCGGTTGCTGGGGAGTCAGCTTTGCATGTAAACAACAGCCACCGACTTCCAGGTTTAGTGTCGCTTCGTGCGATGCCAACCACCCCGAGTCCCCTCCATACGTTCAACTGCCGGCTAATCCCGGCCCCTCCTTGCCCTATTGCGACTCCAACACTGTTCATGCTTTGGGCAGAATGAGGGTATTCCCGTTCTAATTCGATGACTTGCATTTTCTCCAACAGTCGTACTTGACCCTTTGTTTTCATTCGCGCTGCGCGCCGGCGTTTACAGGGAGAAGAGCCTGGTAGAGCCCTATCAGTGGAGGTCATTGCGGCCAGCCAGAACAGATCCCTTCTTACTTGCGCAATCGACCAATATCCTGTTCTTTTCTCTCGCCGCCACAGCTGCCTAGACACCGCGGCACTACAGGTTCGCTCCGACCATCGCCCGCCAAAGTCACGCAATCCGACAACTGATGAGTTGACCGACTTGCGCGCAGCCGTATGAGCATACCTCCAAAATGACATCGTCTTACCGGCCGCATCCGCTGCGGCAATCGCAGACTGCCGACTATGCCGTCTTCCGCCAGCCCTCAAATGCGTCTTCGTCGGCTTCCTCGGGCTACTCCAACGCCTCCTCCGGCGCATTTGAGTTTAGTCGAAGTTCCATGTCATCTTCGCCTTCTAGCATCTATTCCAACCACCATGGTCACAAGCGGGGGCTCAGTGAGGTCACTCGCCGCCCGCCGCCGCTCCACTCGTTGCAGAGCCACCCTTCCGGGCCCATGCCAGAGAACATCTACCACACCGCTCGGCAGTCACTACGACCGCTGCCTCAGGTGCCTCGCCCGACAACACCACCCCGTGCTCCCGCTCGCCGTGACCGAGGTCACAGCGTTGACATCGGCAAGCTCTCAATTGTCGACCATGCACCAACTTCGCCCACTCCTCCTACTCCGCCCACTCCGCCACATCACTCCCGTCCTACCTCGATGGTCTTGACCCGCTCCGACTCAGTGCGACGCGGCAGCGATCCCATCCCGCCGCCCCTCGTCCACGCGCACACGACTCCGCTCACCACACCAGACCTCGAAAGGCTTGGCCGGTCTTCCACAAACCAGCTGCGTACGCTGTCAAAGCTAGCGCAATCCGGGTCCGCCGAGGAGTTTGCCATCACGTCCCCAGCTCAGGAAGTCGTCGGCCTCCGAGGGCGTCGGAGATTACAGCGGACCGATCGTCCCGGGGCCAACCGTCCCGCGCAGCGGACCGGAGGCTACGGCTGGGAGGGTCGGAACTGGATGGATAAGCAGCGCCAGTTCCTCCAGGCGTACGAGTATCTCTGCCACATTGGTGAAGCAAAGGAATGGATTGAGGATGTCATTCAGCGCACAATTCCGCCCATTGTGGAGCTAGAGGAGGCCCTGAGAGACGGCGTCACCTTGGCGGAAGTGGTTGAATCCCTAAATCCCAATCGTCGCTTCAAAATCTTCCACCACCCTCGCCTCCAATATCGACACTCCGACAATATCGCTATATTCTTCCGTTACTTGGACGAAGTGGAACTGCCAGACCTGTTCCGATTTGAGCTCATTGACCTGTACGAAAAGAAAAACATTCCAAAGGTCATTCACTGCATCCACGCTCTCAGTTGGCTTCTTTACCGAAAGGGCATAGTGAGTTTCCGCATCGGCAACCTCGTTGGGCAGCTGGAGTTCGAACATCATGAGCTGGAGGCTATGCAGAAGGGTCTCGATAAGCTGGGGGCAAATATGCCTAGCTTTGGCAACATGGGAGCCGACTTCGGGGTTGAAGAAATCCCCGAACCTGAGGAGACCGAGGAGGAGAGAATCGACAGGGAACTTGCCGAGAGTGAGGCAGCCGTGGTCGATCTGCAAGCTCAAATGCGCGGCGCCATACTTCGAATGCGTCTCGGCGAAACGATGCAGCATCTTTGGGACTCCGAGGACTGTCTGGTCGACCTGCAAGCGCGAATCAGGGGCGACTTCACGCGCCAGGTGATGAGCTATCGGCTTCAAATGCGACGCTTCGCCATCGGACTTCAAAGCGCAGCACGAGGCTTCCTCGTTCGCCGGCGGCAAGCAGGGACCCAGCAGGTCTGGAAGAGTGTGGAAGGAGACATCTTGAAACTCCAGAGTCTGGTGCGGGCAAACAAGGCTCGCGACGAGGTACGACAGCAGCGTTCTCAGTTGATGGTGGCAGCGGGTCCCATTCGGAACGTTCAAGCGACCTTCCGCGGTTTTCTGCTCCGCAAACAGATGATTGCTCAGGAGCAGGAGGTCAAGCATACAGCTGCACCTGTGGCTGGGCTCCAAGCCGCAGTCCGCGGGTTGCTTCTCAGACAGAGGCTGGAGGAGGACCGGGCGGTGCTGGAGTCGCAGGCTGGCGTCATTGCTGGCTTGCAGGCCGCTGCCAGGGCCGCGCTAATACGAGACCAGATCGCCTCGCAGAGAGAATGGCTTGAGAGTTTGAGCTCCATGTGGACAACTCTGCAAGCTGCTTGCCACGGCAACCTTTCTAGGAGCTGTGTGGCCGCGCTCAAGGCAGACCTGGGACAACACTCGCCCACCCTAGCTGTCCTCCAGTCGCACATCCGAGCGGCAGCTGTGCGTAGGAGGATATCGGAACAGCTGGAGAATCTGGGCGCCTCAGAAGACACAATCTTGACGCTCCAGTCCACGATTAGAGGCATGTTGGAACGCAACCGAGTGTGCAGTCTTCTCGAAGCCCTTGACGGAGAAGAGGCGTCGATCGTTCAACTGCAGTCTCACATTCGCGGCTTCCTCTACCGGCAACAACAAGGAATCCTACTCGATCAGCTCAGCGCCAACGTAGAACAGGTTTCTGCGTTGCAGTCGTTTGCCCGAGCGATGCTACTTCGCGAAAGCGTGGCCAGGGTGCTAGACGAGCTGGAAGAGAACGAGGAGTCCATCGGCGAAGTACAGGCCGCAGCAAAGGCCTTCATCGTCCGGGCGAGGTTTGAAGAGAAGAAGCGGCACTACAACGAGAACATGCAAAAGGTGGTCAAGATTCAAAGCTTTGTCCGCGCCAAGCTTCAAGGTGAGGCTTACAAGAGCCTCACGTCCGGCAAGAACCCGCCAGTCAATGCTGTCAAGAACTTCGTGCATCTGCTCAACGACAGCGACTTTGACTTCAACGAAGAAGTTGAGTTTGAGAGACTGCGCAAGACGGTGGTGCAGCAGGTCCGGCAGAACGAGATGTTGGAGCTGTACATCGACCAGCTGGACATCAAGATCGCCCTGCTTGTGAAAAACAAGATCACACTCGACGAGGTTGTCAAGCATCAGAGCAACTTCGGCGGCCATACCAGCAACCTGCTCGCCAACAGCTCCATCGCGAGCGTAAACCAGTTCGATCTCAAAGCCCTGAACAAGGGTTCCAGGAAAAAGCTCGAATCCTACCAGCAGCTCTTCTTTGCGCTCCAGACACAGCCGCAGTATCTCGCCAGGCTCTTCAAGCGCCTGCGTGAGCAAGGTACGGCCGAGAAGGAGTGCAAGCGGATTGAGCACCTCATGATGGGTCTCTTCGGCTACGCGCAAAAGCGACGAGAGGAATACTATCTGCTCAAGCTGATCGGGAGGTCGATCCGGGAAGAGGTGGACGCGTCCAACACCCTTCAAGACTATCTCCGCGGCAATTTCTTCTGGTCGAGACTTCTCCACAACTACACCAGATCCCCACGAGACAGGAAGTATCTGAGGGATCTGCTTGGGCCCCTGATCAGGGACAACATCATTGAGGACGACGAACTGGATCTGGAAAGCGACCCCATGCAGATCTACCGGTCAGCCATCAACAACGAGGAGCTGAGGACCGGCAGGCCCAGCAACCGGCCGCTGGACGTTCCGCGAGAGCTTGCTATCAAGGATCCGGAGACGAAGGCAGTCTTCATTGACCACCTGCGCGACCTCAGGGAAATCTGTGATCAGTTCCTGACAGCCTTGGAAGACCTGCTCCCCCGCATGCCGTATGGCCTTCGGTTTGTGTGCAGGCAGACTTTCGATGCGCTTTGCCAGAGGTTCCAGCGGGAACCGCAACAGCGTCTCCTGCAGGTAGTCACGAACTGGCTATGGAAGTCGTATCTCCAACCAGCCGTGACGACCCCCGAGAACGTCGGTGTCATGGACAAGCAACTGAGCCCGCTTCAGAAGCGCAACTTGGGCGAAGTTTCCAAGGTACTCGGCCAGATTGCCTCGGGCAGGCCATTTGGCGGCGACAACATCTACCTCCAACCTCTCAATGCGTTCGTCGCGGAGTCTATTGAGCGCCTTGCGCAGCTCACAGAGAATCTCATCGCCGTCCCGGACGCGGAGAGCACCTTTGATATTGACGAGTTCAACGACCTCTACGCCAAGAACAAGCCAACCCTGTACATCAAGATGACTGACATCTTCGCCATCCACAACCTGATCGCCTCGGAACTACCACACCTGAGTCCGAATCGGGATGACATGCTGCGCGAGATCATGCAGGATCTCGGCAGCGCGAAGCACAACGAGAGCGAGATGACGGCAGCAGGATCGTCCGATATTCAGATGTTCTTGACGCCGAAGCTGCACGATCTTGAGGACCCCGACGCTGATATCAAGGCGCTCTTCATGGAGACGAAGCGCTGTATTCTGTACATTATTCGTGTGCAAACCGGTGCCAATCTCTTGGAGATTCTCGTCAAGCCGATCGCGCCCGAGGACGAGCAAAAATGGTCGATGCTGTTGCGGGAGGACTTTGCTAGCGGCTCGAACACCCGCGGAGCCTACTCGGACGCGAACATGGTGGACGTGACCAGGATGTCGTACTACGATCTGAAGAGGATAGCCCTGGAAAATGTCATGCGGCTGGAACACATGGGTCGTCTCTCGCGGCAAAACCACTACCAAGATGTCCTCAACGCCATTGCCGTCGACATCCGCACCAAGAGCCGGCGTAGGGTGCAGAGGCAGCGGGAGCTCGAGGGCGTTCGTCTGACGCTGGCCAACCTGCACGAGAAGGCCAAGTACCTGGAGCAGCAGCGCAAGAGCTACGACGACTACATTGAGCAAGCGATGGCGACGCTGCAGAACAAGAAAGGGTAAGTTCGGACACGCCCATTCTGGCGCTTTCCACCTCCGCGACATCGGTTTGATCTCCTGAACTAACGATGGCCCCCCTTCCAACAGCAAAAAACGCTTCCTACTTCCCTTCACCAAACAATACAACCACCAGCGCGAACTCGAGCGGTCCGGGCGCGTGCCCAAATTCGGGTCGTACAAGTACAGCGTGCGCGCCCTCTCGGACAAGGGCGTCGTTGTCTCGTGGCAGGGCATCCCCGAGCGCGACTGGGGCCAGATCAACCTGACCATCTCGTGCGACGAGGTCGGCGTCTTCAGCATCGAGGGCTCCCGCGGCCACATCCAAATGCCGGGAGCCAGCGCGCTCGTGCCCATCGAGGACCTGTTACAGGCCCAATTCGAGGCCCATCAGTTCATGAATCTGTTCGAGGGCTGTCTGAGATTGAACGTCAATTTGTTATTGCATTTGTTGTATAAGAAGTTTTACCGGACGCAGTGAGGTGCGCTGCATGCAGGAGAGGCGTGGGGGGTTGGGGGGGGAATGCGGTACGGATCAGATGTGGTCTGAGGAGATGATTCCGTTTCTCTGGGGCAGATAGATTTTTCTTTCTTTCAGGAGACGGGCTCGAGTGCTGGCCGATAAACGTTGGCGGTAGTTTTGGTTCCGGCTCTGGTCTTTTTGATCTTTGAAAGTTTGTTGGGTGGAGAGCGCGGCGTGGGGGAATTGATGTTTGCTCCGCTTTGTCCGCTTTGCGGTTTGGCTGATGGTTGAACAGGCGATGGACAGAGGAATGAGGGATGTGTGATGAGCAATGGCTGGACGGAAGGGTGCGTAATGCGACCCAGATGTTGGTTTGGAACAGTGGAGAAATGGGTGGGCGGCGGCGGCGATAGGGTTCGGATGTGGTTCATTTTCATCTCATTGGTGTTTGAGGGCCGTAGGTAGACACCAGACAGTCGGCGACGCTTACAGTGTTATCTAGGTAGTCAGGGGAATGAATAAATGATACCACTTCACTCTGTTCATGAGGCCCTCGTGCCATGAGTCCCACCGTGATATGGAATCCGACGCCTGTAGCTTGGAGAAACAGGCCATCTGAGCTGTCTGCTTCACCCTGGATACCTCGGGTTCTCAGCCACATTCGTCGGATAATATATTGCATTCGGCATCCGGGGCGTCTCTCGTTCGATTGTCTCTCTTACACAAGAAGCCTGCTAATGAAAAAACTCGTCAAATTCAGCAAGGTTGTATTGTAGGCGGTTTGATGCCAATGATACTCTCGAACTTTCAAGCAACTTTTTCCTAACCTAACGCCCAACCCCTGTTTGACGCCACCAATGCATATGCAAAAACAGCCATTATTCATCACGACAAAGCCCTTTAATATCTTGAGGCCGGTATACCGCGTGTCAACCGTTAGTATTGTATCGCATCATCATGAGAAATGCCAGCCCTCTTCGTGTTCTACCCTTCCCATCAACTCGATGTCCCGTTTGTCGAACCGCTCATGGTCCCATAAGCCTTCTTGTCCCGCTTACCCCCCCCCTCCGAATCCAAACTCAACTCTGCCCCATCAGATTCTGTCTCCTCGCCACGGAGCAAACTCACGACCTCGACATTGTCTTCCTCTTCTTCCTCACCCCTCGCGCCCAAGATCTGCGTGGGGCCCTCGCCTTCGACGATGAACCAGGGCGGGATGGTGCCGAGCATGGCGATGACGCCGAGCAGCCACCAAGGGGCGATGGCGTAGCCCTGACGCACGCCCCAACTGAAGACAGCGCCCACCGCGGCGGGGCCGATGGCGCGGCCCAGGCCGCTGAAGGTGGTGGCGAAGCCGTTGAGAGTGCCGAGGATGCGCAGGGACGAGGCCGAGTTGGTCAGCAGGATGGTGGTGCAGGGGAAGCCGATGATGACAACAAAGCCCTTGACCAGCATGATGGACAGGAAGACGGCGTAGCGTGCCGTGGTGTCCTGGATGAGGGCCGTATACGGGGTGAGGAAGTAGATGATGGGGAAGATCAGAGCTGGTTTGGCGGGCGGGAGTTGTTAGTGAGCGAGCTCGGTAATCTGATGGAGGGTTAAGGGGCGGAAGAGGATTTTGACGTACTTGCGGCGCGGTAGCAGTTGAGTACGCCAAAGCGGGCGCAGAGGGTGGGAAAGAGGAAGAACTGGACAACGCCACACGCAATTCCGTAAACCGTATATATCGTGCCAATCTTGTCTGAGCTGAGACCGAACCCTCCGGTGAACTGAAAGGGCAGATGGGTGTTGTTCTCGTCCGGCACCACGCGGGGATAGTTGAGAAAGACGGGGAGGACCTGATCGTAGGCAACGGAGTGCAGCGCTAAGAAGGTGTACGACAGGAGGTTGATGCTGGTCTGAGGGGTAAAGATCTCGGCCAAGCTGATGGGTTGTGAGTTAGTGGCGATATGTTCGGAGCTCGACATGGCCACCTCGGCCAGCAAGGGCGCGGACGCTTCATCGTCGACAAAGGACAACCTTCTTCGTGTCGTGTGGGTGTCAGGTCGCTTGAACGGCCGAGTGAGTTTCTCGCCCAGCAGCAGTCCCCAGTCTCGGCTGTGCCGTTTGCTTGAGAGAGTTTCCTGGGCGCGGTTAGTCGGCTCTGAGGGATCATGAATTTCCGAGGCGTCTTATGACTGACTTTGAGGAACAGCAAGGCGGTCATCCAGGACACGAAGAAAACGCAGCAGGCCATCAGATTCGGAAGGGCGAAGGGATAGCGCTTGAAGTAGTCGATGCGCCCAAATACGTCCGGGTACTGCTCAGCCGGACGGGCAAAGAAGCCGCCAAATGCCGGCCCGAAGACGCTGCCAATGCTCCATACCAAAGGCATAAGTGAGAAGGCTTGCGGTTGCAGTTCCTTTTCGGGCACCATCTCGGCTACCATGGTTCTGATGATACCAACTGTTGGCGGGAGTCAGCGGCAGGTACAATGACATAAGATGGGTCAACGGGGTCAAAGCAGTTGTGTGCCAATGCCAGCCAGTATGGGGACGGACGTACCATTGCCGTTGCCGCCGCCCATGATGGCACGGATGGTGATGGCCATGGGGAGGCTCGTGGACATGCCCCAGAGGAGGAAGCAAGCCATGGTGCTGGCGAGGCCGGTGAGGATGACGGGTTTGCGGCCGAACCGATCCGAGGCCCTCCCCCAAGCCACGGCAGTCAGGCTTTGTGATATGGAGAAGATGGCGCCCGTGAAGCCGGCCCATCTGGCCACCTCGTCCTTCTCGACGCCGAAGCTGGCTATCATCTCGGGCAGATAGGGGAAGACGGACGTCAGGGCCAGGGGCTCGGCAAACCTGGCAACGGCTTGTGTAATTGCATGAACGTGTCAGCAGCGGTGCCACAACGGCGGGAGCAGTACCCGATGGTGTTGGACGAGGGCGGTGTCTCAGGTTCTTGAAAGCAGCATGTTGTCGTTGTCTCTCACCTAGTATGGCCAGCTGTTGCACAGGCAGCCTGGGCCCGTTCTTCGTTTGATTGGTCATGGCGCGTGCATCAACCGGAACAAAACACAGCGTTACAGGACGCACGCCCGTTCAAGTACAAGTACAGAGGTGCTCTACAACCGGACACCAATACGGAGGAGAGAAGGCGGACGTGTCTGAATGCGGTACCACGAAGCGAACCGAAGCGAACTCGCGATGTATAGTACAGTTCAGAATTCTCTGACACAAGCACAGCAGAAAACACGGTCATGAGGCAGGCGGCAAAGTTCAGACCGAAGGAGGGGAGCTGGCCCGGCAGGCTGACAAAAACCGCAGGCTCAACTCCGAGGCTAGACCCATAGCCATGCAGAAAAGTTGGGTGCGGGTGCAGGTGCGTCCAGCCGGACAGGATTGGCTGCATGCAACCGCCAGGTGGAGCCGACCATCGGATACGGGGCCCGGTTGACGGCGAGGCGGTGCTGGGCAACTCGGCAGCCACATCGGAGCGGAGTCGGATCGGAGGGTGCCATCACCGGGGTACTTCATCTGGCGTTGTTGACTGTGTGCACCGAGATATGGCGGTCTTTCCTCGTCTGGGTGGGAACCTGAAACATGGGAGTGTCTGGCAGGCTGTTAGAGATGCCGCTGTTTGTTGGTCACTACCTAAATACCAGCATGTGCTCCGTAATAAAGGGTCCTCGTCGAGGATGCGGAGAGCACATTGGATCCGACGTACGGAGTCAGCCATGCAGTACCCGCCACCTTTGCCCCCACGTCGGCCGGGGAAACTTTGGCAGGTGTCCGCGTCTAACCGCTGCGCTAACAAAGCGACAGCGTCCAGGCTTTTGATGGTGGCGCTTACAGCTGCATCGCCAAGTTGATTGTCCATGTTTGGACGCAATCAGGAAGATTTTGAGGCTTGCACGCCGACCTGAAAAAAAATTATCATCGATTGTCGTTGACGATGGTGCACGACGTGCAACGGTGCCAGCCAAGCGGAGAAAGCGCAGAGAAAGCGCGAAGAAAGCGCGAACAAGCCGTGTCGTGCCTGGCCCCGCTGCCTAGCAACATTTGGCGCTAAGCCCAGAACGGCAGCTGTCTCAACACCACAGCAGCTCCTGTCATTGCGTCAGCGGCCGACTGCCCCGCCATCGCTATCGCCATCGCCGTTGCCATCAAAATACGACTCAATACCTACCGATCCGGGTGATGGATTAAACGGTGCGATATGGCCCGTGCAGACCTTGTCGGAGCTTCTCTATAACGAAGACCGCGAGACCTACCGAGTTATCCACCCTCGACCACCTCGCATCATACATACCAGCTCGAGTGCCTTTCTTCAACCTCACAGAAGTAACCGAGTCCTGCCAAGCACCTTTGATGTGAGGCTGAGTGTGAGACGGCGATTCATTGCAACCAATCACCGGGGGGGGAGGGGGCAGCGTCCAGCACAGACAACGGTACCTAGCTAAGTCCCTACCCATTGATGAAAGAATGATGCTCATCCAAGCCAGGCCTGCTCCAGCGCTCTAACGCCATGCCGTCCGAGCGCACGCCGCTCCTTGTCCGGGTCGCCGTGGCTGACCGCCGGCCTCGATACCCTCACTCGGTCCTGCGCCGCTTCTGCACCATCGCCCTGGCCTCCACCCTCATATGGTTCTTCATCGCGGTGGCCGTCTCCGTCACCGTCTTCCCGGACGGCCACTCGCACCATGACCCCAACGACAGGTGGACCTGGCCCGGCTGCGGCCGCCGACAGGTGGGCTACGACCAGTTACGGCGCATCCTCCTCGACACACCCAGCAGCGAGCACGCCGAGGCCTGGAGCAGGTACTACACTGCCGGGCCTCACATCGCCGGCAAGAATTACTCCCAGGCGCTGTGGACGAAAAAGAAGTGGGACGAGTTTGGCGTCAAGTCTGACATCGTGTCGTACGACGTCTACCTCAACTACCCGGCCGACCACCGCTTGGCACTTCTAGAGAGAGAAAAGCACGGCGACGATACTTCGGCTTGGAAGGTGTCTTTCGAAGCATCACTAACCGAGGACATCCTCCAGGATGATCCGACCACCAGCCTGCCCGATCGAGTTCCGACTTTCCACGGCTACTCCGCCTCCGGCAATGTCACCGGGCCTGTCATCTACGTGAACTACGGCACGTACCAGGACTTTGAGGATCTCCTCAGAGCCAACATCACCCTCAAGGACAAGGTCGCCATTGCCCGCTACGGTGGCATTTTCCGCGGTCTCAAGGTCAAGCGCGCCCAGGAGCTGGGCATGGTCGGCGTCATCCTGTACAGCGACCCTGGTGATGACGGCAAGGTAACCGAAGAGAATGGCCTGAAGACGTACCCCGACGGACCCGCCCGACAGCCGAGCAGCGTTCAACGCGGCAGCACCCAGTTTCTCAGCATCGCCCCCGGCGACCCGTAAGGCTCCTCTTTCTCGCTTCCCGCCGCATTCCCCCTCTAACGGGCTCGCCAGGACCACCCCGGGATACCCTTCAAAGCCGGGTGCGCCCCGTCAGCCGGTGCACACAGCCATTCCGAGCATCCCGTCCATCCCCGTCTCGTACGCAGATGCGCTGCCCATCTTGAAGGCCCTGAACGGCCACGGGCCGAAGGCGGCCGACTTCAACAAGTATTGGACCCGTAACACTGGTCTGCAGTACAAAGGCGTGCACTACAACGTCGGGCCCACACCCGACGACGTCGTTGTGAATCTGTACAGCCAGCAGGACTACGTGACCACGCCGCTGTGGAACGTCATTGGCGTCATCAATGGCACCATTCCGGATGAGGTCATCAGTGAGTGGCGTCCCTCTTCTGTGTGCCAATGAACAGGCGACGCGCTGACCTTACTGCGGCCAGTTGTCGGTAATCATCGCGATGCTTGGGTGGCTGGCGGTGCTGGCGATCCCAACAGTGGATCTGCCGTGCTGAACGAGGTGATCCGGTCATTTGGGGAAGCTCTCCGTCTCGGCTGGAAACCTCTCCGTACCGTCGTCTTTGCTAGCTGGGACGGAGAGGAGTACGGCCTTGTCGGTTCCACCGAATGGGTTGAGGAGTACCTCCCCTGGCTCGATGACGCCAACGTGGCCTACGTTGTACGCCTGTCTGCTTGAGAGAGGACTTCAGAGCACGAGATTGCTGACATGGCAAACACAGAATACCGATGTGTCTGCGAGGGGTACTATCCTACGGGCGTCGGCAGCACCCCTGCTCGACAACATCATCCATGCGGCGACCGCTGCCGTCCCCTCGCCGAATCAAACCGTCCCCGGCCAGACCGTTCACGATGTATGGGACAAGCAGATCAGGACCATGGGCAGCGGGAGCGACTTTACCGCCTTCCAGGACTTTGCAGGCATTCCCTCCCTCGATATTGGCTTCGAGTCTGGCTCGGATGATCCGGTATATCATTACCACAGCAACTATGACAGCTTTCACTGGATGGAGAAGTTCGGCGATCCCGGCTTCGTTTATCACCGTACCATGGCCCAAATCATCGGTTTGATAACGGCCCAGCTCGCCGATCTGCCCGTCATCTCCTTCCGCGCCACCGACTACGCACACGCTCTTGGCCGCTATGTCAAGCAGGTTGAGAACAGGCTCGACGACGTTCTGTCACCGGCCCGTGAGATCGAGGCATCCTGGTTGGCCGACGATGACATTTACTTCGCGATCCGCGCCAACACCCGTCACGCCAACCTCACCACCTCCGCTGCCGCCACGTCCCGCTCGGCTGACTCGCTCAGGAAGTCTCTTCAGCGCTTGCATGATGAGTTGAGCGAGCTGAGCAAGCGCGCCGCCAGCCTCGACAAGCACGCCGACGATCTGGACCGCCAGCTGCGCCGTCATATTCCATGGTGGAATTGGCCGGCCAAGCTTAAGCTGGGTCGTGAGATTCGCAAGGTCAACACTAAGTACAAGTACCTGGAGCGCAGGTTCCTGACCGAACATGGCTTGGATGGGCGGCCTTGGTTCAAGCATGTTGTGTTCGCGCCCGGGCTGTGGACGGGGTATGCGGGAGGTAAGTTTGGGTTTCTTTGGCGTCCTCTCTCAATGGCATTCTTGGTGCAAAACTGACGATAGCCTTGCGGTAGCCGTCTTCCCCAGCTTGGTCGAGAGCATTGACAACCTGGATTGGGCGAATGCCGAACGGTGGGTGTGTATCATTCAAAGCCGCATTCGCTATGCTGCCGTCAACCTATGACGGGCCGCACAGGTGGCTCGAGTAAGGATCAGCCAGCAGACCCGGATGGGAGAATATGTTTGTATCTACTTCGGCTCGTTGGCGACACATCATCAGCCTTTTTGGACATTGGCACACTGCAATTAACTCAGCCTTGACCGAGTCAATCAACGGCATGGAAGCTTGGGAGTGCGCAGTATCGCCTCAGACGTGGCCTAAAAGTTTCCAACACATGTCTTTCTTGTTCAGAAACCGGTAAACACAATCGTCATTACGCCCAACTCTCAATGTACCAATTGCAAAATTGATCCAAAAGCAAAACTCGGGTATTCATCCATTCAGTCTCCATCGCCAACAGTTTCCCAAACACACCCGCTCTTTCTTCTTCACGCCCACCTCTCTGCCGTCAGTTCATCTCCGCCTCATGCCCGGGCAGCTGCGCAGGGTAGTTCTGCGGGTAGTGCTGGACCAGGCCGCCCGTCGTGGTGCTCACGGTGCCGCCCGTCGGCTGCGGCACCAGCGGCGTCACCGGCGCCGGGCTTTGCGACGGCTGCGGCGGCGCATGCTGGTAGTACACCGGCTGCTGCGGCTGCTGCTGCTGCGGAGGAAGTTGCTGCGGAGGAAGTTGCTGGCCCTGAATAGGATACCCTCCCGGGGCGGCCTGGGGAGGGTAAACCGGCTGCTGCTGCGGGGCCTGCTGCACGGGGACCTGCTGCTGGTAGACGGGCAGGGGCTGCTGCGGTTGCTGGTGAAGCGCGTACTGTGGCTGGTGGTACGCCGGCGCGGGCGCGGACTTTTCGGCACGCGGGCCGGGGGGCACGCCCGGCGTGCAGTGGAGGCCCTCGGCGCGGTGGCGGTGCAGACGGATGGAGCCGATGACGAGGGTCACGATGAAGAGGATGCTGTGGCGTGCAAGATGCGAAGTCAGCTAATGGTCGTCCGGGCGGGCGGGCGAGCAAGCAAGCAAGTACGCAAGTAAGCAAGCAAGCAAGCAGGAGAGATGTGTCTGGGTGGGGGAGGTTATAGGGGAGTGGACAAGCGTGAACAATATACGCACAACTGAACACCGCCCAGCCCGGCGGCGGCGGCCTGCGTATCCAACCACGCAGCCTGGGTAGGTGTCAGACCGACGTTGTAGTAGCCGCCGTAGGCGGACTCCGCCTCGTTGACGAGGTTAAATAGCGGCGCAACACGAGCCGCCTGAAGCGCGAATGCACAGAGCCACATGACGACGAAGAAGATGTCGAGTCCAAGGACGGCCCAGTAGTTGTAGATGGCCGGCGCTCCGTAGTGTGCCACAAGGTGGTAGACGGAGTCCACAATGTTCATGACGGCCTGGAACAACAGCCACGATTAGAACCGGCGTAGCCAGCGGGTTGCTTGTACAATGAGACTTACCACGGCGAGGATGAACGAGTCGCCATCGTATGGGTAATAGTAGACGGCTGGTCAGATCATGTTAGCGACGCTCAGCTGGATTACTGTGAAGGCAGCAACAGCATACCGTACGCGGAGAGGCCCATGATAAGGATGGACAGGACAAGCTGGACGATCCTAACGGCAATGAAGCCCTTGGGATAGACGGGAATGTGCTCCCGTCCCGCAGGCCGGGCGGCCGGGTACTGAGGGCTGCTCATGATGAGGATTTGCACCTGTTAGACTTGTCCCTGTTAGACTTGTCTCGCAGCAACGACGAAGAAACACTCAAGAGACACAGGTATATCGACGGAAAACGACGAACGCAAGAGGGACAAGTTGAAGAGAAAACAGGCCCCAGAGCATCGCCGCCGTGAGGGCCATGGCCGTCCTTTTCAACGCGAGCCTCTTCTCGCGCTGGGACATGGGCCACGGCAAGCCACCACCGGGCATCTCATCAAACACGGCACTGAGCCCCTGGTCGTGGTACACAGTCCCGCGCGCTGCGGCCAGACGAAAGTCTGCCTCGAGCTAACGCATGTGGCGGGTACCAAGCCCATCAATGCATCGACTAGTGATCGATCTGGACTAGTGAAAGCCCCATATGCTCGGTAAATGATTCGTCGCGACAGGGGAACTCTGGGTGCGGCTGAACCACGCCGAAACGCGATTGGAAAGCCACGACGGGGGACGGGCGGGATGGGATGTGCGTGCGTCTGGGGCACTCCTCTCGCTCACCCGAGCTTCGGGCTGGGATCCCAGCATCCAGCTTCCCCATTTCCACATGCCTTGGCCGCGCGCGAGCAGTTTCTTCGGCTGGTTGCCCTTTGAATGCGGCACTCTGCCGTGCTTGTCCTGCACCGAGCCGGGGCGTTGCAAAGGCCAGTCCTTCCAGATGCTCGCGCGCCAAAAGGCGTTGCATAAACCTTGTGGCGTCTCTTTGGCGTCCGACTTGGCGACGAGGCTGGATCGGCCACGACCTTGGCATTGCGGCTGATGAACCTGGCTGGTCCATAGTATGCCGCCTATTTCCGACTGCTGAAGGGTTGTCAGGCGCCGAGGGGAGCAAATATGTTCTGCTCACATCATGGCCGTGAGTAGAGAAAACAGGCCCGAGGCCCTTGATACGTCGAACCAGCCGCAGTAGAGCACCAGCAGAAAACTGAAGACAGAGGAATAAGTTTGGTCGCAAATTCCGTTCACACCTTAGCACAGTAATCAACGCTCTATAACAACATGCCTTTGATAGCTTGCGACAGAAAAACACGTCTGTATAAGCTCCTGATCCATTGCAGTCATATACCCGTCAACCCTTCTTGTCTGTACAACATACTCTTGCAAAGGAAAAAAAGACCAAATGCTCTGGCGCCCCTGACCACTGTATAACATGGCAAAACAGTCCTCAACGCTCCGTCCGCAGAAGCAAATAACACGGCGATACAGAAGAACTCCAGGTCCGAGCGGTCCGCCAGACAGGTTGGCAGCCGCCGTGGAAGTTTAGAATTAACCAGTTCATCACTGGGTACAAAGCACGCAAGAAAGTTCAGTAGCAAAAGCCGTGAAGTGAAAGAAGAGGAGGTGAATGAGCAAAAGCAAGCGCTATGATGGGTATCAGAGCGAACCGAAAGAAATATCAAGTACCGGAAGGGTAGCAGTTCCCATGATACGGGCCCTCATCGCCGCTTTGACATTGAGAGCCAAGTGGGCAGCGTACATGCATAGCAATGCGAGAAAAGAAAAGCAAAGGATCTGGCTCTTCATTCCTTTCATGCAAAGTCGTCAGCTCCGTCGTCGTTGAGCACCAGCTGGTCGACGCGCTGAACCAGCTCCTTCGTCTCGCGGGCAATCTCAAACGCGATGGGCGGCAGGGTCTGCGTCCACATGCGCCACTCGCGGCTCTGGCTGTTGCTACCGCTGGCTGCTAAGTCGAGCCCGCGCTTGCCCGACTCCATCAACCGCTCGCGGCACGCCGCCAGCCGCTTGACCAGCTCCGCGCCGCTGGGGCCGACGGCCTCTGTCTCGGCCGTCACCTGACCGACAACGTCCGTAATGACGTTGATCTCCTCCGTGACCTGGTTGATGCCGGCGTCGTTGCGGATCAGCTGCACGAGGTTCTGGATCGTCTGGACCAGCACGGCGGTCTGGTCCTCGAGGTAGATCTTGAGGTCTTCGGTCCGCATGTTGGCCAGTCGAGCGTTGTAGGGGCCGTTGCCGTTCCCGCTGGGCACGATCGGGAGCGCCTTGTTAAGGGTCCCATACCCGCCTTCGCTGCCATTCGCGGTCGAGCCGTTGCGACCCATTGGGCCCTTGGCATATGACTCGCGTGGCGAGCTGACTGGGCTGTAGGCGGATGAGTCGATGCTAGTACGGCTTCGGGGACCCAAACCCTGGAAAGGCGGGGGTGGAGGAAGCGAGTCTTGCGTCGACGTGGCGCTCGAGGCCTGACTCTGTCCGTTACTCTGCGGGGAGAAGAAACCAGTCGAGTCCACGGGAGTGATGGTTCCGTCGTCATCCTCGTCGAGCTCTTCTGAAGGCGTGGCACGGATCTTGGCGACTCGGAGCAGCTCGACAACGGCGGCCACCAGATGCGAAGCCGCTGCGTCGAGCAGCGACACCGGCGAGATGCCAGCGGACCCGGCGAAGTTTTTGGAGGCCGTGATCAGGCTGTTGGCCGTCGCCGAAACCCGGGACTTGAGCTTCTGATGCTGCATCGCGGTCTCCCCGTTTTGCGCCGAAGCATCGACGTCCTTGGTGATGCGCCGCACGCTGACCACGACCGCCTTCATGGCGTCAATCACCAGCTCAGGGTTGTCCGTCCGTGCGCGCTGGAGGAGGTCGTCGATGGCGAACTGGAATTTTGTGACGTGGATGTCTTTAACCAGCCCGTTGTCTCCCATAAATCCCTTGTCGCGGACATACTTGGCCGCGTCTCGGTCAACCGCGAGATCCGTTGAGGACCCACGCATGTCGCGTAGCTGCGTCTTCGCTCGCGCATACCGGTCCTGCCATACCCGCACTTCGTTCTCGAGCGACTCGATCGTCTTCTCCATCTCGGACTGTCGCTCCCATGCCGCGCCGCTCTGCTGAGAGATCATCCGCATCTCGCGCAAGAACTCCTGGGCCTCGCGTCGCACTTCCTCCGTCACTTGCTCCTGCTCCTCCAGCGCCATGCGCAGCGCATTGTTTTCTCGCTCCAGCTCCTCGTCCGCTGCTCCGCCAGACATCGATTTGCTGCCAAACTGCCGAGCCTGCTCAACCTCTTCTCTCAGTTGGCGCGTCTCGCTCGCGTGCTCCCCGCGCATCCTGTCGATTTCCCGCTGTAGCGAGTCGTTCAGCTCCTGAGCTTCGGCAAGGCTGTCTTCCAACTTCACGCGCGCATCTTCCCACTCTTTCTTCTCCGAGCTCGCCGTCAGCGTCCTCGAGCGCTCGTCATCAAGCTCATCGTCCTTCTTCTTTAGGGTGTCTTCCATGGCATCGAGCTTCTCCTGCAAATCCCTGACCTGCTGCTCGTACTCTGCGATGAGCTTCTCGTCGGTCTAAGCAGAACCAAAGTTAGCGCTTTTCTCCTTCTCGTACCACGCTACCAGACGAACGAGAATGCATACCTCGGATCGTCCTGCGCCACGCTTGTCCGGGCTTCTGCCCAGGTTGTTGAATGCATTGATTCCGTTCGGGTCCGGGCTGAGCGGGCTGATCGCATCGTCGTCCTCCTCCACCATGGTACTCTTGTTTGGGACAATCGTATTACTCTGAAATTGTTTTGGCATAGGCCGGCCGTAGTCGCCGTTCGGTAGCCCTGGGGAGGGAGGTATGGGAAAGCCACCATTCATGGGTGTCGGCAAGCCGCGTCCGCTGCGAACCGAGCTGGCTTCGGATGGGCGCCTGCGGCTCTGGTTTCTCGGGGGGTACCCATTCATCCCGTTGACCGGTGTCTGCGACCGGCTCGGCGGCCCTCCACGCACCGACATCGGGCTTCCGACACGAGGGATGTCGCCCCCGGCAAAGCGGGGGAACCTGCGCTCCAGTTCACAGAACACGTCAGTGGCGAGATCGCGGAACCGCGGGGGCCCGAGCGAGGAGAGCTTCTGGCGCGCCTGGTTTCGCTTAGGGTGGAAGTTTTCTTCGGGTAAGAGGTAGTCCGGGGGCCCGGTACCGGGCGGAGCATTCGAAGGTCTCCTGCTGGCGAGCTCGCGCCGCTTGAGCTCGTCGTAGACATCGGTGCTGAGTTCGAGGAATTGGACTCCGGTGAGGCGCTGGAGCTTGTCGCGGGCCTTGTTCGGCGGAGGTTTCGGGTTGCCGTCGCGGGAAGTCGCCGAGAGGAAGCGCTTGAGGGAGACATAGTGCTCTGACAGGACGAGGTCCTGGTTTTCGGATTGGCTCTGACTTCTCCCGCTCTCGCTTCTCGCGTACAGGTTGGTGCCGGCACTGGACCTGCCGACCGAAGGAGGCGGAGAGGGACCGCCCACGCTCCTCGGCCCTGGAGGAAAACTGTTCATGGGCTTGACTGGACCCGCCGAGTCGGGCGGTGTGTTGAGCTGGCCCCGATTGTTCTGATATGAAGAACCGTCTTTGTCGGGCGCGGGATACGACCATTCGCTACCGCCTAGAGAGACCGGTGAGAGCGGTGCATTGCGGGCGTTCATGGTATTCGGGAGAGTGACTCGGCGGAGGCGTTGGTGGTGTCAAGCAGGCGCCAGGCCGGGTCGGCAGTCGTCACGCTCGTCGATGGCCTGGCAGGGGCAGGGCTGTGTGGCGCCGAGCGGCGGGTTCGATGACGACGTTGCTAATGTTGCGGTTTGGTGTGCAGCGCGGATGGCGCATACGGCAGGAGGCGGCAGTCCAGGAAAAGAGCGTCGCAGGATGTGGTGCGGCGAAGCAGCGTGGTCGAGAGTTCCAGTTCACAACATGAAACGCCTTCCACGCTGGGCCAGCGAAACGGGCGTCCAGGGGTGCTGTGCAGCTTTCCGCCAGGAAAAGGCAGGGCGACTCGAGTGGCACGGCCCAGCCACGCGGAGCAGCAGCCGCCAAAAGTACGATCTCTAGTCCGACCGGGCGTGCTCGTCTCGGGACTGGGGTCTACTGTAGGTGGCCTGGTTCACACAGCGGTCGAGGGGTTGTGTGTGTATGTGTGGGCAGCAACGGCAGAAGAAAGGAATGAACAAAAGTTGGTCGCCGACCGCGCGAGTCTAGAGGAGCGAAGAAAGAAGCGAAAGGGAAAGTGGTCTGCGACGCCTCTGGCAAACGCCCAGCCCTGGTAAATGGTAAATTACAAGCTCTTTGTGTGTGTGCGTGGGATGGAAGCGGCCGGCCGAGATCATGCAGATCTGGGGAGCAGCAGGTGGGAAAGTTACCATTGAGTGGAGGGTAATTAATTGGCCCCGGCCCGCCCCTTTGACGACGGACCCAGCACGGTGCACAGATAAAGTTAAAGGTGGCGGCGGTTTGGGCTCGGGCAGTGTTCCAGGTTGGCCAGTTACGCGCTGGCTTGGGGGGCCTCACTGGGGACGCAATTTCCTGGCCAAACTGGGTTCCTGGTTGTCGCGCGCTACCGACGGCAGGAGCGGTCGGGTGGACAGGGATGGTTTGGGAAGGGGGAGGAGGATCGGCTCTGCGAGGCAACACCGACCGATGGACTCGACGCTGCCTGTTCTCGGTCCGCCCTTTTTCGGCTTGGCCGGCCACTCGCAAAAGGTTCACACGCCAGACAAGGGACGCGAAAGGGTCTGTCCTTGAGAGCATCCATCATCGAGCAGGATGGGAACAAAGGACAAAGGGAGGATCCGTCAGCGCCTGGCTTCCATCGGGCGATTGCAAAGTCTGTTGGGGGTAATTTACCATGCGTAGCCAGGTATCGTGGCTCCGTGGCTCGGTTGTACCCAGGTAGGTGTAGTTATGACCGGAGC
Source organism: Chaetomiaceae sp. R4402 (assembly GCA_023628555.1). Classification (NCBI taxonomy): domain Eukaryota; kingdom Fungi; phylum Ascomycota; class Sordariomycetes; order Sordariales; family Chaetomiaceae; species Chaetomiaceae sp. R4402. The sequence continues at coordinate 376,863 of JAMAKO010000009.1, forward strand.
ACCCGACAGAACTCGTCCCGTTCCCTGCTTGCCCGCTTCCTCCCATTGACGCTTTTATTGTGTACCTATCTTTATACACCTAGCAGTCCCTACCAAAATACAAGGAAGCACACAGCAAGTACACCTTCTTACGGTTCGCTCTGCCGAGACGGCCGCAGCCGTGTTTCGGGAGCCGCACGTGGGAATCGGGCTGGCCGGTACATTCATTCCACCCATCGTTCCGCGCGCCCGCCCTGGCACCACGCAAAACGTCGAGTACCTACCGGTAGTATTGAGGGCAGGGAGTTACACAGCACTGGTCGAACACACAGCATGGAGGTCCCGGGCCCTCTCCGCATATCCCCCCCATGTTTGTCCGTTTGATGTCCCGGATCCCGGGCAGAGTCCCAGCTCAGGTTTCCCGCCTTTTCAAGATGCGATTTCTCATTCGTCTTTCTTGAAGCCGAGTCACTTATTTTGTTTCCTTGCGAGTCAGTGGGACTGCCTTCCGCGGGATACCCCCCCGCCACAACCCCTGCTGGCCACGATTTTGCCGTCACCCTGGGCTACACTACGTGCACTCGAACAAGGTCTCCTCATCCTCTGTACCAAAGGCGGAGCAGGGGTGGAGTAATCGGAGACCGAGAGAACGACCGGTCTCTCCGATAGGGCCTTGTCCCCGGACTTCGCGGTAATGAATTCGAAATCGAGCGGCGTGTATGTACAAGCATCCGCTTAGCGTAATGCCTTGGTATCTCTGCGCTAAGTCCCATTATCCCCAACGCCTTATGCCCCGGGCCCCTGCGTGTGCCCAAAGTGCCACCCCAACAACCTGCCAACGCCCGCCTTCTCCTAAGAAAACAAGTGATCATGAAGTAGAGTCCTCTGGGCTTTCAAAACCAGGATAACGTCCATGTGGCAGGGAGCTTCGGCCACCGCTCTTGCCACTCGGCCAAGACCTCGGGCACGCGTTCGTCAAAGCTGGCCCTGCTGGCCGCGCCCCCAGCGTCAAAAACAGACGCGCCAACCTTCTCCCGCTCCTCCATGGCAGCCTTGTTCAGACAGTCGGCAAGATCGACGATGGCACCGCCTCCTATCGAAGCGTCCTGGTGGTTGTCCTTGATGTCGATGTTGATGACGTGGACCGGCCTGTTCAGCGGCGAGCCGCGGTTCAACAGATCGTCGACCACCGCGTCCCAGCAGCGCTCCTCGCACGTAATAACCACATCCGGCACGCCCGCCTCCATCCCGACGCTGCCCTTGTCCTTCTCGTGCTTGACCCTCGGCATGCCGACCTGCCAGTCCTGCCACCGCTCGGGGCCCCACTTGATGAGGCGGTTGCGCCCGAGCATGTTGAGCAGGCCATTTGCCCGGTAGAGCCGCGGGTCCTTGGCCTCCAGCTCCCGGTAGATGCTGTCGTACGACGTCTCGTTGAACTTATACACGTTGGGCTGCGTGACGCTCGGTCCCGGCAGTCGCACAAGCGAGCCGGTGCCGAACGAGATGACGGGGTAGTTGGCCTGGGCAAGACGAAGATGGCCTTCCATTGATCTGACTCGTGTCAATTTGTGTCGCTGGCAAAGGAGGCCGCAGATGGGAGCTGTGGAGAGGGTGCTCACCGGTTCTGGTTGCTCGCGCAAACAGTGCAGAATTTCAGCTTGAACCCAGAACCATCTACCTGCTGACCGTTCGGGGCCTGGACCGAGGGGCCCGTGTCTCCGGCCGTGGACTCCATGGTGAGATGTAACAGGGTCTGCAAGAGCGGAGCTCTTATGAGCTTGAGATGGGTCGCTTCGACATTCAGTGACGGCGCGATGGGTGAGAACCGCACCCACAGGTCCTGCTTATATACCGGCCTGGTTAGCCGGGCGGTCTCGGCCACGGATGAGAGTTCTTGAACATTGCCGCAGAGTAAAGCCGATCAGAAAAAAATAGCGTAATGTAAACTTGTCATCAACGCCTGGCGAAGCAGGACTACAGACAGCTCCAATAAAAGTTCATCCCAGACAGAAACACAGTGACAAACATTGTCGGGTACGAGATCCAGGGAGGCTCACCTGCGGGGAAGGGACACCGGAGAGGCGATGTATACTATGTTTTCATCCTGAGTAGCAGTCGCGTGGGCGGACACAGTATGCGGTGTCAGAGACCACCGCAACTAGGTGGGTTGGAAGGTGAGGAGCGGCTTTGGTGCGATTGGTTTTTTTCGATGTGCTCCGTAAATGCGAGGGCGACAACAAACGGCAATGGGGTCGGTTACTGCCAGCCTTGACCGTTTTCCCAAAACGGGTGTACTCGTTCATGACGTTAGATCGCACCCTACTGGTGCAGGCCAGGAATTCGGTACATACACCGATTTCAGCCCCTTCTGTACTAACACAGCAGCAGGTACTTGCAACAGTGTGAAAGTTTCCGTATTCCGTACAGTTGGTCTTCTAAAAATAGGGTTGGAGCCGCTGTTCATTGGATGTGGCAGCCCAGCCTGCGCTTCCCGGTGAATCTCACTTGCTGACGGGCAAAGCTGGGAAGCACCCGAGGATCAAAACGTGAATGAACAGAGCCGCAACACTGCGCACTGCAACTACGTTTCTTACGTCCCGCTTGTCGCAAAAAGGCCTGCCAATCGGATACCCTTGCGCCCGCGCCGACGGCGAGTGAAGAGAATCAAATCGCCAATTCGCCATCTGATTTTGGGGGAACCTTCTGCCAACAGGACGCATACTCTGTATATGATAGGTCTTCGAGCCCTGGGTACGGGCAGTGTTCTCTCGTAGGGCGGGCGTCTGCAAGCTGTCAATGGATGTTACGGGACTGACCACCGCGGGGACTTCTGACGGGAGCCGAGCTGCACGCACGAATTCCCTGCCTGGTGGTGGTGAGGCCGGGCCGGCCAGCCAACGATTCGTGGCTCTGAGCGCTGGGCGGCGTGCGGGCGCTCGCAGTTTTGGCTGCAGCGCGCTTAGCTGCCTGCCAGCCGCCCGCTTTGTCCGTTGCTGCTGCGCTTCTCCTTCTCCACCTGCAGGCCCTGCCCTGCCTGGGCTGTTCCCTCCCGGTCTGCCACTGCCGTTCCATTGTTTTGTGTCTTCACCAACTCAAGGACCAGGCGGCCCCGCTGCAGGCCCCAGATACTTCTGGCGTTTTTCATTCTGCCCAATCGTCGACTTGATTTCGGTCCCCAATGACCGGCTGCAACTCTTTGCCTCTAGGATACCTGCCTTGCCCAGTACACAGACCTCTCTCCTGTGCAGGTTGCCGCCGCCAGTCCACCGCTCCACAACCTGGAAGACTGGCCCTGAACGTGAACGACACCGCGGGGCCCTCGTGCTAATAATACCAATCGGGATCCCGCCCGTCGGAGACCGCACGCACCGAGCCGCCCACCGCATTCGACAGATGCGGATAGCCCGACCTGCTCTCCAACCCTCGCTTTCCAGCCCTGCCTGGCATCAGCGTCGGGTGTCTGATCGCAGCTCACATTGTCTTGCCTTGCACCCTTCCACAGTACACAGTCCTGACCCTTGGCTGGCGAAACACGTAGCGCGCGCACACACACACACCCACACACAACCACAACCACAACCACCGCTGTTCCATTCTCTCTGCTGGCCCTGTCGAACAACTCCCGCCCTGCCACATACAGTGCGACATCGCCGCCACGACTAGAAGCCCTCCAAAGGCGAAAGTACAGCGCGTTGAGGAGCGCAAGGCCTGGGCGCGAGCGCCTCATCTGGAATCGCAGCCCTTCTTGGTGCCTGCTTGACTTGGGTTGCTGCAGCGTTGGCCGCGCCGGCGTGTGCTTGGGGGGTCCCACCAGCTACCTACAGGGAGTTAGCTCCTCACCCAAAAAGCGAAGAGCGCGCCAGGGCGGCAGGCGCAAAACCCCACACTCGCAATCCCGTCGATTCCTCTCGCTCCTCGCACCATGACCGCCGTCATGTCGCCCGGCTCGACACCAGCGACTTCGCCCCCGCCTGCTCTCTCGTCCCCGGCCGCCAATCCGGCGCACCCCGCGCTGCCTCCGCTGATCACCTCGCCGCCCGCTCGCCGAAGCAATCTGCCGCGCCCCATGTCGCACGCCTCGAGGAACCGCCTGTCGCAGTACTCGACCACCAGCTCCATCCCGACGAGGTCGCGTCCGCCCTCCCACATCTTCCCGCTGTTCCCCTCCACCCTGCCGTACACGCTCGTGAGAGACTTTGCCTACCCGCCCTCGCACCCCCTGCACTATGGCCCGCCGCCCGAGCCTTCGCGGCCGCCGTCGGGCATGACTACGCCGGCCAGCGAACACCGCCGCCTATCCGACCCGCCAGCGTCCTGGGAGAGCCGGCTCAGCTGGGACGACCACCCGTGGGGCGGCGGCTTCACCAGCCGTCCCGCCGACCTGCCCTCCATCCAGTTCGCGGACGGCCCGCCGTGGAGCGAGGACGAGGACCTCCAGAGCCCGGTAGTCAGTTCGAGACATAGGAAGCACAAGAGCTCGTCAGGAGGCTCCTACGGAAAAGGCAGAGGCAGCCGTGACGTCCACGGCCACGGCCCAGTCGGCGCGGAGAGTTTCCGTGGAGAGCGGGGGTACTACGTCGGCACTGGCAGTGACGGCAGCGAGAGGTACTACGTCAACCAAGGCACCGAGGCCAACGGGCCGGGCGGCGAGTATGTCACATACCCTCCGGATCAGGCGCGGCACGGCAGCAACGCGTACCAGATGGCGAGCCAGCAGCCGCGGCAGTTCGGCGAGGCGGGCGACTTCGGGTCGGACGATTCGAGCACGTGCTCCTCCCCGGGGTATCACAACACGGACGAGTCGCGCTACTCGCGCGACTACCAGTTTACCATCACGTCGCCCGACGAAGAGATGCACGGAAAGGCCGTTGCGCTGTTCGATTTTGAGCGGGAGAACGAGAGCGAGTTGCCGCTGGTCGAAGGCCAGATCATCTGGGTCTCGTACCGGTACGGTCAGGGCTGGCTGGTCGCCGAGGACCCCAAGACACAGGAAAGCGGGCTCGTGCCCGAAGAATACGTCCGGCTGCTGCGCGACATCGAAGGCGGCATGACGAGCCTCACCGGCCACATCCACGCGGGCGACGGTAGTGCCGCCAGTCCCGGCGCCAACGACGTCGGCACGCCCACCCAGGCGGAGCACTCGGCTGCACTCCAGATCCCACACTCGCCCGCCCTGACCACGGCCAGCGGCGCCTCTACGGTGACGAATAACACGGCGTCGACCACAACGACGACCAACGGCTACCACCAGCCGATTGTGTCGACATTTTCTACCTCCAGCAAGGATCTCGACCCATACCCGCAGCACCTGCTCGGGACCCAGGCTGGGCAGCCTCCGCCACAGGTCGTGCACTACCACGGCCAGCGCGGCGGCAGCCAAGCGAACACGCCCACCCTCGCCATCCATCAAGGCTTTGGATCTCGGCGGGCCAGCCAGGACACCACCTCGACGACAGCCGCGAGCGGCGCGAAGAAGAGCGAGGCGACCGCCAGCGGGCTGGAGACGCTGCCCGATGCGAGATTGGAGACGACTGGGCCAGGTTCGGGCGTGCTCAAGAAGCGGGAGTCCAGGTGATATTTACTGCACCGGGCGTAGACGGGCAAAGTTTGGAAGCGAAGAGGGAGACGGCGGACAGTGGGAAGGCCCTGGGCATTTTCCGCACTTATTGGGGGTTGCATACAGCGAGGGGGGGTTTCTGGCGCGGTGTCTGCAAAAGTCAGACGACGAGGGTGATGTACCAATATCCCGGCCGGAGGCGCGACGGCAAAAGGAGCGTGCGTGTGTCGGTGTTTATCTGCGGTTTTGACGTTTATGATTATGATGATTGGAATATCACTTATCGGCCATGTTCCTTTGCGTTTTGCTTCGCCGCATTTTCTTAGGGCCGCTCCCCGTCTGACAGCGTTGCCACAAACATGTTGGTCGTCTCAGGGGCGAGACTAGGTACCTTGGGCAAGCGACATCGAGATCCCTATGACAGGTGAGGTGCAATCTGGACACCCCATTCACAGCAGAGAATACACGTCTAGCAGGACCGAGGAATACAATGTTTTCAAGCGCGTTGCGGCGTAAACAGCCTTGCTTTCCTACGCATTAAGGGGGTGACTGAAGGCTCCCCGCTAGCACGATTGGACAGGCAGTTCAGGGCTATTTGGTGCACTTTAGAGGTTGTCCCTGGGATGTTCTGTGATAGCTGCCAGGGGTCGCTTTTGGTGGGGACATGCAGTGACGTAAACCACCCGAACTCGCTTGGCAGTTTGGCTGACAGCTCCCGCAGCTCCCGCAGCTCCCGCTTGAGCTTCAGGACGGGCAGGTGTTATCCGCGAACCCGTCCCCTCGCTACCGCTCGGCTGTTTAACCCAACCTGTCTTGCGCATTGCCCCACCGCCTGAATTCTTCGTTCATTACCTATCCGCATCGAAATCGGCCCCCATTGACCGACGTCTACCTACCGCCAGCCCCTCTCCAGTCCTCAAATTGTCCCAACCAAAATGAGCTTGTTTGTCGCCAGCCGGTCTGCTTTCCGGGCCGCCGCGCCCCTTAAGCGGGTGAGTTTGACTTCTTCTGCAATTGTCGCTCATCTCGACTTCCATCTGTTTTGACTCAAGACCACCTGGAGACTAACTGCCTTACTTTTCCGACAGCAATTCCAGGTCCGCCGCTATGCCACCGAGCCGCCCTCGGCCGACCCCAAGAAGGGCGGCAACACGCTGCTCTACGGCGCCGCGGCTGCTGCCGTAGCTGCCGCTGGCTACTACTTCCTGAGCGGCACGCCCGCCGCCAAGAAGGCCGAGGAGAAGGTCAAGGACGTCTCGAGTGCCGCCGCTGACAAGCTGTCGGTTGGCGAGGTCAAGCAGGCGCTCACGGGCGGCGACCAGGGTTGGGTCAGCCTGAAGCTCGAGGAGGTCGAGGTCATCAACCACAACTCGAAGCGCTTCCGCTTCCGGCTGCCCGAGGACGACATGGTCTCGGGCCTGCATATCGCCAGCGCCATCCTGACCAAGTACAAGCCCCTTGACGCCGAGAAGCCCGTCATCCGCCCATACACGCCCGTCAGTGACGAGGACGCCAAGGGCTACCTCGACCTGCTCGTTAAGAAGTACCCCAACGGGCCCATGAGCACCCACCTGCACGACATGGTGCCCGGCCAGCGCCTCGACGTGAAGGGCCCGCTGCCCAAGTACCCCTGGGAGGCCAACAAGCACAAGCACATCGCCCTGATTGCCGGCGGTACGGGCATCACGCCCATGTGGCAGCTGTGCCGGGCCATCTTCAACAACCCGGACGACCAGACCAAGGTGACCCTCGTGTTCGGCAACGTCAGCGAGGACGATATCCTGCTCAAGAATGAGCTGGCGACGCTCGAGAACCACTACCCGCGCCGGTTCCGCGCCTTCTACGTGCTCGACAACCCGCCCAAGCACTGGACCGGTGCCCAGGGCTACATCGGCCGTGACCTGCTCAAGACGGTGCTGCCCGAGCCCAAGGACGAGAACATCAAGGTGTTTGTGTGCGGGCCGCCCGGCATGATGGACTCCATTTCGGGCAACAAAAAGAGCCCCAAGGACCAGGGCGAGCTGAAGGGCATCCTCAAGGAGTTGGGCTACACCCCGGAGCAGGTGTACAAGTTCTGATTGGGAGACTCCCTATGCGGAGGTGGATGCTGGGAGCCCGAGAGCTTGACATGAGCGCAGGCTGCGGTGATCCTTGATTGTTTATCTTGTTGCTTTTGCTGCGTTGAGCCAGCATATGTAGAATACGAGACTTGTGTATTCGATAGAGAGAAATGTGAACTGCAAGCCTGGCTTTGTCAAGATCATGCTCAATCCCACAACGTGATAACCAAACAGGTATTCCCTCTGTTCCTCGCCAGTCAGAGCTCGTCCCGCACAAAGACGCAGTGGCCGCGTCCCAGTGCCGAAACGGGATTGTGATGTCCTTGGTTTGAGTCGGGTGTTAGGCATTATGTGCTTCAGGCAGCTGCGTGCTGGGAGAGAGATTGAAGGTAGAGTTAGAAAAATGCACAACGGAACTGGGGCAATACCTGCACGTTGCGAGCAGGAACATCAACGCGGGTGATGTCCCCCCAAAATCTTGTATTCCCTCCGCCTGATTGGAGCCTCAGCCATGACAAAGCCCCTGATCCAGTCCGCAGACTACAAAATACCAGAATCACCTCGCCCATGTCCGAATCATGGTCATCAGGACCAGTACAAAAGCAACGCCCGACAAATGCTGCAAATCCCATGCTCAATGCTCCGTGCCCATGTCCCTCCAGCCCATGTCCCCCAAAGAAAAAAACAGATTCCCTCACACAACGCCGTTCTGTCTTCCGCGTCCCATGAAAAATCAACCAGTACCAATCCGTGCGATGCCAGGCCGAGCCGCCAGCGTCATTTTATGACGTCCAGGGACTGTCAATTTATGACATGTCTCCCTTCCCAACACCATCCATCATCCTGACAGCGCCACTGTATGACACCTCGCCCCTCCATATGCCATCCCGCCATCAAGTCCGTTCAATCCATCGCAGCCACCGTCCGTTCCAGAGGGGGAAGGATTCATCCAGTCCACTTTCCCATAACCCGGTGTTGTGTCACGGTCATTCCCACCCCCTCAACGTCAGTTCATGACGACTCTCCTCCTCCATTTCAAAAACTCAGTCCCCAACGTGAAGCTGTACAAAGCCCTGATGAGAATCAGCTGCTGTCCGCAGGACCAAAGCCAGGAAGAAAAGAAAACCCCGGTCAAGGAGATGTTGATGTTCAGAGAGAAGATTGACTCGACATATTCCGGCTGCGAGGGCGGTACAAGGCTCCCCGGGGTCGGAAAGATTCGTACCGTCTTCGGCCAGAGTTCCGGCTAAGGATGACGATACAAAAAGATCTCATCATTTGAAAGAAGGAACGGGTTTTGCGCAGGGGATAGAAAGTGGTGTAGGCTTACACTTTCAGGGTTGTGTCACAGCTATGCTGAGCGAACCAACGGTTGCACGGGCGGAACGCAACCCAGCGAGGGATTGATGTGGAGAAAGAAGATTAAAGGTTGTTTTTCCTCCTGTTGCGGCACATCGTGGGATGTAATGCGCGATGTGTATCTCTCTCGAGTCCTCAGTCGTCGTAGGAGATGCGCCGCCGTTGGATCGTGCTGGCCTCGGCTAGCTTGTCATCCTCCTCGCCGTAGTCGAGACTGGCCAGTCCGGTGTCTACTACATCCCATGTTCGCTTGCGCAGGTCGATGGGCTCCTGCCCGTTTTTGGTCTTGTTCTTGGCTTTGCCGCGCTTCCGCTTTTTGGCTTGCTTGGCGGTGGTGGACGGCGCCGACGACGAGATCTCGCCCTCCGACATGTCGCGTGACGCAGCCTCCTCAGGATCGATGGCCGTCTCGTTTCTACCTTTCGAGGATTCTCTCCCGCGGCGCAGAGCCTCGAGCTCGGAGTGCCTGAAGATGGCGATCTGCTCGTCGGTGAGGGTCCGTTTGACACCGTCTGGGTAGTAGCCGAGCCCATCGTCCTCCTCCTCATAGTATTCTTCGTCGGCGGCTGCGTCGAACGTGGTCTCTCCGGTGGGTGGGGGCTCGGGTCGGAGGAAGTGGGAATAGAAGTGGTCTGTCGCAAGTTCGCAGAAATGCGCTTCGTGAAATGCAGCCATCTCAGCCTGTGAGTACATGGTTAACTGATTTGATCCATGACTAGAGAGTGGTGAAGAGGACGAACCTGGCTGATTTGAGGCACTCTGAGTGAGGTGCTCGCCATTTTGGCGCGAGCGACGATGACTGTTGCCGGGGTTCGGTTGAAGAATGGCCGAGAATGGAATGGGTGGCCACGCCGCAATTGTTGTACGCGGGCTAGTCACGTGCTCATTTCAAGAGCTCAATGTTGAGGGGGTAAGTTGTCGCCTGGATGGATGCTTCCAGCAGCGGGTGCCCAAGTTCTCTGTATTCGCTTCTTTGTTTCATAAACTTCTTGTTATTTGCGTGTGTCGCTGGGTCCGGTCGCGGCCTGGGGGAAAGTGATGGCTTTGCACAGTGGGGGAGTGACACGCAGCTTCCGCAAGGCAGGCAGGGCCGGTGAAACTGGCTCAGAATGTTTCGAGAAGAGCATTGATTTTGATGTTACCGCTCGATGTGGAGCTCAGCGCCCCAGCACATGAGCTTGCCAAAGAAGCCCTGCCTCCTGGAATGATTCGACAGGTGAATACCCCGGATGCGCGCGCCAGAAACCGCCAGCCGTTAAGGTAGCCCTGAGCCTTGGGGGCAAATTCATCGGATATGGGATTCCAAGTGTTGGCCTCAGGCAAGAGGAGCCGGGTCTGCTTCTGTTGGTCACCGGCTAAGACTGGCTCAGAAGCGCCAGGGCGCTCTGGAAAGCGCGGACAACCTCGGTGACTGGTAATTGTCAGTAAAGCGCCAGGTTTCACAAGAGCGGCGGAACTCACGGTGCCTTTTCTTTTGCGACAAGCTCTGTTCTGCTATCTTGACGTATCGCTCTCTGGTCTGGAGCCGCTTCACTCCGCGCTCGGTGTCATGGACCGAGGCAGCAGAGGCCCAAACATTGAAAAACTGCGATGCTGTCAGCAAAACTCCCCGACCCCAGGCCATCTTCCGGAGCCGGCTCACCTTGACAAGATCTTCAAACTCCCTGAGAAGGTCCTGCTCATTGCGATCGGCCTCGGCCAATGCCTCCTCGTAGCGAGCCTCAAACTCGTCCCAGTCGAATGGCGCCAGGTGTCCAGGGGTACTGGGCGATCTCTCAACACCTTCCTTATGGCCGTTCAGGGTTTCTTTGGAGTGCCGCAGTTCTGGCGTTTTGACCTGAGCACGGCCGCCTTGGGGTTTGGGATGCGTGGTCTGAACCTCCATCGCGTTGAAAGATACAGGCAGTGGAGGACTATTTTGGATTGCCTCCGCCCGTGCGGAAGGGAGAATGGGCGACTCAGGTGTCTGCTGTGGCGACCTGTGACCAGATGTTTGGGAGGAGGAGGGAGACTGAGGTGACGAGCTGGCCATGAGAATTCTCTGGTATGTTTGCTGATTTTGAGTTGAAGCCACTACTCTTGCTGGGTAGAACGAGGTGCAAGCGGTTTCAGTGCCCAACAAGGCCGAAGTGCTCTTTTTCGAAAGTCAAGAGAGATCTAGTTGATGCAGAGGAGGGAGAGCGAGAAGGTGAATGTGAGAACTCTGTCTGATTCGGATTCCGACTGATCGCCTGCAGCTACGGCAGTTGCAGACGTGAAATTGCCGCCTCCTGGTGTGATTTGGCGGCTTGGTGCCGGTTGCTGTCTGGCTTGAGCATGAACGGAGAATCCATTCGCGAACAGACCGTTGCTGCAGGGTCATGAAAGTCCGCTCTCAATGGCCCGCGTCCATGAGGTCGTTTGACCCCGCGTTCCGTGGGGGAAAGGATATGCCCAATATGCAAATGCCTCGATGCCCAAGATGAATCTTGCAGGCTAGTGTGAGGGCTGATTGGTGTACCTCTGCGTTTTTTTGCAGATGGAGGTCCGCGTGATGAGCTGGCAACCGATGTACACAGTAGCGAGGACGGCGCGTCGCAAATGACTAGAGCGGACGGTTCGCGGGGATGATGAACCGAGCTGCCGGCAGGGCAGGCAACTGCTTGGTGGCTGATTGGCAGGCGGGTTCAGGTTGCCAAGAGTCGAATCGGAAAGGGTGTGGGCGTTGTGGCTGTGGGTCCGGGGAAGACGGATGCAGCTCGATAAGCCGCGATAACAGCGCAGAATGACGCGGGATTGATAGGCCTGTCTCCGAACGACCGCCTGTGCAGAGGCGTACCTTCCGCTGTGTAACTGTCGCCAGGTGACTCGAGGATTCGAAGGTCAGCCGAGCACTCCAAGCTTCCGCTGTTTTCCGGTCTTTTCGCGAAGCTGGGCGTCCTTCGTTTTTAAGTTCTTCAGAGAAAGGCGCAGTGCAGAACAAATCGATTGTTCCGGCCACTGCGCGCCACGCCTTCCCCGAAATGCAAGGCTGCCAATCGAAGTGATAAAATCGTTACAGGCAGCCGCCCGCTGCCTGCGCTGCCTGGCTCTGCTCAACACCAACACACACGGCACGAAGCGTAGAGCTGACGAGATTCCTTACCGTTTGCTCTTCTGGCCCCCGAGTGGACGAGGTCACAATGAATTGCGACATCTGCCACCGTGGCCACGATGCGAAGAAGCTGCCGTTTCTTTGTGCAGTCGACGCGAGAAACCGCCTGTATGAAGGCCGAGTCGAGCACGCCCGCGCGCTGATCGAGACTGAGGATGTTGAGCGCCGGGTTGGTGTTGCATTGCTGGGCGAGGAAGGAGAAGGAGTGACGCAGGGCCATGAGCCGACCACGAGAGCCCACGTCGAGCGGCTGAGAGCGGAAGAGGCGGCCGCCGCGGATCGGACGAGCCAGATCATCGCGCAGGCCGACCGTCTGAAGAGCGAAATTGACGCTGCACGCAGGGAGATTGCCGCCAAGAAGAAAGCCATGGCCCAGAAAAAATCCGATCTCGCGTCGGCCTCGGCTGGTACCTGGGCCCGGTGGAACAGGCAGTTGGACGAGGTGCAGCGGTCCACCCAACGACTGAAGTACAAGTGGAATCGCAGCGCCGACAGCATGGCCGACACTCGCGCCTTTCTGTGCGAGGGCTCCGCGAGGTTGTACGGGCTCCGTCAGATCAAGAAGGGCAGCGTCAAGCGGTACGAGATCGGCGGGGTTGAGATCTTTGACCTGCACGCCATGAATAGTAAGTGTTGTCGGTTTGCTTGCTTGCTTGCTTGCTGTCGAGAGGAGACGGAATGAGGTGCTCGACCGGATGCTTGATTGACGCTCTCTTGGCAGGTTTGTCGCCCGATGTGATATCCACGTCGTTGGCGCATATTTCCCATATCCTGGTTCTGGCCTCGCACTATCTCGCCATCCGGTTGCCCGCGGAGATTATCGTTCCCCGCGCCGACTATCCGCGGCCTACCGTCTTCTCGCTTGCGTCTTCTTACAAGCATGGAGATGTTCCCTTCCCGGGGTCGCTAGCTTCGCAGATTCCGCCTGTGTCGGGTGATGGCGAGCAGAGACACGTGCCGCGGCCTCGTCCGTTATTTATCGACAAGCCGCTCCTCACGTTGGCCAAGGAAGATCCGTCCGCATATTCGCTCTTCCTGGAGGGTGTCTCTTTGCTGGCGTATGATATCGCCTGGGCATGTTGCTCGCAAGGCGTCTCTGTTGGCGACAAGGACTCGTATGACGACATGTGCAACATCGGACAAAATCTTTGGCGGCTTCTGATCGGTGACCAACTCCACCGTCGCTCGGTTGAGCCGACCTTTCCCTCTTCGCTCACCCCGCCGGTGGGGAGTCCAAGAGCTGATGACATGGGCGAGATCACAAAGCCCAAGGCCACGATCGGTCGGTGGTCGCATGGGACGCTGCATAGCTTTCTTAGGGGAGCCGAGGGCACCGACTTCGTCCGGAACTTCAAGATTGTGCCGCCCCTGAAGCTAGCAGACCGACTAAAAAGGCGATTGTCGAGCGAGGCTCCGATGCTGGAATGGGAAAAGATTGAGGGCGAAGAGTTGGAGGACGGCTTCGACGATGGCGTGTTTGTGCGAGGTCACGGTGCTGGCGGATCTGCCGGGCGTGGTGACCTTGGTGCTGCGAGTATTATGACGGTGAGGACTGGCGCACCGAACGGCGGCGTTGCGGACAGTGCCAACGCAGTTAAGGGAACGAGTGGCTGGACGAGGTTGAAGAGCAGGTAGATAATGCAGACAGACCGAGTCGTGGCAACGCGAACAAACTTCAGCCCCTTTCCGGCTGAACCCTCCGCTACCCCGACTCAAAAAGAGATAATGATGCTTCCGTCTGTCGCGTCCTAGCTCACCTTGAGGTATGTCGTCGTTCGTGCCCGCCGGGCGAGGTTTTGGTGAGAGCTCCCTTGGAGCAAGCGTCTTACTCTTCTTCAGACACTTCTCCCTCTGCATCATCCCTCGCAAGAGCGGACCGTCGAGCCTTCTCGGCGGCTCTGCTCATTGCGAAGGCGAACTCGCCTTCTCGACGAGCTTCCGTCACGCGCGCGTCAAACACCGCTTACTCGTCGAGTGCGACCGGCCGGAAAATCGTCTCGCGGCCCGAGAACCACGACACCCCGCTCTCGAACGCCGCCGCGGATTACTGCCGTGCCTCCTCGATCAGCTGGTACTCGAGCGCGTACTTGGCTCGCGCCTCGTTCCGCGCTGCGGTCATGGGCCTGATCTTCCGTTCTCTTGGTGGTTTGCCCTCGTCCTCCGCCTCGTTCCCACCCGCCACCTCGTCCTCGCCCGCCGCTTCATCTCCACCCGCCACCTCGTCTCCACTCACCGCTTCGACTTCGGCTCCGTGCTGGGTCTCGCCGAACGTCTCGGCAGCCCATTTCTCTTCCTCCTCGGCCAACCACGCTGCGAGTTCCTCCTCCAGCTCAGGGTCCTCTTCCTGTTGCTGCTGCTGGGCGGCCTGAGAAACGCCGAACTCCTCCCGGACCCTCCGCCTTGCTTCCGCGCTGCCTCTCACTCCGCGAGCGGGCAGCACCTTCCGCGCGGCTGGCTGGGCTGGGCCGGCCTGCTGCTGCTTGGCCCCCTCCGTAGGTGCGGACTCGGCTTTTTGTGCGTCGGCCTGGGGCTTGGGCGCCGTCGATGATGAGTCCACCGCAAAGGTGAACTGAGGCACTGGCAGGACAATCTCCAGGCTTGCCATTTCCTGGTTGTTCTGACCAAAAAGTGGAGAGGAAGCTCCCTGGTTGACTCGGGTTTCCTCGACAGAGCTAGTTGGCCCTGTTTCCTCCGCAACTGCGAACTGCGGCACAGCCTCCTGGTTGCGTTGGGTTGACGTGTCAACCTCCTACTCTCCCGAGATGGCCTCCTGCTGCGAAGCCCCGTACCCGCCAATACTGAAAATGGGATGTCGGCATTCAGCCAGGCGATGTCCTCCGAGGTGATGCTCGTGTCGTCGTCCTCGTCCTCCTCCTCAACTCTGGTTAAATCGGACATCTCGGCCTCGACGGGGTCTTGGGCGTTGACGACCGCGGCATTGGGGTAAGAGGGGGTGGTGTCAAGCATGTTGACCCCCTCCGCAAATACTGGCTCGGCCGCCTGTTGAGCTGTCATGTGGGTGTCTCCCTCGATCTGCAGTCTCGCGGCAAACGCAGCCTGAAGCGCACACACCTCCTCCTCACTCATCTGCCGAGCTCCCGCAAAATGGGCCTGCTGTTGTATCCAGGCTTGCTCCTGGCGCATCCTCTCCGCGGCTTCGGTGTCTGCCCTGTCTTGCTGCTCCATGGCTGCGTGTAGCGATAGTGCCAAGGCCCATTCTTCATCATTCTCGGCGCGTTGCTGGGCTTCCGGGGTTTGAAGTTCGGCGAGGAAATCAGCATAAGTTTGTTCATCGACTGGCTGCCACTCCATCTGGTCGGCCGCGTGCTCCTTCTCCTGCTCCACCTCAGGATCCGGCTCATCGACGACCATTTGCTCATTCTTCTCCGGCTCCTCAATAAGGCTCTGCTCAACCTTCATCGGTTCGTCGGTGGACTCGATGTGCCCAACCTTCTCCGGTTCTTCGCCGAGACGCTGCTGAACTTCCACTGGGTCCTCAGCCGGCTCTGTAGGCTCAACATTCTCCGGTTCTTCGGCGAGGCTCGGTTCAACCTTCTCCTGTTGCTCGGTAGACACAATGTGCCCAACGGTTTTTGGTTCATTGGCGAGAGACTCCTCCACCTTCTCCGGCTCCTCGGCGGGTGCCTCCTGCCCAGCCTTCTCCGGCTCCTCAGCGAGTTTTTGCTCGGGCTCCTTTTCAACCTCCTTCTCATGCGAGAAGTGGATTTCGGTGTTCTCAATCGGCGCATATTCCGCAGCCTTCACCGTCACTTTCTCCTTGCGCGAGGTCTTCAGCTTCGGTTCATCGGTTCCCTCGGCGTCAGTCAGAGCCAACCCCTTCAACGAACGTTCGAGTTGGGCAATCTCTGGATCTTCCTTCGCCGTCCCCGACAGGGAAGGCTCGGGTTGCTCGACAACCGTGTCGAGTCCAGCATTGGCCCCGTGCTGCACCACCTCAAGGTTCGGCTCGTTGACAAGCTTTTGGGATTCGGCTGTCTCCGGTTCTTTGGTGGGCACGACGCGCTCAGCATGCTCCAGTTTCTGGGTCTCGTCCTTCTTGTCCTCCTTCACCTTCCTCTTCAAAGAAGACTCGGGTTCCTCGGGGACGGCAAACTGGACAACCTTCACCTTCCTCCTTGTGGACTTAGGTTTCTTGAGTGCCGCTGCGTCAGCCTTCACCGGTGCTTGGGCAGGCGTGCGCTCCGCCGTCTCCGGTTCCTTGGCGACGATTTTTTCCAGCCTTCTCCTTCCCCTTCGATGAAGACTCGGGTTCCTCAGCTGGGTTGGTCTCTCCACGACTCAAAAGCTCCTTCAGCCTTGTCTCCTCGGCAACTGCAGACTCGACTCTGGCCTCCAGCGCCAGGCGGGCTCTGCGCACAGATTTTAGTGCAGCCTTCAACCTGATCTCCTTGGCCACAGTCGACTTGAGCCTGGCTTCGTCAGACTGACGGGCCTCGGTCGCAGCGCGGAGCGCATCCTCGGTCTGCTTAACGAAGGCAGCGCGAGCCCGGTGGCGGGACGCGGCCTCTTCTTCGGCTTGCAAGAATTGGGTTAAGGTGTGATGGCCGGCACGGCCGGCACGAATTTCGCGGTAATGGCGGCGTTCGGCGCTCCTCCGGCCGGCCGACTCGGCAAGGCGGCGGGCGTTGGCCTTGGCTTCGTCAACCCTCCTGACGGCTTCTTCTCTCTGGTAGGCATCGAAGTCCGTGCGCCACTGCTGCATCTCATCGTCCAGATGCGCGGACTAGGCGCGAGCCTGTTTGATGGACTGCATTGCCGTGTCGACGGCGATCTCCTCGACGGTCCTGGTGACGAGAATCGGAGCGGCGAGCACGAGTGTCCCGTGAAGGGTCGGCGAGGTGATGTTAGCCGGGAGAGCGGGGATAAGGCAGGTGACTGCGTTTGAGACGGTCGGCTCGGCGGTGGTGTCGGTGGTGATGGTGGTGAATGTGGGGTTGACGTCGGCAAGCGGAGCATTAACAGTGACCGACTTTGATACCGACGCCGTCTTGCTCATGCACTTGGCTTGTACAATGCCAAAGAGCAATCATCACAATGCCAAAGAGCGAATCATCTTTGATCGGGATCTCTGGTTCGACCGGCTTGGCAGGGTGAAGCACCGCGAGCGTTCTGGCACGGCTGTATGCCTTCATCCGCTGCTGTCTGGCCCGCTCTTGACAGATGTGAACCTGGTTTTGGATGGCCGTGAGCTCCTGGGATCGGAATGCCAACTGATGCTCCAGATCGGCAATGCTGGCCTGGTTCTTCACCATCGCGCACTCAATCCGGCGAATGGTGTGGTCGGCAAAGAAGACGCACATGTCGGTCCTGTGGCGAAGACGGGTTCAGAGACCGGGGTTCGGGACCAAGCCCGTCTCGGGGACCACGGCGGCAACTCGACCAGCGAACTTGGTCGGTCGAAGGTGCCCGTACGCTCCTGCGAGCCAGCAGCTATCATAGCTGAAGGCGTGAGTGGCCTTCCTAATCACTTCAACGACGTCGTCATTCAACTGGGCGAGCCTCGCCACCTGCACGCCGTACACTTGCTCCCGCGCCTGAATGACACGGCGGCGCTCGCTCCGCTTCCCCATGTCGACGCAGACGAGATCCACGAAGTCTCCTGCCCGGTCCTCCGCCCAATTCTTCCACAAGAAATATTTCCTGAGAATCCCCGGAATGAAGGGACGCAAGACAAGGCGCAGAAGAGGCCAAACAAGACGCCTGAGCACCCAAAAGAGGATGCCAGCAAGTGTAGTTGACCCGAGGGTATTGATAAACCCCAAGGCGGCGTTGAAGGCCAACTCGTGGGCCAGATTGACCCGACGAGCGGTTCCTGCAAGTGACGACTTCAGGGCCAGGTGGCACCTGAAGGCAGCCGTGGGGAGGCATCCCCAGAGCAAGACGAAAATGGTTGCCAGCAAGCTGGCGGAGAAGTCAGCTGGGGTGAGAGACGAGAAGTCAGCAATGGCGGCGGGGAGGGGGGAGGGGGGGTCAGGGGGAGCTGGACTAACCGTCGGCGTAGGCCGCCGTCGCCTCGGCGGCAGCGGCAAGCAGGGTCAAGCCCGCGAGGGCGAGAACGACAGAAGTCGAATCCGTTTCTGCTGATCGAGTCGTTCTGTCAGTAAAAATCGCTCGCAACCCACTGACAGAAGTCGGCGATTCCTGGCGATGGAAGAGGAGGAAGCGCATGCGTATCATACCGATAAAAGTCTCTTAAGAGACCAGAGAAAAACAATCGTTCTGGGGCAAGATGCCGAGAAAGCTGGCGATGTTGCTGTGGGAAGATTGTTGCGACACTCGAAAGTTGAATATCGACTTGGGTGAGAAAGAAGAAAGTTTTGGAGGAGAGGAAGACCGGAGGGAAATTTGTATTAGGGCCAGTGCTAGTGGGCGCGAAAGCGAACATGCGTGGCAGAACCGGGCGGTGATTCACGCGACTGCTATTCACGCTATTCACATCGGATGGCAATGGAAGCGCGTTCCCTCGCACAGTGGGAGGGCAGCCTTCCCGGGGCCACTTTACGCTGCCGGCTCCGGTTGCTATGGGCAGCGGCACCCGGCACGAGGCGAGCTGTGAATCGCACCCGGTGCATGCGCGAGCGGAACAGTCGGCCCTTTCAAATCGGGAATTTCCGATCTGAAGCCACCAGTAAACTCGAGTGAACAACACCACCGATCTCCTTAACGTTGGTGATGCCAGTTTGCACATGAGAGGCGGAGAGAATATCTTCATGAAACTTCGGGCAATCCTTGAATACTTAGTACTGAATGCCGTCAGTGATATGCTCTGACTAATTACGCATTAATTCTCACACATCACACCTGTAGGCATTGAGATATAAGCTGTACTCATTGTCACCGGGCT
Source organism: Chaetomiaceae sp. R4402 (assembly GCA_023628555.1). Lineage (NCBI taxonomy): Eukaryota > Fungi > Ascomycota > Sordariomycetes > Sordariales > Chaetomiaceae > Chaetomiaceae sp. R4402. The sequence continues at coordinate 395,816 of JAMAKO010000009.1, forward strand.
GTGCTTGGTCTCGCGGCGCTTCTGTACCAACATCGCAGTTGGTACAGGCTGGTTAAGTCTGACAAGCATCTGCTGCTTGTGTGGCACAGGATAGCAGACATATTCACTTATCCAGACTGAAGTCCCCGGTATCAGACTGACCACGGGCACCACGGATACATGGTGATTGCACCTCGGTTGCGGACAGCGGAGTGGCGCAGAAACTTCCACTGGGGCGTCGTACTGGAACGAATAGAAAGAATGTATAAGGCCTCCCTCGGTGGCAAAGCTGCCTTTGTATGTGAATATTGAAGGTGTAAAAAACACTAGATGTAATAGTTCGAACGTTGTCACAGTGTTCCTTGCCGTATTCGCCGAAATCCATTCGAAGCAATTCGTGTGTGCCGTGCTGCTTCTCCTACGGCTACGACGGACGCAATCTACCGTCACGGCCAGTCTAGCTTGTGAAAAGAACAGGACGTTTGTCTTCCCCACTGCATATGGGTACATTATGCGGCTCACCTACTACCTCCCTTGGCAAGGAGGTAAGGTATCTGGCCCGTGTAGTTGCGCTGCCTGCCTGGCTTACACGATTCAGGGGCTAAGTCTTGGCACGGCGGGAATACACTAAGGTACTTAAGTAAATGTGACGCCTCGCTGCATCAATGAGAATGTGTCTGCTGCCGCAGAAAGGGCTGGATTGTCTCTCATTTCATTCTTGTCAGAAAGGAAACAATTTCCATTCTTCTCCTCGGGCTTGAGCATGGGCAATCAAGCCGACCTGAAACAATGGCAACGGCCAGCGTAGATGCGATGCGAACAGCGAAACCGAGACCAGGCTGGACAAGCCGCGGCTGTACATCCAGAACCGCTGCGAGGCACGGTAAATAGAATCAGGAAGATAATCTCATGATTTCGTATGTGGCATTGAGTACGAATGCTGTAGCTGTGCGTGCTGCCCACACAGGTTGTTGTTGCCATGACAACCACAGGACCAGCCGTAGTCAACAAGCCATCGTCGTATACCGCTTATCACGCTTTGAGTGTGGTGAAGTGCTGAGGACATTCGCAGATTCAAGCATGCTTCCAAGTCATGAAACGAAATGATTCATCAAGGGGTATCGTCTCCCAACCCACCCAGCGTATCAGTGAAAACCTGGTGCGGAATCCTGGGGCTACCACGCAAGTCCGATCCTTCCAATTCCCAGTACCCCAAGGCGCCCATATCCCAGTAACCAACCGTACACCGAGTACCGACTACCTTTGCTTGCCCTTGACCAACAGCCTCTTGTAAAGCTCCAGCACAGCCTCATCCCATGCCAGCTTCCCCCCGTCCTTCCCGTCCGTATCAACACCCAGCACTGACCCTCCAATCCGTCCAGCCAACAGCTCCGTCATCTTCGCCGCGTTGAACTGCTCCCCATACACAACCCTTACCGCGGGCGTGACGACCACATCCACGTCTGTCGCCCCACCCTCATCGCCGTCCACCACAGGGGCCAAGTTCAGAACAGCCTCGACCCTCGTCTGCAGCGGCACCAGCAGGACCGACGCCGTAACGCGCACGCCACCTCCCGAGGTGGTCTCCACGGCGGTCGGGAAAGACAGGTTCAGCCGGCGGACGTGCTCGGCCACGGCCCCGGCCTTGTCCCATGCCGCGCTGACCATGCCAAGCAGGCGGCTGGGCCGGGTCACGGTGCTAGCGGCGGTGTGGAGTCGCTCGCTGATGTGGCGGAGGAAGAATTCCTTTTCGGGAGGGCACTGTGAGGGAGCCACGTAGCGCAGTGTGATTGAGGAGTGTTTCCGTGCTTGCTGCTGTTTTTGCAGCGACGCAAGGTCAAAGACGAGCTCGATCTCGCGCTTGTAGCGCATCGCGACGGTGGTGGCGGAAACGGAGGTGATGGCCCATCCGTGTTGACGCTCAAGGGCGTCGGCTTGGGCTGTATTGTGGTGATTGGATCAGCCGGCAGGCCTTTTATCATGCACGGGCGGGGGTTGGGGTTTTTACCTTTGAGCTTCCGGATCTCTGTCGACGACCATCCTCGGCACTCCTCGCGGATCTTGTCGGCTTGCCTGATGTCATCCAGATACTGCTGTTTTTGCTGTGCGAGGGCCTCAACACCCTGAGTAGAGTCGTCCAGTTCGCGCCGGAGACCCTCGAGTTTCGTCGTCTTGTCAGAGATGCTCTGGTCCACCGCCGCCAGCTCCGCGCGAGCATCCTCAAGATCTTGCGGGTCGCAGTCCTCGAGCTCTTGCGCGACAGCTTCCAGATTCTCGCGTTCTGTCTCCAGCGCCTCAAGGCGGTTTACCAGGTCGGGTAACACGGAGGACAAGAGTTCCTGCTGCTGTGCGAGGAGCTTGTCGTCATCTTCCATACCCTCCCGGGTCCTGAGGAGGCCCTCCTTGAGCCCGTCCTGCAATTTCATGCGCCATTCATACCACATGGCTTTGCTGAGCAGCCTCGCGTGGGTCTTGACGTTCTTGAATTGGTTGTCCATCAACACCTTGAATTCGGGCGAGGCGGTCAAGTACTCTCGGAACAGTGGCGGGTTCTCCTCAAAGGTCTCGGTCTCAATCTCGCGGACAATGCGCCGCCCTTCCGAGATGTACTTCTTCAATTCACGGCATGACTGTATTAGGTCAGTATGCGTAGACTCAAAGTTTCAAAATACCAAGCAAACCACTTACGTGCTGGTACAGCTCTAGCATGGGCACTGTGCACGCACCCGCGACGACGCATCGCTCAAGGGAGAGGTCGTCCTTGCCATCAGCAGCAGTACTCTGTCTAGATGCACTCGGTACCACCGTGTGTCTTCTCTTGGTCGTAGTCAACTCCATGAAGCGGATGCTGGTCATGTTCAGGAAGTCCTGCAGGTGGATGCGGTCTCCGTCCTCTCCGTCCTGCATCTGGTCTTGATTTAGGCGGGTGGTTTGTTCGAGATCCATCGTAAGTGTTGGCTGGTCATCATTGAAGTGTCTGAATCTACCCTGATTCCTGGGTGTCGTCGCTCGCTGTGGAGAGCTGGACACGCGGGGGGTGCTATTGCCCACTGCCAGGGGCTCCGCCGGTCTGATGCTTGGTCGTGTTTTCCTGCCAGTGGTTGTCTCGGCTTTTGAGGGCGGCGATTGAAGCCTGATGTTCTTGACTGGACTGCCTTGAAGGCCCTTAAGCCGTTTCACGCCGTCTGTCTCCTCCGAGTCCTCGTCATCGTCCAGCTCAGCCGGCCGTTTCCCAAGCAGGCCGAGGGCACTGCCAATGTGGAGACTCTTTCGGCCTCGAAACGGATTTTTCTTGGGACTGAGCCCCTCAATCATCTCCTTCAGGTTGCGTGATACGTCACGGTCGTCTTGAGAGTCGTTGGCCTCTCGCTCCAGTATTCTCCGGCCGTCCTCCTTGTCAATTTCATCCTGGCGTTCCTGATCGACCTCGGCCTCCAGCAGCCGCGGGTCCGCGAAAGCGACAGCCCGCCGGGGATTGACCGGCAGGCTAGGCACAAAACTGCTGGCCGTGTCCCCAATGGATTCTCTGCGGTCGAATATTTCTGCAACTCGCGGCGAACCCAGGCCAGGCCGGTCGGCGCCGACGCCAGAAAGCCGTCGGCCTTGTGGCGTCAAGACAACCCGGGGCGTGCTCAGGCCAGTACTGGGGTCTTGCTGGAAGAGCCTTGGTTTGGGCGGTGACCGCGGCGTGCCCTTGGCTGGAGAGGAGAGATTTCGCACGGGCGAACTGGATCGGCTGCCAAATATCGACGGCGGGGTTCTCGTGGGGCCTCGCACTGATTGTGTAGCGGCTCTCGTCGGGGACGGAGTCCGCCTCATTGGGGAGCTACTTCGTGGTTGCGGTGATCGCGCAACCGGCGAGATATCGCGGGGCGGAGTGCGACGGAGCCCTTTGCCTCGGAACGGTGAAGAAACCCCATCGTCGATATTTTGATGCGGAAGGGCAGGGACGACTCGCTTGGGTGAGGCAGCCAGCTCACGCACTGGCGTTGAGTCGGGCTGATCGGCTTCCCGCTCCATGAGTCTCCTTGCCGCAGAGCGCGCTTCCGGCGTGGCTGCTGGTTTGATTATGCCCCCTACGACCGTTGTCATATCCATGCCCATCGTTTGGTCTTCTTCTTCCTCCTCCGGACTTGCTTCAACAGGCAGAATTCGACCGACAGGAAGCGTCATATCCATCAGGTCAGCTTCATCGTCCTCGTCCTCCGTTGCCATTGTTTGCCGCCGTCCGTTTTGGGTGCCGGACCTGGAGAAATTTCCTGCCAAGAGCCCCCCCACAGCGGCCGTGAACTCCATTGACATGTCTTCGTTGGCATCCGTATCGCTGTGGGTGCCATCAGAGACTCGGCCAGGCTGAACGCCCCCAATGGCCGTCGTAAAATTCATGCTCTCCTCCCCGAGCTCATCTGGCTCTGATTGAGGGCTAGGATTTATCGACTTCCGTCGTAAAAATGCTTTCGCTTTTGAGAGAATCCCGCCCAATGCCGTGGTCACATCCATGGACATGTCCTCAGCCACCTCGTCCTCCTTTTCGGGAGACACGCTTTGACGATGCAGAATGCCACCAACCGCATTGGTCATATCCATGTCCATTTCGATCTCCATGTCTGGTCCTGATTTATCAATGCCAGCGCTTCGACCAAAAGCAGGCTGCTCGTCTGCAACCTCGCGAGTCGTGCTTCCTTGCGAGGGGTTCCTCTTTCCCCATCCAGCGAAGCCCGCAATGACCTCCTCATCGTCGTCAATGCTCTGGGTGACAGCCCGCCGAGCCGCCAGCCGGAGATTCTCGTCCAGACTTCCATTGGAATCGGCGCTGTATGCGGACCGAGCCGATGCCGTGGATGCGGAGGTCATCTCTTCCGCCTCAACAGTCATCACGGTCCCGTCCTCGTCATCGCTGTCGTCGCTAGAACCCGTTATCTCCTCGGCTTGGATCTCCGCAACACTGTCGGCATGTTCAAAGTCGGAGTCGTAGACGGTGGAGGCAACGGTATCGTCACTGCCATACATCGAGGACGCAGCAGAGCTCCGCCGGCGCCCTTTCTGATGCAGGTCCCTCTGCCTGGCAGGTGAATCGGCAGCATAGTCCTGGATATGATCGGGCGACGTCGAAGGAGGATCCGAGTCAACGCTCTGCTGGGGCTGCGGTACGGGTGGCTGCCCGGCTGCTGAAGAGGCTCGGCGTGTTGAATCGGTCGACGCGGTCGACTCCTGCATGAATTCGATCTCGTGGAAGGTGTGCAGTGTCGCCTCGGCGGCAAACGACACCCGGCGGTTGGCGAGCGACTTCCTCCTGGCCTCCCTTCGGTCGTGTATCTCTTTATCCAACTCGGCACGCTCCCGTTCCTCCCTCTCTCGCGCCGCGGCTTGCTGTTCTTCCTCCGTCCGAAGGGCAACCTTAGTCCCTGCGGCATCGGCCCCAGCACCATTGTTTGCCGGTGTTTGCTTCGCTTTGTAAGATGGGATATCTGGGAGCAGCGGTATGGTGGGTTTGAGAATTGAGCGCGGGGTCGGGACAGCAAGGGACTAGTCGTTCACATTAGCAAGCCAGCTTCCCCGAGTCAGGGCAGTTCAATGCAGAGAACTTACAGCTCTGCGGTTGCCGTTGGCCTTCTTAAGGACATCGAGTCCGCCTGGTCCCATGCTCTTACTCCTAGATTTTTTCCGAGTGCCTGCCACGGCGCTACCCACGTCCAGTGTCGCATTCTCCTTGTCTGCAGTCTTGCGCGAGGGAGAGCCGCCTCCAATGGACTTGCGCGTCCGACGCGTCGCCGGAAGCGTGGAGTCTCCCTGCGCGGCCATCATCGCACCGTTTGAGGTTGTGGGCTGTAAGGATGTGTTTTCGGTGTACGCGGTATGCGGTGGCCGTCTTGGTTCAGTGAGACGCGACGAGAGCCTCTGAAAGCTCGCGACAGGCCCCAGGTTTGTTTAGTCAACGCGTCATTGGCCAAACAACGCTTTGGAATCGTGCAGCGGGCAGGAGGGGCAGCATCACGTGATCATTCCTGGTATTGCTGGTGCGCCAATTCGTGCTGTTTCGAGCAAGCCATGGAGTTCGCCTGCTGTGCTTGTGGATAACCTGAATCTTTCGCAATGACCTGTTACCGTTGCTCCTGGATGTTAAGTCACTGAGATGTCATGAGGGATTGACTAGTTCATTGTCTCCTGTTGCTAAGGATGATGAGACTCAGGGTTAGGGTTTGTCCAGTAAGTTCATGAGCGAGTTGAGTTAGCCAGCAGCGGCTGGGGGTGGACCCACACGACTGCTTCGCGACTGGCCCGTGCAAACCCCTGCAAGCACACAACTGGGGGAGCCACCAAAAATCAATCCAAAATTCGGCTGTGAGAAGTTTCAACCTCAAACAACGACGACCATTGTACATCTTGGCCCACGCCGACCGACAAGATGGCTACCGAACTGACCGTCCAGAGCGAGCGCGCTTTCCAGAAGCAGCCGCACAGTGAGTTTTTCGAAACCTCGGGCTGGTTGCATCGCTCTGCAGCGGCGAATTGGCGACTGGCGGACGCGCTGACAAGAGGAACCCCACAGTCTTCCTCAACAGCAAGACCAAGGTCAAGTCTGCCCGGCCGGGCAAGGGCGGTCGGAGATGGTACAAGGACGTTGGTCTGGGTTTCCGGACCCCGAAAACTGCCATTGAGGGCCAATACATCGGTACGTTTGGGATCACAAGCGCTCTCCGCACTGATGGACACAGCTCCGGCTGCACACGACGACACCAACCTTTCGCCGCGAATTGAGTGGTTATGCGGGGGCGCGGGCTAGGGTGGTGCGAGAAGCAGCGATTGACTGGTGTTCTCCTTGCAGACAAGAAGTGCCCCTTCACCGGCATGGTTTCGATCCGCGGCCGTATCCTGACCGGCACCGTCGTCTCGACCAAGATGCACCGCACCATCATCATCCGCCGCGAGTACCTCCACTACATCCCCAAGTACAACCGTTACGAGAAGCGCCACAAGAACCTCGCCGCGCACGTGTCGCCGGCTTTCCGTATTGAGGAGGGTGACCAGGTTACCGTTGGCCAGTGCAGGCCTCTGAGCAAGACTGTATGTCCTGAGTGCTGGCGCCATCCCGGGGTCGTTGCTGCGGCCGGACTGATGTGGTGTGGAATTGGCGGCTGACATGACGGCAACAGGTGCGGTTCAACGTTCTCCGTGTGCTTCCCCGGACCGGCAAGGCGGTCAAGAAGTTCAGCAAGTTCTAAAGGGTCGGCGGGGTCTTTCCATTGGGCATTTCTGGCGTGGTTTTGCTTTGAGGGGCTTGAGCTTATCAGAAACGGGACGGCCAGGCAGGCAGGGAAAATGACTGCCCCGGAGGACATGATCATTTGTCATAGAGGCAGTTCTTTCGAATGGAATCCGCCAAGTGGACTTGACGAGGCGCAAGGCTGGCTCTGATACCCAGGCTTGGCCGATGTACCCTAGCACAGCCGTCTGAGCGCTTACAAGCGACAAGCCGAGTAGAAACGGCAGTCCTTAAACAAACCCCAATCAGCCCACCGTTCCAATGCATGTTGCACAAGGGCCACAAGTCACTTGACAGAGGCTGGCACGTATTGCAGGGCCTATGGCGGCTCAAGGGCTCTCAAATGAAATGCAAGTTGACTTGGAGACACCTGTGTCATTGAGTGCGTTACCGGCCACGTTCATCTTCAAGTATCTGCAATCAAAGTTCAACAGGAGAATGGAGTGGTACGAATACCCGCTCTGCGGCCGCGTGTAAGACCACTCTGCGCAGTTGAAGTCCGCTTCTCCACGCCTCCCATTCCCATTCACCAAGGTAGAAATAGCTAAATAAACAGGTAGACCAACCTGCCTGGCCTCTCCAGAGCCAAGATCAATTGCAGACCGCCATAAACCGGACAACCCAAGCAAACCATACAAAACAACAATACTCTCTCTTTTACGCCCTTCATCACGATTTCCCTTTGATCAGGTAAATGACGAAGAGCCTTAATGAAGTAACCCAACAAGCCAAGCATCAAGCCAAACCCATCAACCAACCAACCACCCGAAAGGGTACACGAATCAGCAATATGTCGCCCCAGATGGCCACCCCACCAGCTCACACGCTGGCACGCCAATTTACTACAGCCCATCTCCAGCAGGCGTGCCGCCCTCGCCGCTGCCGCCCGCCTGCTCAACCCCGTGGAAGGCGTCGCCAAACGCGGAGTCTTCCATGTCCAAGTTCAGCTCGTCGCCGCTCGGCGGGTCGTAGCTGGCCAACGCGTCGCCGGCGGTATCCAGGTCGCCGAGGGAACTGAAATCGTTGGCGTCGGCGTCGAGGCCACCGTCCGCCGGGGTCGCGACCGCCGAGGCGGGCTTGCTGCTCGCGGCGGCTGTTCCGGGGGCGATGGCGGGCTGTGTGGGAGCGGGTGGTTGCGTTGTTGTGGTGGTGGCAGCAGCGGCGGTGGTGACTGGCGGGAGGGTGTCGTCCCTTGGTACAACGACCCAGTCGCCGCTGCCGGTGCCTTGGTCTGGGGCGGTGGTGGCGTCCTTGGATGGGCCTGCATCTGCCATTTGGACGTCGTGTGCGGCTGAAACGGGAGGCTGAGAGGTCGGTGCCGGGACTGGGGAAGCGACGTTGAGGTTCGCAGGGGTTGCCGCGCTGGACGGGATGGCGGAAAGCTGTGGTAGGGGAGTTGGGTAGCTGTTCAGAGGCGTCGAGGTGGACGAGAAGCCGGTGTGCATGTCCAGAAGGCCTGCTGCGGTGCCGCCCATGTCCACGTCCGAATCGCCGATCATGACACCAGATCCGGCCTGAGATGGCTGCCGGGACATGGACCCCGATAGATTTGTGCCGCCTGGCACTTGGGGCTGTGGTTGCAGGCGTTCTGGCTCGGCGGCCGGCTCCTGATAGCCGCCGGTCTGGACCCGGTGGACGTCACTGACAACCACAGCGTGCTTGCCGACCAGCTCTTCAACACGGGCGACAATCTCCTCAAGAGATTGGGAGGCTTTCTGATCCCACTGGCCGCCATTTTCTTCGCTGTCTTCTAGTCTTCCCTCGAGTCGCCAAACCTCGGTACCCGAGCCTTGTGTGGCCGCACGCAGCTCTTGCTCCGAATGTTTGATGGCCGCATTGCCCTTGAACTTGGCCAGATATTTCGAGTGCTGGGCCTTCATCTGCTCGATTTCGGCCTTCATCGCCTCGTTCCGCTTGGTCACGCGCTTGCGGAACTCGTCGGCCAAGTCTGGGTCGAGGTGGCCGGTATATGGTTTCTTGGGGCCCGCAGCGAGCGCATCGGCGCCTTGAGCCTCGAATATGCCCTCCGTCAGAGAAGAAAGCTCGCCTTTCCGTCCTAGGCCTAGGTCAGAAGCCTCGATCTGGCCGATACGATACGGCGAGGATAAAATCTCCTCCATCCACTCGTGATTTTGCTGATACCGAGCCATGCTGATCTCGCGTGGGCTCAGATGATCAAACATATCCCCGCGGGAAACATCCTCCTCGTCGTCAAACGCAGTCTCAGCACTGTATGGCGCACCCATCATCTGGGCCTGGTGGCCTGCTGGAGCATGCCCCCCCCTCCGCTTCGGCGTGGGGCCCATTGCCGGGCCGGCGTGTGGTGGATAGGCCATGGCCTGTGGGACGTGGCGCTGCGGCATAGGCGGCGCATACATGGACTGGCCGCGCTGCGGGAAGGGAATCTGGGGCCAGTTGACGCGGTCGGAGAGCATAAACTCCTTCCGTACAATCTGGCCCATCTGGAACAGGTGCTGGCGAAAGCTGAGAACTGGCTGCATTGGCGGCGGAATGCCAATCGCCGCGACCGGCAGCCTGTCACTCTTCTCGGCCGGTCCGTAGTGCACGATCCAAAGATTGGGGTCGACCTGGGGTAGGTTGGGAACAGGCGCCTGAGAGGGACAGAGGCGAAAGCGCCGTCTCGAGTGTATCGCGAACTGCTCGCCCATGCGGTAGCCGGCTTTCTGGTAGTAAATCTCAAGCACCTATAATTTACTGTCAACCAGCGCATCCTCCGCGCGGCAACTCGGGCTCCAAGCTCGGGGTTTGTCTTACTAAGCCATTGCCTGCGCCGTGCTGGAAGAATATTTCAGGACCCGCCCACACGTAGCCATCGCTAGCAAACTCGTTGCCACGCCGAGCGGTGGGCTGCCAGGTCAGAAAGATAGAGCCGTCGGCCGGGCACTCGAGGTACGTCCAGTAGAAGGGCGCGGTGTCGCGGGCGATCTTGGGAGCCTGCAGGAGCCATTTCGTGACTTCGGACAAATCGACTCTCGGCATCGATGCATACCGAAACGTAGACAGCAAATGCACGTGAGGGAGCTGGGCCGCGAAAAGTTAGCGCACCTTTGACAATGCAGAGAAAGCCGACGGCAGCTGCGAGAACATACCAAGTCCCCGTGGACATTCTGGCTCGGATCTCCAGCCATTGTCGGGAACCGAGGGATAAATAGCTAGCTGCAGAGGTCGGCTCAATGTGATTCTGGCAGCTATTGAACCATAGGTAGGTCCCGAGCACAAACTGGCAAAGTTGGGCGGGTGGTTGAGAAGGGAGCAGCGATACAAAAGAGGCTCGGCGGATTGGCGCGCCAACGAGCTTCGGCGTGGTGTTCGCTCATTCGGACGCAGTCGCGCTTTTCGCGAATCGAACTGCAGCACGGAGCAGGCTGAGTGCCAAGCCAATGCGACAATGCGCCAGGGTCACGTGAAGCCACTGTACCGCGATACGAAACGCTCCGTGCGAATGCCGTAAAAATGTTGAAAATACAAAATCATGGAAAAAGATAAGTCGCAGCCAACATGTCCAACCACAACCGAGACGGCAGCGAGGAGCAATCGAGAACAAACACGGATGAATTCCTGAATGGCCTGTCACTCTATCTCCGTTTTTACTCTACGTAAATCCTGGGAGCGGTCCATCCGCCGCACGCCCTCGCCATTACCCCCGCACTCCTCCTGTGGATTGTGTTTCTAAGCCTGGTATGTCGAAGCCGAGACGTTGCCTCCCCGTCCGGTCCAGTTGACGTGGATGTCCTTGCCCTCCTGGTACTTATCGTTCGCCGCCTCAGGCTTGATGCGGAAGGTGTGGGCACCGAAGTAGTCACGCTGCGCCTGCAGCAGGTTGGCAGGCAGGTCCTTGGTGCGGTAGCCGTCGAACCACGACAGCGCCGTCGAGAAGGCCGGCGTCGGGATGCCGAGCAGGGCGGCCTTGGCAACGACATCTCTCCAGCCGGGCTGCGCCTTGTGGATGGCCTTGTTGAAGAACCCGTCGAAGAGCAGGTTCTCAAGGTCGGGGTTGTTGCGGTAGGCCGCAGTGATGTCCTTCAGGAAGACAGAGCGGATGATGCACCCACCGCGCCACATGAGAGCAATCGACGGCTTGTTGAGCTTCCAGTTGTACTCCCGCGCAGCCTGTGTGGTGTCGAGGTTAGCAGGCCCACCTCGAGATTTTCAATACGCCGCTCGGCACAGGTTCAACATACCTCCTGCATGAGCATGAAGCCCTGGGCGTACGAGATGATCTTGGACGCATAAAGAGCTTGCTCAAGATCCTCCAGGAACTGCTCCTTGTTGCCCTCGAACGAGTTGTTGCGGCCAACGTACTCGAGCTTGGTCGACGCCTTGGTGCGCTCCTCCTTGATGCCAGACAGGCAACGAGCGAGCACAGCCTCGGCAATGAGGGTCACGGGCATGCCCAGGTCGAGGGCGTTCACGGCAGTCCACTTGCCGGTGCCCTTCTGACCAGCCTTGTCCAGGATCTTGTCGACGAGAGGAGTGCCATCGTCGTCGTTGAAATACAAGATGTCGCGGGTGATCTCGATCAGGAAGGAGTCGAGGACGCCCTTGTTCCACTTGGCAAAGACGTCGCCGATATCCTTGCTCGACATGCCCAGGCCGCGCTTCATGATATCGTACGCCTGAAAGACGCGATTTGTCAGTGACCTTGCGCCGTACGCTTGCACCTATGAGTGTACTGGCGAGGGCTCTTCACGTACCTCGCAGATGAGCTGCATGTCGCCGTACTCGATACCGTTGTGCACCATCTTGACGTAGTGGCCAGCACCCTCGTCACCAACCCACTCGCAGCAGGCCTCGCCGTCGCTCTTGGCAGCGATGCTCTGGAAGATGTCCTTGATGTGGGGCCAGGCATCCTCGTGCCCACCGGGCATGAGAGAGGGGCCGTAGCGGGCACCCTCCTCACCGCCAGAGACACCAGAACCGACGAAGCGGATGCCCTTGCTGGCGAGGTACTTTGTCCTCCGGTTGGAGTCGGGGAAGTGTGAGTTGCCACCGTCAATGATGATGTCGCCAGACTCGAGGAGGGGCAGCAGCGTCTCGATCCAGTCGTCGACGGGCTTGCCGGCCTGGACGAGGAGCATGACGCGGCGGGGCCGCTTGAGCTTGGAAACGAACTCCTCGACGGAGTGCGCGCCAACGATGGACTTGCCCTTGGCCTCGTTGGCGAGGAACGCGTCGACCTTGGACACGGTGCGGTTGAAAGCGCAGACGGTGTAGCCATGGTCGGCCATGTTCATGATCAAGTTCTGGCCCCTAGGCACCGCTGTCAGCTCCGAACCGGCCCGGGCCACGCGAGTGTAGCGCCGGAAGCTGAAGGGGCGAGCGACTTACATGACGGCCAGGCCGATGAGGCCGATATCAGCGCTTGCACCATTGTTAGCACTTTTCTCGGACTGCAGCAGGGAGGAGCCAGCTCTCAAAGCCCCGCCAACGTTGATGTTCGCTAGGCGGGCGCTGGAGGGTACTCAGTAGGTGGAAATTGATGTTTTTTTTCCTGTTATGGAGGGGAAACAACCACTTCGCCGTTTCGCGGGGGTTTCGGCTTGCTTTGTCCGCCCACCGCAAAGCGACGCGCGGCCTTCGAAGCTGGAACGCAGTATCGCCAGACCCGGCACAGAACGGCACGCGATGCTGTGCTGGGTCGTCCGGACAATGAAGCAGAACTCGTGTCGGGAGGAGGGGTGAAGAGAGAGGCGGGGAGAATGTGGGGTAATCGGAACTTACACTGCGCCGGACATTGTGAACTGCTGGTCAATCGTCGTCAAGGTGCTCTGGTGAGATTCGAAAGAGGTAGCTGAGGAGCCAAACCGAGTAGGCAGACGGTGGTGTTGGGGTAGACTTGAAATTCGGTCCTCGATCAGGGATGCTAATGGGGGAAAATGGAAGGAGGGAGAAAATGGGACCGGGGAGAGTTAATGACGAAACTTTTAAGAGGGAAGCGAGCTTCGATGTCGGAGGGGTCAATCGCGGGCAAGCTACGGCCAGCGCTGCGGATAATTGCCGCGGGGCTTACTCAGGCGTCCTACCTGCCTGATCATGCCGGCCTCCTCCCAACTGACGAAACATGTCCATTGGTACTGTGTACCGTCGTGCCTGCCTACTCGCCAAATAATACTCGCCTGCTGGCCTTTAGCTTCCATACGCTCTGCACCTGCCTTTCGTATCTACGGACAGGTTCTCTAAGACTGGGCTTTTTTGCCTACGAACTAGGTACCTATCCGTCCTGTTTTATTTCGTTCCAGAAACCCTTGATGAACCGAGAGCTCAACAGCCAACTCTTGCAACACAACCCCTCCCCCTGGATGTTCCATGGAATACTTGACACCTGTATGGTTACCTACCGTATACAGGAAGGCTTAAAGCTGGCCTGTCCCCTGGGTGATCAAGCTTGCCGTGGGGTGTAAACGGCAAGCGCTGTGCTCCATGTTTCCGCGTAGAAACATTCTGCGCCACGAGTCTTGGTTCCTGGAACCAATGCGTACGAATCAAATTGGACATAGGTCTGGCTTCGAGGCGTCTGACACAATCTGCTTCAGGTTAAGGATCATGTGGTTTCGAAACGCCAGTGCCGTTCACGAAGCACGGCACAGGACGGCCGGAGCATGTTGCCAACACGGATGCAAGCAGCTTCGTGGCTCGGGTTTGGTGTCCGAACGTTCCACAGCTCCGGGCTGCTGCCACTGGTTCAGGCATTGTAAACTCGCTGAATGATGCTACACTACAGGCTCATTGTTATCGAAAATGAAAGCTGTATCCTAGCTATCTCCGCTGCTGCCTCGCCGATGATAGCTGCTCTCCGCTGCTGCATATCTGGCGATTCCCACCTGCCGTCTCCGCGGATTCTTCGGAAGTGCAGCTCTAGCTGGCAACTTGGCAAGCCACAGCCTGCCGGAGCCCTGCCCCCGGAACGTCGTGTCCGATGTGTCCATGCCACGAGGGTGCGGCTACCACCCGAACACCCACACCCGTCTTTGTTGCTGACGTGCCCCCCACTGTCCGAAACTTTCGCGCATCTGGGATACCCCACCGAGGAGGGACGCAAGCGTGCAAAGCTTACCCAAATTCCCGCAGTTGGGCCATTCGTTTCCGGGCTAACGATTTCAGGCTCTTCTATGCCCACCAATGAGACGATTATCTAGCATGGCGAGGAAGTCTGTGTCTCCGGTTGCTGTCCGCGATAAACCGGACTGGCCGTCGGGGTTTGATGAAAAATGTTGAGCCAAGCGCGGAGGAAGAGGGGTTGACTGCCCCTCCATTCAGTGGAGGTTGGAAACCTGGGGCGGGGCATCTCAACCCTGCAATTGCATGTGGGCCGTTAACAGCAAAGAGGGAACTGCTGCGCCCAAGCAGACTAATCCAGAAATTTGTTATTACAGTACGGTGCTAAGTACTATTCAATGTTTGGCAAGCCAAATTGATTATCATTAAGTAGCCTCGAGTGACCGTAATGTACTTCCTTATTTCTCGTCGCATCTGCCAGCCAGTGCTCCTCAGCGCTCAAGGAAGAGATGACGTAACCAAGATTGAAGCGGCTGTTGACACGAACCTAGGGAAGTACGGAATACTCCGTACATAGGCTGCTCCCAGCCACAGTACCGGCGCCACTGCTGCCCCAGCCACAGCCGCCCCAGATTTCCAGGTTGTCAGTCACAACAGACGCCGCATCACGCCAACCTTGGCTGGGCGGTGATCAAGTTGCTTCCGCATCGCAACGTCAACACAAGTGCACTTCGCAGCTTCTCCGTGAGCCAGGCAACGCGGTCGAAGGGTTGCAGGAGCATAGCCATCGCCGGACTGGGCTCACAGGTACGTGACAAATTACAGCGCAAAATCCTGCGATTGCACGTTTTCCCCCTGTCGGGCGCAAAGAGAAACCAAGAAATTCATCATGTCGTACCCGGGTCCTCCAGGTGTCTCGAAGCCGTCGCATCCGTCGCTGCCCCCGCGCCCGCCCGTCAGCAGACCCGCCGGTTTCAAGCCTGCCTTTGCACCGGCTCCTGTTTCTCTCCCAACCGCCTCGGCACCCGGCTACACAGCACCAGCACCGTCATACCCCGGCTACGTACCGCCGGCGGCACCCGTCGGCTATGGCGCGCCTTCTGCTGCGTCGCCCTACGCGGGTAACTCCTCGGCTCCCGCCGTAGGCGCTGGCCGCGGAGGGTATGGCCAGCCGGGGGCATACAACTACACGTCACACAGCTATGCGCAACAGCCATCATATTACGGCGCCGCGGCGGGCGGCAGTTACTCGACGCCGCCTCAGATCCAGAACCCCTTTCCCACCCCCGACAGCGCAGCTGCCGAGTACGATCCGGACATGGCGGCGCAGATAGCACAGTGGCAGAGCGCATATATGCCCAAAGACCCGAACGACCCCGCCAACAAGGCGCCCGCTGCAGGCGCCCGTAATGGCCCCGGCACGCCCGCGGCAGGCGCGCAAGCCGCTGCAGCCGAGGCCGCGACCATTGTCCAGGCGGGTGGCGACGCCGACGAGAAGAAGAGAACGGTTTATCGAGAAGGCGGCGGCAAGAAGTGGCAGGACGATACGCTCCTGGAGTGGGACCCCGCGCACCTGCGTCTCTTTGTCGGCAACCTGGCGGGCGAGACAACGGACGATTCGCTCCTCAAGGCGTTCTCGCGGTGGAAGAGCGTGCAGAAGGCCAAGGTCGTGCGCGACAAGCGCACTACCAAGAGCAAAGGCTTTGGCTTTGTCAGCTTCAGCGACCCGGAGGACTTCTTCCAGGCAGCCAAGGAGATGAACGGCAAGTACATCCAAAGCCACCCCGTGGTAGTGCACAAGGCGAAGACGGAAGTCAAAGCACAGGCGGTCAAGGAGGACCGGAAGGGCAAGAACAAGAAGAAAGGAAATGGGAACAAGGGTGGCAGTGGCATGGGCGGTACGGGAGCCAATAGCCCCGCAACGTATGAGCCACATCTCGGACCGATGGCTGGTGGTGGAATCACTAAACCGGGGCAGAAGACGAAGGGCGGGCTGAAGCTGCTTGGGTGAGAGCGTTGGGTCGGCGGGACTGCGGTGGTCGGCTGGCAAGAGGCATGTCGTCGGGGGCTTCGACGGCCACCGAAGCTAGTGAGGCAGCTTGATGTATCGTCTTGGCGAAATTACGAGCTTACGGATGAATAATCGCCAGAGCACTGGATGGGAGTTCTCTATGAATGCGTCTGCGGCCCATGGCGGCCCATGGGTTTTGGGAAGCGGTCTTTTGCATTGAGTCCTAGGTGACCAGTCTCCAACCCGACAATTTAACCCTTCCCTGCTGGCATGCTCATGGAGAGAGACAATCACGGATATACAGCTAATGTGGGTATCATATGTGGCCACTCTGCAAATGAAGTACACAGTACGGAAAACAGAAAGGAAAACACCATGTGGAATGGAGCAACGCCGTATCAATCGGTCCTCCCGTCTCTTGGAACCTGAGCATCTAACCTCCCCGCCACAATGTCGGGACCCAGCCCAGCTACAACATCACCCCCGTCAGCCGTGAACAAAACCTCGTCGTTGTTGTCCAGGCTCTGTCTCAGCAATCCTGCATCCTCGCCCTGGTCAAGCTCTCTATCACTTCCACTTCCGCTGCCGCCGCCACTCGCGCCCGGCGAGCGCTCTTCCGCCTCGGCCAGGTGGCCACGGTGCACATCAGTCTGGGCCTCGGAGCGCATCTTGGAGATCTTGATCCAGTTGTACGCGGCGATCGCTAGGAGCGTGACGACCAAACCGACCAGGTTGACGGGGGTCATGGTGTCCCCGAAGACGAGGGCGGCGGCCGAGATGGTTACGGCCTCCTTGAAGATGCCGGCGATGGACAGCGTCACGACCGACGTGCGCTGCAGCAGCGCAAACTCGGACGCCGTCATCAAGAATGCGATCATGCCGGGGAAGAGGACGATCAGCGGGGCGGCGAGCGCGCCCTTCTCGCGGGCGATGGCCTTGAGCCCGGCGAGCAGCGCGCCGGCGCCCTCGACGGGGATGGCGATGCTGACGAGCGTGAGGAACATGACCGGGGCGAGAAAGAAGATGCTGGAAAACGGATTCGACGTGGCTGGGTTACGGAGCAGCAGGATCTGCGTCAAGCCCCAGCGGAAGCCGGAGAAGAAGGCCGCCGAGATGACGAGCACGAAGCCGCCAAGCTTGAACTCCACCTCGCCAGCCACCATCATGATAACGCCGAGGGTCATAGTGGCGATAACGGCCACGAGCTTCCACGTGGGGGTTTCGAGGCGAAAGAGAAAGGCAAAGAGAAGGACAAAAGCGAGGGAGGATGATTTACACATCGCTATTCAAGAGTGGGTTAGACGGGTTCCACGGGTTTGTAGCCGATTGAGGGTCCTTGAGCACGTACTGTAGAATGTGAGGGTAATGAACTGGAGGGACGTGTTGCCCAGACCAATGTCCAAGCCGGTGGCTACGCCGCAAGGTCCAATCCTGGTGAGGTAGAACATCTTGGTCATGATGGGCCGCTCTGGCTCCGGCTCATGCCTCGATTGGCCCAGGTCGGATCGGTGGCCGTTCCGAGGCCGTAGCGAGGGGAAGAAGAATAATACTAATGACGCTAGGGAAAACTGCACAAGAAAGTGCACGGAAGTGGTGAACATGGGGAACGGAAAGTTGAGTTTGTCTGGTGAGAACATCCATTTGTTGTACTGATCGCACGAGTCAGCCACGGCTGGGAGTAACATAGGGGGAAGTACGATGGCTGAGTCCCTACCAGAGAGATCATCAACGAGAAGAGGTACCAGAGGCCAATCAAGACACCGTTGACCACCAAGCTCTTCACGACGTTGCGGTCGGCCTCCTGCTTCTCCTCCGGGGAGATGTCGTCTCGGACGATGCGCTGGTCGAGGAGCTGATTCCGCCTGCGTTTCCGCCTCTTCCTCCGCCTGTCCCTGCCCGTCAGGCCCGTCTCCTCGTCATCGTGGAGGTCTTCGTCGGTGATCCCATCCTCGTCCAGTTCCCCAGCCTGCACAGATTCGTCGTCGCTGCCCTCCTCGACAATCTTGTCGTCGTCATCCCCAGAAGCGGGACCGAGTATCGACTGGGATCGTGCGCGTGGCGACCGGGTGCGGCGGCTGCTCGACGCATTGGCGGGATTGATCAGACTGCTGCGCCGACGACGGTGGCCCGCCGGCGTGACCGAGTCCATCTCGATGTCTCCGGCGTCCAGGGCCGGTCCGGGTGACCGCGGGTCTGCAGCAGATGCAAAAGCTTCTGGTTCGCCGTCGGCTGTTGTCGCGTGCCCCGGCGCCTGAGACGTTGGCAGGCGAGACGTGGGTCCAAGGGGCGTTAGGGAGCGAGGAGTGGTGTCGACAACGGCGGGCGAGGGAAAGTGGTCGGGGAATGGCGTTGTCGATGGGGAGAGGTCAGGCATGGTTTGAGCAGAGGATGAGGCCTCAGTGGACGCATCATGCTCCCAATTGCACGAGCGGCACCTCTCGGCAAGGACAGGCCCGTTGCTTGCTGTGTTAGCTCGCGCCCCGGGGAAGATGAGCGGTGGAGATCTCGAGGCACGAGACGCGACTGGATTGGCCTTGGGCGTCGGATAGTCAGACATCCCTGTCTTGAGCCCTGCCTAGCCCCGATGTGCGACAGCTGGTATCAGCTGGGGCTAGCTGCATAGATAGGGATCGTGTGTGCGGACCGCCAAGTCGGGTTGCGACTTGCCGGCCGCGAGCCGGCCGAGCCGGCCCTCCATCTGGCCAGAATAAGGTAATGGAGGCACAGTCACATACAAGTAGGCACCTAGGTATCAATAAGACCGGTTTTCCCATCCTTGTTCCT
Organism: Chaetomiaceae sp. R4402; assembly: GCA_023628555.1. Lineage (NCBI taxonomy): Eukaryota > Fungi > Ascomycota > Sordariomycetes > Sordariales > Chaetomiaceae > Chaetomiaceae sp. R4402. The sequence continues at coordinate 414,871 of JAMAKO010000009.1, forward strand.
GGTGAAATGAAGTGTCTCTGAACTAGCAGAGAAAACAGAAGATAGATAGTAGGCCAATGAAGAGAACAAACAAGTAAAAGAAATCAAGCAAGAAACAAGAGTGAGAAGAAATAACACTCCTGAAGAGAGCTTTGAAAACGAACAGTCTGACACTGATGCTTTGGTGTGCTCTCACAACCAAGCCTATTTTGACAACTGTTCAAAAGAAACAGCTCAAAGCACACCAAACGCTTGGACGAGCGCGTTTGACCGAAAGCCAGATTCGGAAAGCGACGACGCCATCTCGAGCTTCGACTTCCTGCCTTTGTAGCCTGCCCTGTTGAGAGCCCAAGTCCTGCAGGTTCCCCGCGTTCCAGCCGCCGGCCCCACTCTAGATTACTGAGCTTGTGCTGCGTCATGGTTTCCCCCTACCAAACAGAGTATAATTCCACCCAAGAACGTCACGTACAAGTGAACCTGCACAGCATCCCTACCAACCTTACGTGGACCATTGTAAACTCCGTGCGCGCCACTACCTGATGCAGCAAGGTGCTGACTCAGGTAGGCGCATCAGAGAGCTGCATTGCACTCTCGCTGGACCCTGAGATCCGGCCGAACTGGGGTCATACCCGCTGCCGATTAGTTTAACCTCCCTTTGTTGCAACGTGACGGAGTTTCCAATTACGTTTTGCTGCACCGTCCAGTTCCCAACCTGCCCTGGAAGGAAGCGTCCAGTATCAAGTTCGTGTATATCCCCGGTGTCCCCGCTCGACGGTAGATTCGCGAGCTGGCAGGAGTCGCTTGAGAGCTCCGTCCATTGTGTTGGCGTCATCATCCCCAGTCTCTTCCGGCCAAACCGGGTTCGTCCCAACACACAAAGCACCCCGTCCCTCGCGTACCACAGCTTGTTGATCCCCGGCCGTACACGGTGAGACAGAGGTCGTTTGTACTCGACAGGGAATCCGGATACCCTCACGTCCAGGCGAGGATGGCGGCCTGTTCGCAGAGCACCGACAGCCAGCTTAGGCAGCACAATGGAGGGTACTTGCCAATCGAGAACTATGGCTTGATCGGCAACATGCACACATGTGCCTTGGTGGGCATGGACGGCAGCGTCGACTTCATGTGCTGGTGAGTTTAACATCCGCACATGAGGAGGGTCAGGGAGTTCACCGTGGGCTTCGAGGCGCCGTCTAACGTTTTACTGCCCCTCCTTGCAGGCCCTTCTTCGACGCGCCATCTGTGTTCTGCCGCCTCCTGGACAAGGAAAAAGGGGGCCACTTCAGCATCCATCCCCCTGAACACCTCCGTGGCACCACCAAGCAGCAATATCTGCCGTCGTCCAACATCCTCCAGACGCGCTACATCCACGAGGAGGGCGTCGTGGATCTCGTCGATTTCTTTCCCCGCCCCAAGAACTTCAAAGTCGTTGCCAAGGGACCGAAGCAGGGGGCGTTCCGTGAGATCAACGAAGTCTCAGAGGAGCTCAAGCAGTGGCTGGTCCGCCGCGTGGAATGCATCCGCGGCTCTCTGCAGCTGGGTGAGTGTCCTGGATCCAGAGTGGGAAAGAGGCTGTCGCTTACCTTCAACGCAGATGTTGAGATATTCCCGGCCTTCGACTATGCGACAGCGCCGCACACCACCACCATCCTCCAGGCCGAGGGTAAGACACACGGCGCCGAGAGCAAGACGGTGACGTTTCACAGCAAGAACCTCAAGCTCCAGCTCGACGTGAGTATCGACAAGGGGGAGAACGACTGCGACAACTGGCCCAGTGTCAAGTTCAAGAAAGTAAGCAAGCCCGCTATGCTGGGCGAGGGTGTCGTGGCCACCATCGAGATCTGCGAGGGTCAAGCTGTCTCCTTCGTGCTGCGCGAGGACAAACCGGACCACGTCACGCAGGTAATCGACAGCACCGTCCTCGATGGACAGCAACACGACACCCAGGCATATTGGTACAACTGGATTTCCAAGAGCAAGTACAAGGGCCGCTGGCGTGAGGTAGTCAACCGGAGTCTCATGATCTTGAAGCTCATGACGTACGAGCCGACGGGAGCCATCATAGCCTCGCCAACCTTCTCCATTCCGGAAGATATCGGCGGCGTTCGGTGAGCACTTCCTCACCTCGTACCTTTCATGTCTAACAAGCACACTAATTCCAGACCAAGCAACTGGGATTACCGGTTCTCGTGGGTTCGCGACTCGAGCTTCACCATCTACATCTTGCTCCGCCTCGGCTTCACCGAGGAGGCGGACGCCTACATGAACTTTATCAGCGAACGCTTCCTCAAGTCGCGCGTGGCCGATGGCGGGTTGCCTATCATGTTCACGATCCGGGGCGAAACGGATATACCGGAGCGCGAGCTGCTGCACCTCGACGGGTACCGGGGCAGCAAGCCGGTACGCATCGGGAATGGCGCCGCGTTTCACCAGCAGTTCGACATCTACGGCGAGCTCATGGACGGCATCTACCTCTACAACAAATACGGGAAGCCGATCAACTGGGATCTGTGGTGCACTGTTCGGCAGATGCTCGACTACGTTCTTACCATCATGCACGAGCCCGACATGTCCATCTGGGAGGTGCGCAACAACAAGCAGAACTTCACCTACTCCAAGATCATGCTGTGGGTCGCCTTCGACCGCGGCTTGCGTCTCGCCGAGAAGCGCAACTTCCCCTGCCCGAACAGGGCCAAGTGGCTCGAAGCCCGCGACGGCCTGTACGAGGAAATCATGGAGAAGGGGTACAACAAGGAGATGAAGTGCTTCATTCAAAGCTACGAGAGCAACGAGATGCTCGACTCGTCCATCTTGATTGCTCCGCTGGTCTTTTTCATTGCCCCGAACGACCCGCGATTTCTGAATACCATGGACCGCATCCTGCTGCCTCCCGAGAAGGGTGGCCTGACAAGCACGGGGCTGGTGTACCGGTACGACACGAGTGTGACAGAAGACGGTGAGTCTCGCCCTATCCCACCCGGCTCGGAATGGACGGCCGGCGCAGCGGAGCTGACCCAGTGTGATCACCCACTTCTAGGCGTCGGCGGTCGCGAAGGTGCCTTCAGCATGTGCACATTCTGGCTTGTCGAGGCACTGACGCGGGCCTCCGTCTACGAACCCAGATACCTGCCGCGCGCCATCAACCTGTTTGAGAACATGTTGGGCTTCTCAAACCACCTGATGATGTTTTCCGAGGAGATCTCGCGTAGCGGCGAGCAGCTCGGGAACACGCCGCAGGCCTTCAGCCATCTGGCCCTGATTAGTGCTGCTTTCAACCTGGACCGTGTATCTGAGCACAAATAGAGGCTTCGGGCGAGGGAGCATATTTTCACCGTTGAAGTATTGATTGGCAGGTCCAGAAGCATTCATGCCCATAAAAAGGATCAGAATAAAAATACTAGATGCATTGCATTTGACAAGCCCCTGCCACGCGTCATGCCTCCCTCCACAAAGGTCCGCCATTTCCAGCTTATAAGGTGAATACCTTATGAGCACTCCCCAATTCACCCTATCCCGACCCAGCCAAATGAAGAGACCCACAAAGATGAGTCTGGTGTGTTACTGGCTTTGTTGGCCTTCCAGTTCCGAACGCCGTCGCTATGCTTGCTTACGAGTTGCTCTGCCCATTCCTTTCCTCCCGCGTCCCCTTGAGCTTGATCCCAAGCTCTTCTTCACGCCGCTCTTCCTGGCCGGAGGCCCCGCCGGCACCGCGCCGCGTAACCGGAGCCTGTCATTCTATGACAGATCCATCTCGTCCGCAATGCTGCGATCGCCGAGCGAGCTGAGCCCCGAGCTGGGCGGCCGCGACTCCTCGTCCTCATCCTCTCCGCGGTCACCTCCCCCGTCTCCGTTGACGCCGGCACCGCCGGCCTGCACCTGCTGCTCCTGCGGCTCGGGCGTCTTTTGGCTCGCGATCCGCCTCCGCTCCTCCCATATGGAAATGCTCGGGCATTCGCCCCCTTCGACCAGCACGTCGCCGTGCTCGATGCTGCGGCCGAGTAGCGTGCCGAGGAATTTGGAGTCGTCTTCGTTCTTGCTGTGTTTATTTTTGAGAGCTATAGAATCGAGATCAGCATGAAGGATTTCTTTGCCTTCGTTTTATGGACCCAGCCAGTTTAGGCAGAGATCCATTGCCGGCGGCAGCTGCTTACCATCGAGGTAATCCCCGGCTTCGTCGTTCCCGTCCAGCGCGATTCGCGTAATCTCCCGGTTCAGCGGTCCCATGGCCCACGCAATAAGCGCCTCTACGCCGCGCGTGTCCTCGTTGCCAAGGTACTCCTGCTCCTCGGCGATGCGCTCGGGCAAGAGCGCCCCCGCCCGCTGTAGCGCCAGGCGTATGTCGACAATGGTGGGCGCAGGAACAACAGGATTGGCTGCGGCGGCGCCGCCATTGTCGTTGGTCTCAAGTATCGGAGATGGCTCGTCATTGTTGTGGGCTGCGTAAAGCGCCGTGAGGCGGCAAAGGTGGAGGAAGTAGCGGGCGGCGAGATCGGTCACGGAATCAATGACAGAGGTCCTGGCCCCGTGGTAGCCTGTGGCGCGAAGAATCTGAAGAACGGCGGGTCGGAGCAGAGCGTGAAAAAGCGGCGGCGGCGGTGTCATGTTGCCGATTTGAAGCTGCGAAGTGTGGCGATGATCTATTCGGTGTGAAAAAGCTGTGAGATGAAGTCGACTTTGGAGAGCTAAAGGCTGAGACTTCTTGTTCCTGGAAGCGCGAAAGATCGAGACCAAGCGCCAAAATGAGTTGTGAAGAGCCGCGCTTGACCACCTTGCTGTTCCGGTGAAATCATCTGTTCGGCACCGCCATCCCAATCTCAGACGCGGTCAACCCTCGACACCTCCTCTCCCCGGCCTCCTGGCGGCCAGTACGGCGCCGTATTCAGCAGGCGTACCCGCGATCCTAAAACGCTTGAACTAGAAGCACTTCCATACAAGATCGCGTTCCCGGCGCTTTTATCGTTATTAAGGTTCCGCGCGGCACCGTAGCCTTCAAGAATATAATAAACCGAGTTGAGCTTGAGTGAGTCGCGAATTCGAGATCAAGCTGCACAAACGAAAGAGTGGGTCGAGTTTCCGCCAAAGTGCCCCACATTCTCTACTCAATACAGTACATGTGCAGTAACTTAGGGCCGGGATTCACTGTGCTACTCCCACTGCGATTGAGAGGCTCCGCTGCCAAGCCTTGGCTTGAGCTCGATGTGTCCGCCAACCATGCCGCACGCGGTGCATCGCGTCAGACTTTCAACCTGCACCTGTGAATAGTGATGGCCATACGATATCGACTGCCCGAAGATTGGCTTGGTGGAATGACTGGCTGCCTGGTCATCACGTAGCTTTTCTGTAGCTACGTGAAATTCTTCACACGTCTTTTTTCTCTTCGAATTCTCTGCGCAGAACACCTATCCCATCCCTCCGAATCGTAACACCATCTCGCGATTTGCGCCCGCTTCTCAGAGCTGCGCATAGGCTGCCTTAGGCGATACGTCTCCTGAAAACAGAAACCTGCACAGATATTCTTCGTTAGAGCTTGGTGTGATGGAGAGTCCACAGCCGCCGCCGCCGCCGAAGCGGCTCCCCAGCCTGAAGATCACCAACGGACCGTCACGTCCTTCCATCACGACCGCTACTCCTACTTCGGTAGTCACGCCGAACTCGTCTTTTCACCAGCCCATGTCCCCGGCTCCGCCCACCCCATCCCAAGGACCGCCAAAGATCAAGTTGGTGTCCAAGTCTCAACCCGCGACCCCGGCCGACCCGAAACCACCGAGTCTCGTGCCCCGCCCTCCCACAACCGTTGCCGCAGGTGGAACCGACAAAGGACCGGGTGCACTGAGGATTTCACAGAGCAAGGCTGGGAGAATTTCAAAGCCGTCGGCGAAGAAGCGGACAAGGGATGAGACCGAGGATAGCCTTCAGCATGGCGTCTTGGCGATCGGCGCCGGGTTGGGACCCCAGCCGAAGAAAACGAAAATCACACTCAAACCGACAACGCCCGGTCTCCTCAGGCAACCGACACTCAGACTCAAGTCCGCCGGCCGAATTCCACATAAACCGCTCGGCGAGGGATATGACTCGGAGGCGGAGGATCGCGAGGAGGACCCGGTTATCGAGGAAAACATCCTGTTCCGTATGACCCCAGGCGAACATTGCGAATACCTACGCAAGTGCATACAAGAGAGGAAGATTGGCGTTCCGAAATCACAGGGAGGCGCAGACTTCCAACTAAAATGGTTGGACGAGGAGGGTCGACGGGCGGTGGTGACGGTCATGGGACAGCTTTTTGCTGCCATCCTCCTGGACCTCCCGACCATTACCGAAGGCATGAAGACGTGGGATAAGAAGGCCATGGTCAAGTCGTCCGACATTTGCCAGATGCTCTTGGTGTTCGCCCGGGTGCAGAGCGAGGAGGAGGCCAAAACCACTCCTCTGCCCAAGGCGGTGGAGCACGGTCACAGGTGGCCCCACGGTATCACGCCTCCGATGCACGATGCGATACATCGCCGGTTTCGCAAGCGTCTGAGCAGACTGGAAATTCAGAACAAGGAAGCCGAGGTGGAGCGGCTGCTTGCAGCTGATCGCGACGCTATGAGCGTTCGAACGGAGTGGATTGACAACAAACGGCCCGGCACTGCGGGCGAGGAGGACGAAGAGGAGTACGAGGAGGATGCGGATGGAGAGGCGGACGATTACTTTGGCGACGCCGACTTGGAGCAACAGCTCGAAGAGGATTTCGAAGTCGACGCCGCCGCTCTTGAGGCCGAGTTCCTCGAAGCAGCGGAGACGCCGGCCGTGGACCTCGCCACCCCTGGAGCCGCACTCGAAGCCGTCACTCCTGGAACGGTTACCGCCGGCACGCCTCTTCCGCAGGCTGACGAGGAAGAGGAAGAGTACGAAGAGGCGGAGGCGGATGGTGCGGATGAAGATGAGTCGGATGAGGATGACGAAGAGGAGGGAGACGGGGATCGCGACGAGGACGAGGACCGCCATGCCGGCGTGCGCAACGAGATAGCCGTTCTAAAGAGGAAGCTCAAGGAGTACGAGGACCAACTTGCCGTCTCGGTCGCACTCATTATGCGCAAGCGTCTTGAGAGCTACATCAGGAACGTCAAGTCGGAGATCCTTCTCAAGATGGCGGTCATCGGCGAGGTGGAAGAGGACTAGGCGGCCGCAGTTCCACCTGCTGAGCACCCGTCATGCAGGGCACAGGGAGAGGATGGATCTGGTTGATGGTTAATTGTTTTATTATTGGGCGAAGTTAGTCGTCAGTTGACGGCTGAGCGTTCAGAACGGAGCCTGAAGTGAGGAGTAAGACTGGTTAACAACGCGAGCAAGTACAGTTCGTCAAGCTCGAGCAACTCTGGTCCATGGGCAACGGAAGGGAGCATTATGGAATCGGTGATATTCGTAGCGAGGCGTTAGGGCTATCACTCACTTAGGCTATGGACCATTCCGCACGCCGATGATACCAGAGTCTATGCATGGTGTATCTGTGCCACAATATACATACAATACACAGCGTTTTGTACAAGTTCCGGACACTCCATTGTCCAGCCCACTCAACTACACACACAAGCTCCTTGCAGCGAGCAACCCCAGATATATCGCCAGCCCCTTACATGGTCTTGAGGTAGTTGGTCTCCTTGATCTTGGCCCGCCGCTCCTTGCGCATCGCTTGCCGCAGCTCCTCCCGCTTCTCGACCGCCTCGACCGCCTGCTGCAGGTTCCCCGGTTCGGCCGACGGCAGGTTGATTGTCTGTTTCTGCAGCGGGATCTTGGGCACCAGCGCCTCGAGGTTACCCGAAGCCAGCAGCTTGGCCTCTTGCTGCCGCTGCCGCTTGAGCGCGAGGCGCCGCTGCTTCTTGGATTTGGCTGTTGGGTGTAAATCGAATCAGCCGCCGGCAGCGCAAGGGGAGGGAGGAGAAAGGGGAAACACGGGACAATATGGGCTGCGATAGAAAAGGAAAAACGCACAGAATTCATCACCCGCGTCCGCGTCGTCCGTGTCGGCCGCCTTCTTTTGCACCTCGAGGCAGTCCCATAGCCAGGCCGGGTAGGCGTCGTCCGCGAGAGCGAGCGGGTCAGTCTTGCCCTTGAAGTAGTTCAGGCCGTTGAGCACCGTGCCGGCCGGGCAGGACGAGAGTGGCGCTGCCTTTGCGTCGGCAGGAGGCGGCGTCAGGGGGGTGAGATCTGGGATTGGTTCCGCGCTGGCTGATGCTGCTGCGGGTGCGGCCGCGGCTGGAGACGGCGCCGCGTTGCGCGCGCGGAGGGTTGTGCTAAAGGCTCGTGCCGCCGATGTCGGGTCAGTGAATGATATTTGCCGGTTTGCGAGCCCTGCGGCTCGTCGCAGACAGGTTCGGCAGATCATGGCGTTCTGCTGGACGTCGTTGTGTGGTAGTTTGGTCGGATGCAAAATGCAGGTCGCCGTCGCGGATTGGAAGTTGGGCGAAGCTAAAAATTTCTAGGGCTGCCGACATGGACCAAGTGCGCAGTTCGTGCTGGAAGTCAACTTCTCCCTTCATCAGCCACTGTTCAGGACAATTCGAAGCAGAGCATACAACAGAAAAGTAATCGCCAAAAAAAACCCCGATTTGAATAATGGTGGGGGTTGGTCAGGATCTTGTTTGTGTGGTTTTCATTTCCATTGCGTGTATGTACACTCAAACACCCGATATTGAGGTTCTGTGCTCAGCGTCCGCAACCGCCAGACTCCAACACCCCTAACTCCCAATCCCTTCCCTCTCCATAATCCGTGCCACCCTAAGCGCTTCCAGTCTCGATGTGCATGCTCGCATACATCATTGGCTCATTGCTGTCCAGATTCCTTGGAGAAATAGTTCTGTTGTTCAAAGAGGTAGCCCTTGACCTTGGCGTTCTTGAGTAGCTCGAGATATCGTTCTGCCTCTGGCGTCAGCATCCCGTTCGGCTACGGCTGGCATTGCGCTCAATGCATGGAAGCAAGTCTGCCATCTCTTGCGTGCGCCGAGCGCCTGATCCGCCGACCTATCCCTGAGAACATGCACTAACCTCTCAACCGACCGCACTTCTCCAAGTGATTGACGCCCTCCCGGTAGTAGCACTTGCTCAGCTCCTCCCGCACCAACCGACCCATCATAACCTGCACCCATTGCTCGCGAATGATGGCGTCCTGGGCCTGCTTCAGGCGCTTCGTGTCTTCGTAGTCAACACCGTCGAAGGTGGGTGGGACCCTGGGCTTCTTGGCCAGGAAGGCCTCGGACTCGGGCGTCGGCATAGTGGTGATTGTCTACGCCTGAAGCTCAAGCCCAACGGTTGGCGTAGGTCGGTTGGTCGCAGTGCTGGACAGCGGGGTGTAGTCGGTCCAGCAAGGTGAATGGAGAGCTCACGCAGTTGCCCATCCCAGACGCTCAATTGCGTCGGCTCCAATGCGGCAGGGAGCGCAAGCTCCCCGTTACCTAATGTAAGTAAGCCTGAACTTCCAGGCCGCATTTTATTCACCCAGCACCCAGTCACGCTGAGCGCCTCGGCGCCTGCTCGGGTCCTGGAAGCTTGGCGTGGCCACACCGCCCACGCAGCCCCGCTTTATTTTGTGATAAGACGGTTTTTTTCTGCTTTTCTGCTATCACCCACCCAGCCACTTTCTTCCCCCCCGAGCCTCTTTTCTTCTCTCAACTTGCAACCATTTCTGGAAAAATCTTTTCCACCTGTCTTTCGCTCATCGAAACTCAACCCAGAGACCACTTTGATCGTTCATTTCCATCAACAGTCGTCATCATGGGCAAGACGAAAGACACCAAGGCCGTCAAGGCCAAGGCTGCCCCCGCAAAGGCTGCCGCCGCGCCCGTCAAGGCCGCCGTCGCTAAGGTTGAGAAGTCCTTAAAGAAGGCGGCCGTCAGCAAGAAGTCCAAAAAGGTCGAGTCTGAATCTGAGAGCGAGTCTGAGTCCGAGTCGGAGGCTAGCGCCAGCAGCTCTGAGGAGGATGACGAGTCCAGCGCCTCGGAGTCGGACGTTGAGATGACCGATGCTAAGCCTGCGCCCAAGGCCGCCGCCACCAACGGCAAGGCCAAGGTCAATGGTGCTGCTAAGAAGGACGCCGAGTCCTCCGACTCTTCCGACTCTGAGTCTGAATCCGAGTCGGAGGAGAAGAAGAAGCCTGCCAAGGCCGCCAAGGCCACCAAGGAGGTCAACGGCAAAGCCAAGAAGGTTGAGTCTGAGTCTGAGGAGCCAGAGGTCAGTTATTGTTTCCCATTCCTATTGCGCTTGATTGTTTTGCTGACTTCTGCCGTGCAGTCCGACGATGACGAGGAGGCCGGGTCGGGCTCTGACGATTCCGACTCTTCGGACGAGGAGTCTGACGAGTCTGAGTCTGCTGAGGAGAAGCCTGCCGCGGACGAGAAGCCCTCAAAGAAGAGGAAGGCTGATGACGAGCCCGAGGCTGCTGCGGCCTCGTCCAAGAAGAACAAGGCCGAAGCCGGCGGCGAGGCCTCTGACAAGAGCGCCACCCTCTGGGTTGGCAACCTCGGCTGGGGTGTTGATGACAACGCTCTGTACGAGGAGTTCCAGAACTACGAGGGCATCGTCGGCGCTCGCGTCGTCACCGACAAGGAGTCTGGCCGCTCGCGCGGCTTCGGCTATGTTGACTTCGACGCCCCCGAGGCTGCTGAGAAGGCCTACAACGACAAGAACGGTGCCTTCCTCCAGGGTCGTGACATGCGTCTTGACTTTGCCTCCAAGCCCAGCGGCGACTCCGCTCCGAATGCTCGTGCGGCCGACCGTGCCCGCAAGCACGGCGACGTCATCAGCCCCGAGAGCGAAACCCTTTTCGTCGGCAACCTTCCCTTCAGCGCCGATGAGGATTCGGTTTCGGCCTTCTTCAACGAAGTCGCCAAGGTTCAGAGCCTTCGTATCCCGACTGATCAGTGAGTACATTTCTCATTCCTGCTGGTACCGCCCATGTCACTAACGCTTTTCGTAGGGAGTCTGGCCGTCCCAAGGGCTTTGCCTACGTGTCATTCGGGTCGGTTGAGGATGCCAAGTTGGCGTTCGACTCTCTCAACGGCTCCGACATCGACGGCCGGCCGGTCCGCCTCGACTACGCCAAGCCCCGTGACAACAACGGTGGCGGCGGCGGCGGCTTCGGCGGCGGTCGCGGCGGTGGCCGGGGTGGCTTCGGTGGTCGTGGTGGTGGTCGCGGTGGCGGCGGCTTCGGTGGCCGTGGTGGTGGTGGCCGTGGTGGCGGTCGCGGTGGCGGCCGTGGTGGATTCGGTGGAAACCGTGGTGGTGGTGGTTTCCAGGGCAAGCGGATCACTTTCTGAGCAAGTGACTTGGTGGCGCCGCCGCACATGAGGGATCGCAACGAGGTCTCTGCACAGTTCCGTCCGAGGGCTTGTGGGTTGTCGGCTTTTGAACTCTAACTCCCTGACATGGAGCCGTGGGCTTTGAGAGATAGCTTCTTGCACAGAAGCAGCGATACACCTGAGGGCTTGGTCTTGACTCGTGGGCTGGTTGGCTCTTTGACAGCTTCCGTGGACGCATCGGCTCAGTGCGATGCTGGTGGGCTTGCTGGATTTTGGCTTCGTTGACTGCCCGTCAACTCTATCTTGCGCGTGATGGGTTTCCCCTGCACTCTGTGGGCTCGTGCGCTCGTGCGCTCTGTGGCATCTCTGACAATGGAGTAAGGAGTTGCTTGCAGCTTCTGCTTCGTCGTCTGTGGGCTTCCTGAGGGTTCTGAGGGCTTTGAGGGCTCTTGAGGGTTTTACTTGACGGTACCAAAAAGTTCGGGTTGGCTTTTCTCGGCGTTCTATTGGTTATGGGAGGGTCAACTTCGTTGCGTTTTCCCTTGTCACTTTGCCCGCGGCAATGGGACGGCCGGGGATGGCTTCGAAACTCGGTCTCGACACAGGTATACACGGGCGATTTTACACATGGCTGGTTGCGACTGCCTGGTAAGTATCCCATACCCCAAGATACCCTTGCTTCCCAGCAGCGTCGACCTGTCCTGCATTGTACGAGTAATAATAGCTAGCTGGGAGAACAATGCTTTTATGTCGCTCTGATGTGCTGGCTGGGTCCGCACCTTGATATCGTGATCTATGGTGTGCTGTTAATTCTTGAGATGCCGACAGACCGTGTCCATTGGCTGTCACCTTCTCACGACTCTTGCCACTCCACCTTCACATTCGGTTCTCACTGCGGCATTGGTATGTGAAATGAGACTTGCTATGGGTGGTATGCTGCTGCTAGACGATCTGAAACTGCCCGGTATCTTAACGGCCTACTCACTGACGAGAACCCCCTTACGTGGAAAGACCACGAACTCCGGCTAGAACAAATGGGAACTGCTGCTGAGTTGCTGCAGCAATGATGGAAACGCGTTGCATACCCCGGACTCCAAAACTCGCGTGTCGTCATGCCCCCGGCCCCGTTCATAAGACGACATCCCTCATGATCAGCCCGGCCCTCTCCCAATGAATTCACCCAGGTCACTCCTTCGTATCCCCATCGTGTCCCGTGCATGATGTTGGAACCAGCAGCCAGTCCCAGCAAAGCGAGATCCTGTCGGGATGCTAGCGCTGGCGCCAATTTAAGGGGTCAAAATGCGAGGATGAAGACCATCCTCACGCCGTAACGCTCTTGCCCACCCCGCCCCAGCGGATGCGCCGCAGCGTCCCCGTCCCGCCCGACATGCCGCCGCCGGCGGCACCGGAACGGACCAGCTCGGTCCCGCAGCCGGCCGCCGCGGACGACGCGTTCCCGCCGGCGACAGACGAGCCGAAGCTGCCCCAGGCCGTGGTCGCGCCCTCCTGGCGGCCGACCTCGCGGCCGATGACGTAGCCGGCGCCGAAGCCGACGACGGACACGAGCACGACGACGCCGGCGCTGACGACCCAGGGCAGCAGGGTGGGGCTCATGAAGAAGTTCGGCGGCGCGTCCGTCTCGACGTCACCGAGGGCGGCGGTGGTGACGGCGGTGCGCTTCTTCTTGACTGCCCGGGCGGGCCTGCTCTGCGTCGCGGCGGCGCGCTTGGCCTTGTCTGACTCGCGCTGCTGCTCACAGCCCGAGTTGGACGAGGGTGCGCTCGGCGCGGAGGAGTTGGATGCTGTCCTGGCTGTCGTCGTTGGTATTGCTTGAGGCACGTTCGCTGGCCGCCCGGTCGACGACGGCGCCGCGACTGACGGCTGCGCGTCGGCCATCAACTCTGATTCTGGAACCAGGCGGAGCTCCATGGGCTGCGTGCTCGGCACGACGCCCGCGCCCGCGCCGGTCGCATTCCGCCTCTCCTCGTGCTTGGGCAGACCGCGGGCCGCGGCGGCGCAGGAGAGGAGGGTGGTGAGAGAGGCCCGCAAGGCGGCGTCGTTGTCGGCCTGGTAGGACGGGGACATGTAGTTTGGCTGGCCGCGGTGGGACCGGGAATGCGGTCGGCCGGGTATGGGTGGCCGGCCGTGGGCCTGGTAGTGGTGATACGGCGCGGAGCCGGTCGAGTGACGATGGGTTAGGTGTGAGGGCGGATGCGAGAAAGCATTCGGCTGGGGCCTGAACACCGGGGTGTTGGGCGGTCGGCCAAGGGCTGTCGCATTCTCATCACCGTCACTCTCGGAGTCTGTGTCCAACACGGCCCGCTCCACGGCGTGTTGGCGTGGCAGGTGCGCGGATGGGTGGATCGCTTCGGTCGAGCTCGTCATCACGCGGTCTTCCTCACTCTCTGTCTCATCATACTCCTCCTGGCTACTTGTGGCACCACCTTGAGTTGCCGGGTGGCCGACGATGAATGAAGCGGGCATGGGGTGCTGCTGTTGCGATCGTCTCCGCCTGGGTGGATACGAGTTGCTGCCGACCCGGAGCCCCGTCGTCACAATGCCGTCTCCGGCTGAAGACAGCGAAGACGACGACGGCTGTGAGGCCACTTCGACCCAGGACTCTGAAGTAGCAGCCGTCAATGCCCAGTCGCGGCCGGATGAAGCACAATCAGACTGACCGTCATTCCGGCGCTGGGGTGATGGCACGCCCGACCGGCTTGCGGCGGGCCCTGGTTGACCTTCCTGCCCGGCCTGCCGAGCGCGCTGCGTGTCCGAGGGCGCCATCGCGGAAGGGTAAACACGCTATGGGCGAATCGAAGTCGAGTTTCGCACCTGGACTGATTGCGCCGTCGAAGCGGGCGTTCCTCTGACAGACAAGCGTTGCGAGATGGACGTGCCTCTCTGTCTCTGGCCCCGCGAACCCCGCGAGTGCCCCGCCTCGGGAGAGTGGAGCCGTGGTGAGACGGCGGGCTTCGAGATGGCTGGTTCGTCAACAAGGCGTCGAGTAGCAGCGACCGTGGGCTCGATTGGTCCCAGACCTCGGGTCGCCTCGTTGATGGCGGCTGCGGGACAAGGAGTCGGTGTTGGTGAGCACGCTGTCCTGGCTTTGTTCACAAGCGCTTCGAGGACGTCAATGTGTCGCTGGGCGTCCAACTTGGGGCCAACCTTGGCAGGCGGTTGTCGGTTGTCGGTGACAGGGGAGGGCATCCGCAGTCTGGCGCGCCAGGGTTGGCTGTGCAGCCTGTGGGAGGAACGTGACCCACCTTGACGGAAGCGGGATGGTCACCCCGATCTGCGCCGCACGTTCATTGGCTGGCTTTGAGCGCTGCCAGTTCACCTGGCCGTTCCGACAAACGAGCCATGACGTTGCACAAGCTTCGTAACTTACATATATCCACGGTGTTTTGCGTACAATGTCGTCAGATAATCGTGACGCGTGGTTTGTAACTTACACAATTATACCACTGGCAGTACTCCATATTTACTAGTACTCCATCATGCCGTGCCCTCAGCACCGTAGTGGAGGTCAATCGCAGATATTTAAGTACAAGTACACAGCATCCGTACCTCTTTGTTGGGTTGTGTTCAAGAGGTCAGATTGCTCTGAATCCGGCTGTGGCAGCAAGGCGCCCCAGTCAGCAGCGCACTTTCTACTCCGCCAACAACCCGACGATGGCCTGCTTCGCGACAACACAATACATAGTACGCCGTCAATCTCTCAAACCCGCTGCACCTGAGTAAGGTGGTTCAAGGGAGTTTCTTGTCACGACTTCAAGCTCCAAACGCGCCAGGCTGGATTACTCATTTGAGGTACCCTCTCAGAGTTCAGGTCGACGATAATTGATGACGCCCACCTCGCTGTGTCAACGCGTTGTTGCTGTTGTCTGGGCATCGCTATCGTGTCGATCACAAGCCGCTTGGCACAGCAACTAGACGGGCGGCGGTGTTCTCTTTAACAGGATCAAGCAAAACCGCCTTGCCCATCGGACACCGACCCGGCCAGGCTCTCATGCGCGTCACGGCCTCGCCCAGCCAGCCGGCGCTCATGCAAGATAGAAGATAACGCTGGGCTGGCAGTGGAATTGCATCGTCAACCCGCAGCTGCTGCATGAACGGCATGGTGACACAAGCCTGCGCTCTGGAACCTCCCAAGAGGCCGACCTTTACCGCCGCGATGGGAATCTTGCCCCGGAGACCCCACGCAGACTCTGTCACGGGTCGACACGGGCCAATATGCAGCCCGTCGAAGTCGACCGATAACAATATGGAGGTGACGTGGCAGCAAATGCCGAAGCCTTGCTGTCGCGGATCCTCGCGCCGGCCATCGACATCTCCGCTAGCGCGGGGGAGACGCCTCTAGGAAACCGTTGGTCATCGAATGACCATGGTGAGAATTTTCATTGGCGACGGCCATGTCACACATTGCATCTCAATGGGTTTGCTTTGCGACGGGCTAGCTCAGCTCTGCCCCCAATGGCGAGCATGGCATGAGCCGCAAAGACGTGCCTTTCTGGGAGGAAAGCAATGGGTGTCGTCCCACTGCAGTGATCGTCTTCCTGCGGGGAGTCGAGACCGACACAACAGTCGCAAGTGGAATACTCGGAATACTCAGAGCCCGGTCCCCTCGTCGCCGTGTGATCGATGTGCTTGAAAGACACGCGCAAGTGAAGCCAACGGCGCCGTTGCAACGCATCATCAAGGCTCGGGCATTGCACGTCGTTGAGCGAAGCGCGATGAGGCTCGTCAGTCTCGGTCTACATTGTACATACAAACCGGGCAATGCTGCACTTCCTGGATCGGGCAAATGTAAAATCAGCTTGTGCGTGGCAGTGGCCGGGGTCGAATCTGATATAATCCCTCTCCGCCGGGGCTATAAATCTAGCGGTGCGCGCTTTCGCTCGTAAAAGAAGGCTTGACGGCCCCCTTCTTGAACGTAACAAAGCCCAGGCGAAGAACAAGACCAAAAGGATGTCGCTGCTTCCTTTCAAGACACAGCTGGGCGCCGGACACGATCGCGAGGCAGCTGGGGAGGTGGGTGACCATCTGGAATCCTTCCGCCATCCTGGATGGCAAAAGACGCTGACGACTACTTCACAGCAGAACACGTTCGTACCACGCGAGCCGTCGGCCACTTGAAGACGGGCCGTTTTGGGCCCGCCAGCACCAGAGAACCGCCCTCCCCGCAAATCCCCAATCCTGAGAAGCTCTAGCCGGGCCGCCAGAACCGGCCGCCGCTGTCGGCTGTGCGGCGAGTCGACGACGGGCAATGATGGGCGACGCAAAGCTCAAAGGACGGCAGCAGCAGGAAAGATGCCCCGCGCTCTCTTGATGCCGGGGGCCGCTCAACTCCCTGAAAAATGCGGCTCTTCTGATCCCTCGGCCCGTGCTGCTCCAATGGAACTGGAGTCTGTCACACCTTGCAACCCTTCGACCTCCGTCTCGATGCAGAGATGGCAGGCCTGCCAATGAGACGGCGCTGCCCTCATGCACACTGCGTCTGGGATGGACGGCAACTGGCAACTGAGGAGCTTCGTCCCGTCGATGCGCCACTGCTGCCACGCGAGCTCCTCTGCCATCAACCCCACTCACAGTGGGTGGTCTCGTCGAGATTCGACCGGCTATGCTGCGCGTCTATATAAGGGATGGGCCCGGGTTCGATCATGGAAGGACCCCTTCTCCTCGCGCGTCTCAGCTGCTCGTGCCCTGGCTGTGCCCAAGACTCTCTCCGCATCTTGCAGATTACTACCACTCTAGCCTTTGCCGGTCTTCAGAACTCCCCAATTCTCGCTCAACATCTCACAGCCCTCGCTCAACATAGCCGTCAATCATCCGTTTGGCAACATGGTGGATCAGGATGAACCGGGGCCGTTCTATGAGAGGAGTGGCGAAAGCGAGGACACGACCGAAACCACGACCACCGATACGACGACCACTGATACGTCTGAGGAATCTGAGGAGTCTGAGGAGTCGTAGTCGTTGCTACCGCGAACTCCACATGCGGCCTGAATGTGAGCTTCTGCTCGAGATTGGGGTCGGCTTCGTGACGACTGGCGGCTAGGCAGACTGACCTCACCTTGGCCAGGGCTTGTGGTGACGAGATAAAGGCGACGGAGGCAACGGCCACGAAGCGCGGTCAACCATACTTATTTTGGAGAGAACAGCAGACTGTTTATCGCCCCGGAATGCCCCTTCCCATAATGTCAAAGGCCCGAAAGCCTTCCTCTCCTTGTTTCTCTCTCCGTCTCTTTCCCCATGGTTTTGTCCGTTGCGGTGTCCCCTGAATTCCTGACCAGAGGCCACACTCATTGCAGCAGGCGGCTCATGAGACATGACGTCTACTCTTACTATGGCTACATTGCTCTCTTCTGATCTTGTGTGTTTACGTTGTCACAAAGGCTGGCTCAGCACGCATTTCTATTCTATTCCCACGCCATGATTTGGTGAGGAGGACAACGGTTTAGGAGGGGGGGGGGGGGTTGCACTATTCGCACATAGGTCGAGATTGCAACGGCATTCTCTACGTATATCTCAAGTTGATACTTTGACAATTATATGTATGCTCCTCTGCCCGCACCCACTCCGCTAGTTCAGCAGACAATGTGCTCCGGCTCAGACGAAATCTTTCCCAACTCCTCCTTTCCACCACTTGTCGCCCTCCACGGCCAGCTTCCCTCTTCCTGCAACGCCACCGTGACTTGGCTATCATGAAGCAGTCCGCTGCCATCCAATCCGCTGCAAGCATAGCACAGGAGTGCCACGGCCTCGCACCACCCTCGCCACCTCCTTTCTCTTCCCCTGCCCCACTTCCACACCCTCCTCTCTCGCCCCTATCCAATCTCTTAACCTAGTCTTCAACCCAGGAGAATAGCACACGCACCAGCAGTTTCCCAACCCCCGCCGTCGGCTCCCCCCCACACCTTCCATAGGACCAGTCATGGGACCAATCAACAGCGCTCTAGATGCGTGGTTGGACTCGTACACGACTCTGCTTCATCTGTCACTGCACGCTGTGTTACCCGCAAAGCCGAGCCGAAGCGCGGCGTAAACCAATGTCCGAGGCGGAAAGGGGGGACAGTATCAGGCAAACATATTCCTACTCATCTAGTGTACCTAAACTCATCGCCCGTAAACCAGTTTGGCGCTTCCCGCGCCTTGCCACGCCCTCCTTCAACCCCAGGACTTGCTTCCGATTTGCGTCAGAAAAATACCAGCCAACAGCGGCCAGGCTCTCCTCTTCTCCTCCACCCACTGTACACACAACACAACAAAAAACAACCTCCCTTCTTTTGGACCCACCTCAACGGCGTAACACCCCCTCTCCCCTCTCCCGCCCCCAACCACCACCACCACCAGCCCCCCGCGCGCCGTCCTAAAGCGCAGCCAGGTCCAGCGGCACGCTGCTGCCCCTGCCGGCGCGGTACCTGCGCGGCCCGCCGACGAACTCCCTCGGCTTGGGGAAATTTTCCTCGCCGTGGAACTTCCACCGCGCGTCCTGCACCACGTACCGTCCTCCTCCTCCTCCTCCTCCGCCGGACGCGACAGCGGCAGGAGACCCGGGCGTGGGCGACGGGCCCCGACCGGGGCTGGGCGTCTTGGAGCCGCCGCCGTTCGGTGCCAGGGTGAAGTTGCTTGGGTCGAGCATCGAGCGCATCGACGCCCGGCCGGATGCGCTGGAGGCGGAGTGCGAGAGGGATGGTGGAGGTGGTGGTGGAGGAGCGGGTGCCGCGGAGGGCGGTGGGGGCGGGGCGGGGATAGATGATGGCGGGCTCAGGGCGGATGAGCGGGGCGGCCCGGTGGGAGGAGGCGGTGGCGGGGGTGGAGGTGGTGCTGCGGCCGGGGGTGCGCCGACGTGGGACGCGGCGCGGATGGCTGCCTGGGCTGCGATACTTTGCGAGATATTGCTAGGCGCGGCTGATGGTGGGGGTGGTGGTGGAGGGGGTGGCGGCTGTGAGCGCGCTGGGGCTGGCGGCGGCCGCGGGGCAGCCGAGGGTGGTGGCGGGGGAGGAGCCGGCGGAGGTGAGAGAGCAGCCAGTGACGGAGCCGGGGGAACGACGGAGGGCGGCGGCGGGGCTGGCGCGCCAGGGAGAGGAGGCGGTGCGGAGGGGACCGTCGAGGACGGTTTCCTGGAGCCGGGTGGCGGCGGTGGCGGCTTCTTGCCGATCGGAGGAGGTGGACCTCTCTTCACGGGGTGCAAGTTTGGCGCGCTGGAAGCGCCGGGCAGGAACGGTCTACCGGGAATCGCCGGAGCTGCTGCCACCGGTGGTCGTGGCGCTGCTCGTGGAAGTGCCTCTGAATCCGAGAGATATGAAGAGTCTCGGTTCGCTAGGATAGAGTTAACGCATAAACCATAACAGAATCGCACAGCTGTTGCTCACCTCCGGTATCAACCCCACCGCCCGTCTTCCGCAGCTTCGGCATGCCGCCTGCAAACAATCCCGCGAGTTGCGGCGGGCCATCTGTGCCAGACGACGCGGGCGGTGCCCTGTTGCCCTGATCGCTATTGCTTCGTGCACGCAGTCCAGGTGCAGGGGGCGCGAGACCTCCAGGGGCCTTGGGGAGGCCGGGGATAGGAGGCGCGCCGAGCCCAGACGGAGCCGGTCCGCCCACGGAAGCTCCTTTTCCTACCTGCGGCGCGGAACGATCATTGGTAACAGCCTTCTTCAGCGATTTGCCCTTGTGGATGTCTGCGAGTAGTGCGCCCTTGGAGTGCGTTAGTGAGATACTCGGCGCGGGCGCGGGGTTCGACGGCTCAACCGACCCTACCCGGCGTGGCCCCCGACTTTGCGGGAGCCGGAGGAGGAGGAGGTGGTGGAGGCGGGCCTCCAAATCCCGGCGGCGGAGGCGGGGGCGGCGGTGGTGGTGGAGGCATCGCGGGGAGGACTAGGCGTCAGTCAGGCTTCCTGACGTGCGTGTCCCAGCTTTCGTGGTGAGGCCGGCGCTGACGGGTCGCGGTCGGGTTCGGTGCCTTTGTCAGTCAACGGCGGCGTTGTTCACGAGGCGGAGTGGGAAGATTGGCAGGTGGATATCGCGATGCTCCGACACTTCAATGGCAGGTGGGTGGGAAAACAGGCGTCTCTGAGGATTGAGGTTGGACTGCAAGCGCGACAAGGAGTGGGACGGGCTGTACCTGAAGTTTAGTTTCCAGCTGTTGCCTTGCGCCTGCGTCACCGATGGCGCGTTGAGTGGCTCAGCGGGGCCTTGCCTGCCTGCGTACTGGTAAGGTACCTTGGGTATTACTGAGTACAGAGCGAGATACGGATACGCTCCTACATCAATACCGTATTTACAGGGATTTTTGAATTATGCATACGCAGCAGGGGGATGGGGAAATGTTGATTAGGCTCCTGCAAGGGTCACCGTCCGTGCCATGGTGTTGAGACGACAACTCCAAAAGAACACCGCGCAGTCCTCACCAGACTCGTCGGGTAATCTTCCGCCGGCATTTGAGTCATTGCTTTTATATTGATGTCTTTAGTTTGTTCCTGGGCGTTGGCGACAAGTGCACGTCTCGGGGCGACCGTTTCGCGGCGTGACGATTGAGTCGAAGCAAGCTGAGTGAAGAGGTGCAATTTCGAAGCAGTTGAGGAGAGTCGAAAGTTGCGCCGCCAGCCATGCTACGCCGGCCACGCCCATTCGGCTCTGGCCTGCGACTTTGCCAGTGTTGCGCCCTCGCCTCAGGCCGGCAACCTGTCTCGCCCGCCAGACAAACCCTCGTGGCTGCGCAACCTGCTGGGCACCCGGCCGAGTTGTCTCCCTCCTGCTTTCCATGGCCCATCAGCGCCCGCTCCTTCACAACCTCGCAACCATGCCCAAGAGGAGCGAAGCAGCCGACACACCCCCCAGCTCAAGACGTCTCGCAAAGCAGATTTGGCCGGACATCCGCCGTACCTACCTACCAAGCTCCCGGTCCAGATGCGGCTACGGTGCTTGCTGCCGTGGACCGTGTCGTCAGAACCTTTCTGGGCCCCGTGGGCATCCCATCCGAGGCGGCAACCCTCACAGCTCTGCAAGCACTTGCTCAAATAGAAGTAAGGCCACCGCCAGATGCCGCTGAGCGCCGCCACGATGACGTTGCTGCCGCCGAGACGACTCGCAGACCCGCCTCGCAGCTCTTGGGTCTTGACGGCGTGACCCCCAAGAATGCGGATGCTACTCGCCCGCAAAAGAGCCATTCTCAACGGTTGCAGGATGTGGTTGACAAGGTGTCCGATGCGGCATACACCATCGTCACCCAGCCCACCGTGGTCATCACCCGGCAAATACTCGACGAGTACGTCCGGCTCCAGGCCCGCCTTGGGAAGCCACAGTCGCTGCCGCAGATTCTCGGCCTCTACGCGAGCAAGCCGAAGCCCAAGATAGTCTCGGGCACCGTTCAGTACGTCGAACGCAACCCTTCCAAGATCGACAGCGCCGTGGATCCTGCTGTCGCCGACGTGGCTCTCGACGCGGCCATCGAAGCCAAGGATCTGGAAGCCGCTATCGGCGTCCTGGAGACGACCTACTCGGCAAAGGCTTTCTCGCGGTACAAGCTCTTCAAGAAGGCGCTGCTTCCTGGCTTCGCAGTGGCTGGCACGCCCGTGGCTCTCTATCTCGCCGCCACGCAGCTCGCCCAGGTGCAGCATGCGCTCGAGCCCAAGTTTGCGACCGGCATAGCCCTCACCGGCGCCCTTTGCTACGTGGGCTTCACGGGCAGCATCGGTCTGGTCGCGCATTTCACAGCAAACGACCAGATGAAGCGGGTGACGTGGGCGCCGGGTACGGCGTTGCGCCACCGATGGCTCTACGAGGAGGAGCGGGCTGCGCTTGACAAGATCGCCTGTGCGTTCGGCTTCTCCGAGGAGCACCGCTGGGGTGAGGAGGAAGGGGAAGAGTTCTTGTGGCTGCGTGAATACATTTTGAGCAGGTCGATGATCCTTGACGCCGTGCATCTCATGCCGGGTATGAACTAGAACACGGGGCAAGTGGAAGTTCCGGGGGCGGCGAGGCATCATCCCGCGACGCCAGAGGATGGTGACGACGGGGTGAATGGGCGTAGCATGACTAGAGGAATGGTACCGCACGTATTAGTTTCAAATGTATGATACGGTGTACGAAGTACATCGGAGGCATTTCGTCTTTTCCGCGTCGCTGATGTAGTCTCGCCAACCCGGTCTGACCATTCTCAGGTCTATTTTGGTAGTCATTACTATCGCGCTGTATCAGGCTCCCTGTAGGCCAAATTGCTCGCCCTAGCTTTTGCCCATAAACCCTCATGTGTCCGCACTTTGCTTTTCTTGTCTCGCTGAAGCAACCTTCACACTGCGCAGGGAGGGAGAAAGAAGTGGAAACAACTTCTTCACAATCCTAATGAATCCTCTTCATCGCCCCTGACTATGCCCTACCGGCCCGGCCGATTTGAAGGATCTCACCAGTTAAGCGATCGTCGCTGCGGAGTACCGGCCAAGAGCTGCCGTCGGCTTTGGCCAGGGAAACCTCGAGCTTGGTGCCCAAAATCTTGAAGGTCGACTTGGCCGTATCTATGGGGCCGTACAAGGGCACCTGCGCCTTGTATCGCTTCGGCACCGGCGCATCTGTCGTGGGCAAATCAAGAACCAGTTCACGTTCCTGGAATTCCACCTTGGCAGCGTCTCTGTCGATTTTTCTGAGAAAAAAGGATGCGATCACCGCAGTCGGAGTCTGGTAGAAGTCGGACCTGCGGAGTAGGAACAAGGTTAGCCGGCGGCCGGCGTTCTGCGTTAGGGAGTAGCGGCTTGAGGGACATCAAGCACGGTAAAAGACTAACCTGACGGTCTCTAGAAGCTCCTCACCCCCCTGTCCTGCTGGCCCCTTGCCCTCTGCGCCCTTCTTCCCGCTCCCAACAAATAAGTGACGGTCCTTGGTCTTGCACCCCTCAATCTTCATGAACTGGTCGAACTCCAGCACGCGCCGCTTGCAGCAGCTATAGCCCTTGCTGCCTTCGTGGAAAATTGGCACGCCGGGGTGGTGCACGCACGTCTCGCCTTGCCGGCTGGCCCCCTTTTTGTAAGTCGTCCCGCACCCTTTCCGCCTGCACACGCGTCCGTCAGGGATCTCTACCGAGTCGTCGTCGTCCTCGGATTCCGGGGGCGGGGGAGGCGGCGTGGGGATGTGCAGGGGCGCGGTGACGGGTGCGCGAGGAGGTGGCGGAGGCAGATTCGCGGCCTCGAGAAGCGCCTTGTTCGCTTCTTTCTTCTCAATCTTGGGCGGCAAGTCCGTGGTGCTGTGCTTGCCCTCGGTGCACGGCTCGATGGCCATGAACTCCTCGAAGGTAAGGACGCGTGGCTTGCAGCACTTCCATCCTGCATGAGAAGTAGTGGGGTTAGCCCAGCCGCCCGTGTGTAGCCATCCAATGTCAAGTCTGGAGATGATTTCACTGTTCCAGCTGGTGGGACAAGGTGCTTTTACTGTCCTGTAACAGGCCGATCGCGTACCTTTTTGTCCCTCGTGAAAGACTGGCGGGCCCGGATGGTAGCGGCAGACCTCGTCCGGGTCTGTGTACTGCTTGCCGCAGCCTTGGTGTACGCACTTTTGAGCCATATCAAATTTCGTGTTGCCGACAAGGACAGGTCGCTATCGTGTTCGCTGGCGTTTGCAGAGGGGCAAGGCGCTGGAAGTTCGCCGTTGGAATCGTAGCTACGATGGCAATAGCTGGCTGGGCTGGGCGTTGGCTAAGGATGCATCAAGCCAAGAAAGAATCAGTGGTATAAAGTTGGTGGGTTGGTCGTACGCAAGGGTGGTAATTACTGTTCAGCTTGAACGCAGCATCTAGCGGATACACAGGCGTGGAAGCTCTCTCGAAGTCAATGGAAGCTCGACAGCTTCCAAACTGTCCGTCGCTCCATCACGTCGAGAAGGTGGGGGCGGGGTAGTTAGGGAAACCAAGGAGTTAGCCGTATCTGGACTAGTTTAAAGTTGAGGTGATTTCCGTTTATGGATGCCCGCAAACAACCGCGAACTTTGCATGATCGTGTCGTTTTCTGGCTTGAGGATGAGACAGAAGCACACTCGTGGCTCATTGTGTTGCTGCAACTATCTGTTGCAATATTACCACCAGTGCACCGATTCACACCATGCAAGCCACAGCCCGCCTACTGCACTCCTGCAGAATCACCCTGTTTACACGCGAGCACTGCGGCCTGTGTAGGCAGGCAAAATTCGTGCTGTCTGACGTGTGGGACAAGCGACCGTTCGCCTTCAAAGAGGTCGACATCATCAGCCCAGAGTCGAAGGGCTGGCGGGATCTGTATGAATTCGATGTGCCGGTGGTGAGTCTGAGCCAGCCAAGGAGATAGATGTTGCTCGTCCGTGCTCACCCTGAGCAGATACATATCAGCAAAGCGTATTCGCCCGAAGAAGAACCCAAGCTGTCTTCAGGGGCTGCGAAACTGATGCACCGCTTCACTGTCGACGAGGTCATGGCGCAGATGGATGCTGTTGAGAAGCGATAAACCGAACTTTCTTTGTATTTCACCGCCTCGACATCTTGGCCCGGTTGCGATACAAGCGCCCATCAGCCAGTTGGCACCCTCAACTCCCCTTCGGCGTCCCTCGAGCAGTGGCCAACATGTTGGCCGTTGTCGCTGTCAAGGCCCCGAAGTCACTTGCTACGTTAATCATGTCAAACCCCTGATCCGCACACTTTCTGGCGTATTCCGCCGAGGGACAGTAGATGCCGCACTTGGCGTCCGCTGCCCGAGCGGCCCTCAGGATCCGCGCGATGGCATCGTCCAGCTCGGGATCCATTGCCCCGTTCATGATCGGATGCCCAATGTTGTTCCCCAGGTCAAACGGGCCGACAAAGACGACGTCAACAAGTTTCGCGATGTCTTCCACCGCTTCCAGGGCTTCTCTTGTTTCGATCTGCACCATGGTCAGCAGGCTCTCGTTTGCCTGCTGCAGGTAGCCCGTCCCGGTGAGGCCAGGCTCGAAGGTCTGCATGGAGAATGGCGAGCCAAACCCGCGCTGTCCCTCGGGCGGAAATTTGGCCGCGGCGACCACGCGCTTCACCTCCTCCACTGTCCGAATTAGTGGAACCAGAATCTCCAGGTTGGTCAGCCAACGCCATTCTAAAACTTTGGGGAGGGTTGCTGTCTTACTCCGTGGGCGCCGGCGTCCAAAGCTCCTGTGCAGCCATTAGCGATCTCCATCAGCCTCCGCAAGGTTCAATCTGGGTTCTTCACGTTTTATCATCCACGACTGGAGATCGGGCAGGCGAACGATGGGGGACACGCCAAGAGCCGCGATAGCAGGAATCGCCTCGTGCATAGCTGCGTCTTGGAGAGTGTTAGTCCGTGGAAAGCAAAGACCTGGCGCCTATCCGTCTCTGCCAGCTGGGTCGTCCTGATCCAGCGTCGTACCGTCGATATTACCGTGTTCGCAGTCCACCATGACCCAGTCCACCCCTGACCTGGCTAGGATTCTCGAGACGTTGGAGCCAGGCAGCATCTGCCAGAAGCCCATGGCGGGCCGCTTGGCTTCCGCAAACACCTGCTTCAGCCGGTTGGATCGCAGCATTTTGAAGTCCGTCCCAGAAGCTGATACAAAACGAAATTGTCACGATCGGTAAGTGGGACAGCGCAAGTGAAGTAGCCCCAACGAGCGTGAGAATGACGAGACGGGCAGCTGGCAGTACTAGTACAACCTGCCTAAGCGGTGCTCCACCCAAGCGTGCGTATTACTGCGTATACGCAGTATGTACGCGATAATGTTACATGCCAGCTTTTCAGCGAGGAACACCCTGAACACCGCCAATCAGGGTCGAGGGCCACTATCCTGTACTGTGATAGATCTTCCTGCTTTGCCCTGATCCCTCCACTTGTCGGCACCATACCGGGCGCATCATGCCCGAATGGAGCGGCCAAGGGTCGGTGTGGCCCTTTCGTATCCGTAGCATTCAATGGGATGTAAAATACAGGAAAGGGACCCGGCATGTCTGCTCTTCGAGCTCGGAGAGTGCAATTCAAGTACAGACCCCAGTTCTACGTCTATTCCCCTTGAAAGCCAGTCGGCTCATGGGGCCCTTTCCCACTTTGATACAGGGCCCTCCAGATTCAAGCTATCGCTGGTTCCCAGGGTTTGTTGCACGTCCAGGGGTAACGGACTGCTCCCATAAAAGTATAATCCGTGGTTGCATACTTGGCTATGGATAAATGCATAATGAATGAACGTTTCCAGGACGATAAGACTTGCGATAAGGGATAAGGTTGTCTGGCGTCCGTGAAGCTTCCCACGCGCTTGGATAACAGGGCCACCTTCATCACGAGCAACTTCCTCGAGGTCCCTGGCCAGCTCGCGGTCGACAAATCACACGCTCACTGGTCCCGCTACACGGGGAAGGAACAGGACCGTGACCCGGATCAGCGACTGCTCTTGCATTTGTTCCATCGCTGTGCCCTGCCTGATTCCCCGGTTGTTGGTCGCCATGTCGCTGAACGGCTATGTCGAGAGTAAGCCCGTTCCTCCCTGTGTCAAGCGCGCCGGTTTCTACTGCTCTGTTTCGGTTGCTGACCGTTGCTGCGTCCGCGCGCTGCAGAAAAGGTGTGTATTATCACCACCGACGGCCGCAATCTAGTCGGCACCCTGGCAGCACACGACCACACCACGAATTTGGTATGCGCCCCTCTCCAGTCTGATACTATATTCCTTGAAGAAACCAGGAGCTCCAGGCTGACATGTGCGCCATTGCGATTACGAATCATCAGGTTCTCAAAAACACAGTCGAGCGCGTGATCCGCGGCCCCGACGAAGGCGAGCCCTCGGCCGAGGTGCCGCTGGGCCTGTACATCATCCGTGGCGAGAACGTGTGCCTGGTGGGGCTGGTTGACGAGGCGCTGGATGCGAGCATCAACTGGACCGAAGTGAAAGGCGCGGCCATTGGGACGACAAAGCACTGATATGACTTGCCCCGGAGTCTGTCATACACATCCCACATACCCACTGGCTGTTGGTTTTGTCGGGTTGGGAACGCCCCGAAGGCGAATATGTTGTCAGCAGAGCGAGCTTCTAGAAGGCTAGAAGGGCGGCAGTTGTGATAGCGGATGACAGCGAACCAGTGACGGAGGCCGATCTGCAACTTTGGATGTTGAAGCAGAATCCTGTCCGCGGGATGGAGCGAGGCAGATTGCGAAGGATGAGCAAGCCTGTCTGGGGAAGAAGACGGAGGGGGCAGGAATGCAAATCTGGCTCACAGCCTAGGCAGCTGGGATCTGCGCGGGCGCCTTTGCAGGGTATGCCTTCCTCAACCCTCGCACGAGTCAATGCTGACATGGAATGGAAAGTGAAGAGGGGTTGATTGTTCGTCCTCGGCCGACCTCGATATAAGATACCCAGAATGGAACACTACGAGGTTTCTGCAGCCCTGGCCTACAATCCAGCTTATGCGAACACGTTCTTCAACAGGACGTCCGCAAAGATGTCCTGACCGGGCGACTCTACCATCCTGCTGATTCTGTTCCCTTTCCGTACGCTAAGCCAACCCATTGTGTCGCCGGGGACTTCATCGACCGTGACATTGACCTCGTCCATGGGGTCAGCCGGGTGCGTCTGCACCGCGGTGTCCTTCTCACCGGGCTTGACCCGGTTCCGCTTGTCGATGACGTGCATTCCCCTGGTCCACTGCCCGCACGTTTCAATCCGGATATCCTCCGACTTGGGCATCGTCTTCCACGCGGGGTCGTCACGCGTCAGCATGTACCAGACGCAGAGAGGGTCGTGCAGGGACAAGCCCGCGTCGTGGCCCTCGCCGAGCATCGAGTCGATCTTGTTGAAGGTGCCGTTCATGAAGGTGTCTGTCCACTGGGCGAGCGGGCTGCCGGCCTCCTTGAGCGGCTGGATCTTCCCGTTAAACTGGCGCTTCCTGAGCTCGTGCGGAGTTGTGATGTCGAGCGGGAAGAGCGTCAATTTCAGCTGGCGGGACAGCTTGGCCGGGTAAGGGGGCAGGATGGATTTGCCGTGGATGGTGGGCGGCATGGTCGACGAGGGGACGAGCGACGTCAGGGCAAAGACGCGAGCGGCGGCGACCGCGTCGGCGAGACAGTTGAACTCGGCGCAAGGGCTGACATTGCCCTCGACCTCCACGGCGCCTCCCATCACCACAAGCTCCTTGACGCGAAGGAAAGTCTCCGGGTCGTCCGACGCGGCCAACGCTACGTTGGTCAGCGGGCCGATGGCGACAATGGTGACGGTATCTGCTGGCTCCTCCTTCAGGATCCGGAGCATCTCCTTGTGTGCAGGCGTCCTGCTCGGAGTGAAGTATCTCGAGTATGACGGAGGCTCTGCAGAAACATTGGGCCCGCTGGAGGTGTCTTCAAACAGACTGCGCCAGGTGTCAGCGGGGGATAGATGCGGGTGCTGTTGTTCGTGGGTTAGTGAGTCCTGAGAAGAAAGTTGAAGGACTCAGGGCCTACCGCATCATGGACGCCGTGCAAACCGTCGGCGCCATCTGGGTCTGTCAGTCTCGCGACCACCACAGTAAATCAATAGCGGCGGATAGCTTACGGAAGTGATCAGCTACTAACAGCTCATCCTCGAGAGCGTGCTCGGCGCCGACGGCCACGATGGGCTTGTAGGCATTCAAGGCACCGTAGACGGGTTTCCCGGTAGACTCTCGCCAGGCCATCTCCTTCTCCAGCACATGAAACAGGGCGACGACGTTGCGGAGGCACCTTTGAACAGAACGTCAGCATGCGAGCGAGGCCGATGAGGCCTGCACGTACCTCTGCAGCGGCACGTTGCCGTAGGTAACCGAGATCATGGCCACCTCCAGCTCCTCGGGCGAGGCGCTGAGGGCCAACAGCAGGGCCAAAACATCGTCAACCCCTGAAAGGGCCGTCAGTTACATATGCAATTTCGAGGGACACGAAGATGAGGGACACACCTGGATCAGTGTCGATGATGATGCGGTTCTTGGGCGCCATGTTGGCTGCGGAATGCGGGGCTCAGGAGGGGCAGCTGAACAGGAGAAGGCAGGTTCAAAAACGGCGGCAAATGCAGATGGTATCTCCGTGAAGTGTCCCCCAAACTCTCTGCCAAACTCTTTGCAGGTTGTGAGGGCGAAGAGATGGAATCAAAGGCTATGAAAGCGGCACACCCGACAGACAGCAGGTGCCTAGCTAATTACGCAGTAGGTGTCTTCGGCAAGGTATCCATGGCTCACTCGATATCGCAGACCCAGCCAGACCGAGTCCCACTCGTTTGCCTCTTAATCAATTCGCGGTTGGCTTCTCACTCTCACACCAACTGTGCGAGGAGATCCACACCTACCAGAGATAGTGCACAACAATATGTTCACAAGTCCGATGAATCCATCGTCCCGGTCCGGAGAACATGCAGGCCCTGCCGATCTACTCTGGTACTCCGAGTGTAGATATCCCGGCACGCTGGCCAAATGAATCCCCAGGTGTACAGAGAACCTACACAGTACAGTAACTTGCATCCTGCGTACCAAGTAAATACGGAGCTGAATCCGATGTGTAAGCCTAGCACAGCCTAGGTACCTTATGCACTCGACGTCAACGTAGAGCAGCGTGCACAGCAAGACACATGTTTTCATTTTTTTTGTCGATCGTAAACATAAACCCACCTCGCCTTGTATACTTGTATGAATAAATTTGGATATGAACCATGAATGAATTCCCTACACAGTACGGATCCGTACGTAACTAAGGTATCAACCCGAGCTTGTCAGGCGAGGCATTGAGATCACGTGAAGGGCTAACTCGGCCGGGGTGGCTGCACCTGGAACGCCTGCCGACCCCTGTCACGGCAACTTTTCCTTGAGATTAGCTGGGGGCTAACGAATGGGGAACGCCAGAAGAGGAACCGACCTTTCTGAACACCTTGCAACCTGCAAGCACCGATTGCGTTCGCGACCCTCTGAACGACCTACCTACCTTTCTTCATCAAGCTCCCCCTTTTTCCTTTGCTCTCCCGTTGTTGACCTGTGTTTACCCACAGCAGCATACAATTCGCGCACCTTTGCACCCCGATCTTTTTCGACGGGCAGCAGGGCAACTACCACCCGACCTCGATCGTCCGGTCAGCTCGGTTCGCGATAATCCAAGCTCCGTGCTTCGTCACCCCGGACCTTGTGCCACCTGCTAGCCTTCTTGGAGGATACCAATCTGCCACTCACTTCGGGCCCCTGCATTGAGCCTTTGCTCACGCCGTGATCGCCCATCTCGATTGACCGCGTCACGCTTCTCGTCATTGGCCGGCTCGTCGCGTCCTCGCCTTCCCAACACCGACTTGCGCATTTCGCCCTTCCTGCTTATATCCCCGAGCTGCCCGTGTCACCGACTCGCCATGGGCGCCTCCGTCTCTACTCTGGTCGGGTGGACCGTGGTGATTGGATGCGTCTACGTCGTTGTTTTCGGATTCCCAGGCAAGAAAAAGGCTCGTGACGCCATACGAGGCGCCTCACAGCGCCAGCGTCTTGAGGACAAGCAGAGCAACCAGAACCGCAAGGAGCCAAAAGAGAAGGCGAAGCGCCAGAGGGGGGATGCCTACACCAAGGATACCGATGACGTGAACAACAAGACATCGCAATTGAAGGCACGAGTGGCCAAGCCGTCCGTCTCCAGCCAGGCTGTGGACTACAGCTCGGATGATGGCGTCGATAACCGAGAGTTTGCTCGCCAGCTGGCCAGTGTGAAGCAGGGCACCGCCCTCAATGCGGCTAAGAAGAACGATGAGAAGCGACACAAGTCGGTGAAGCAGTCTCGCGCCGAGGTTGTGGAGGAGAAGCCCCACGATAGCAAGGTCTCTGCCCCTTCCTCCACTGCAGGCGTCGACGCCGACGACGACGAGTCATCGACTGCATCTCCTGAGGTTAAGGCCGCCGATGCCGGTGACGTCAGCGACATGCTGGAACCCAAAGTGGCCGGCCCGTCGGTCCTCCGCCTGACCGACACCGATAAGGTCAAGCCCAAGAAGGAGAAGAAGGCCACGGCGCCCGAGAAGGTGGAGACCAAGAAGCAGCGGCAGAACCGCCAGAAGGCCGATGCTGCCAAGACTCTGCGCGAAGAGACCGAGAAGCTGCGGAAGGTGGATATGGAGGCGCAGAGGAGACAGGCCCGCATCGCCGAGGGCCGGCCCGCCAAGGACGGCTCGGGCTTCATGGCTGCGCAGAAGCAGCCGTCTGCGTGGAACGGCACCACTGGCAGCTCCAGCAGCAACGCCACCACCGGCGGCTTCTTGCCCGTGCAGCCCCTGGACACCTTCGACACCAGCAGCTACACGGATGTGTCGGTTCCCAAAAGCGCCACCCCCGTGAAGAGCAACCCCGCCAGCAACCCCGCCGACAGCTGGATTGCCACGCTGCCCTCGGAGGAGGAGCAGATGGAGATGCTCCGGGATGAGGAGGAGGCCTGGAACACGGTGACCACCAAGAAGCCGAACAAGAAGAAGCGGGACGCCGTGCCCGAGAGCCCCGTCGATGCGGAGCCCACTGTTGCCCAGCCCCAGGCCGCGGCGCTGAAGGCTCGTGAATCGAGTAACGGCAGTGGCGCAACTGCCACCGCCCCGACCGCGCCCAAGACCACGACCAAGCCCACCAAGCCTAGCTTCTCGCAGAAGTCGTCCTTTGCAGCCCTGAGCACGAACGACGACGAGGACGAGGAGAACGAGTGGGAGGTCTAAACCTACCCGCACGTCCCAGCTGACTGCCGTTGCATCAGCCCGCCTCGTCGCATCTATGCTTTGCTGCATTTCTCTTTTTTTCTCGATATGGTCACGCCCCGGCTGAGCTTGGTCCTCTGTCAGGCGCCCAATTCATTCCCTTCAGGTCACATAACTATCACGGGATATCTTCTCTCCTGAGGGGCAGGGGCAAGGAGTTTGTGTATGTACATCACCAACCGGGAAAAATGCCTCGGGAGTCTAGCCTTTGAGCTTGCGCTGCCTTTTTATCATTTTCGCCTACCTTAACTATGTATGCTTTCTGCCAACTTCATTTTTTGCACCTTTCCCACATTGGGCCCGTGACATTCTTGGGAGAATTTTCCTTCAGTTCCGTGAGCTGAAGAGGTTCTTTGGATGGGAGGGGGGGATCAATGGCTTCACAGACGTGACACATGCCGTGGATAGGGAAAAGCGCCAGAAACAAGAGAAGGATAGGCGCCATGTTCAGTGCCAGGCATGCGGGGTAACTGGCATGTTCAGTGCCAGGCACGCGGGGTAACTGGCGGGGTGTGCCAGAGATTATAACTGCGACTGCGAACAAGCAAAGGCGGTTCTTTTCGTGGCCGCTAGTCAATGAAAGGCAGAGTGTCGTTGGCTTTCAGGGTAACTGGCGATGCGAGTCGCCTGCTGCGGCTCTTTAACTAGTTAGACTACCCGAGCAGAATCCAACGGTTGAGCATGGACTTGTCTTTCTGGAATCTGTCACTCATGCGGTGCCGGTTTTTGCACAACGGGTGGTTCTGCCGCTCCGGGCCGCGGCATGGTCAGCAACCCGGGATTGATGCGAGTACTTGTACCCATGCCGCTGCCTCCCTTGTGCCTACCTAGCCTTCGACGTAGCCAACCGCTAGCTTACTATGTAGGCTGGTGCTTCGTCACGAGTTCATCTCAGGGTACAGTCATGCGTAATCCGGCGTGGCGTTTTTCAAGTTGGCCGGCTCTCGCGGGTTGCGACGCTTACTGCAGCTTAAAGCCCTCGTGGTCGGCAACCGCGGCGTGCTCGGCTCACCTGCAGAGGTCAACTCGCAAGTGAGAGACACTAATAATTCATGATGTTCTGTCGTAGCCCATTGAGGTACTTCGCCTACAAAACAGAACAGTACAGTTACCGATGTATGCAAGCTGTATGGAGGCGGTTTGGGGCCCACTGGGACCGGCAGGGAACGGTCAATGTGATCGACTCAATGCATCTTCCCCCTGTTTCAAGACGCTGCGGTGCCACGCATGTTCATCTACTGCGTACACAATGCTATGGATTCAACGACGGTGTCAGGCTCGTTGGGTTCCTGGTAGTGTCTTTCTCATCTGACCTCGTCAGCCCGGTATCGTGTAATACACCAGACACCCTTCCCAACTCGCCCAGCTAACGTTCAAGTAACGTTGTTGACTGGCGTTCGGCCAATGCACGAATGGTCGATCCACGTGTCGAGAGGGCGGCTGTGGCATTGGCGCCACATGCGTCAGCTCGGTAGGGAGCCGTGGTTGCGGGAATTGCCCAGCGAGCAGAGGAGCGAACCACGGGTCCCTGTCTGATGCAGGAGGTGGTGCGGCATCCGCCATGTAATGTATGTATAGAACAGTCTTTCTGTAATAGCACGCTCGGTTATAACTGAGGTAGCCTATTTGCATGTATAGTAGTACAGAGTATGCACCTCGAATACGACGTTCCCGCGTCGACGGGATGAAGCGTTCCCCGCGCTTCGCGCAGACCCAACGATGCAACCGAGACATTGGGCCTGCGGTTGCAGTCTGCGAATTTGGCGACTTCTCCATTCCAGACCGAGCAGGTTCAAAGTCCGCGAGAGGACCTCGAGCGCGTCATAGTGTTGGGTAAGGTAGGCCAATGGGCGTCAGGCGACCCAAAGCGCGCAGGGCGGCGTGCTTTAACACTTTGCAGCCGCGCACATTGCCACAAGCCACGCACGCTGACACACACGACGACCACGCGGCTTTGCGGTGCCGTTGTGCTGAGCCTCGTTGCGAGTCGCCGAAGGTGGTTGAGGGTGGGGCTGACTCTCCGTCTGCTGCTGGTGCGAACGGAGGAATTCAGATGAGGGGCTGACGGACCCCTGCGCCTCCCTTATCCCACGCCAGTGGTTCCAAGTTGTTCGTCCATTCTGTTTTTTTAGCGCCTGCGGCTTGGTGTGGTGGGTTCACCCCTTCCCTACTCCCCCCCTGGACAGGAAGCGGGTGTCGGCTCGTGTATCAACATTACCAGCCAACGTTAACCAACGCTAGCGCTGTGTGCACCCACACCCCCATCCCCTCTCTCCTCTTTCGCGCGCCGTGTTCTCGACGCCAACGACATAGAACCAGTTGATTGACTTGTTCGATTTCCCACCCTCTTCCACCCGTCCCGTGCCGGTGCCTTTTGACGCTCGGCTGTCCTTCGTTCGTCTCCTTCAGTGCTCATACATATGTGTTTCCTCTTTGTGTCCATTGTACCCTCGAAGTCAGCCCATCATTACCTGGAACATTACTCGCTCCCAAACGAGCCGATTCCCAACAAAGCGGATGCGAGGAACTCCCGGAACTGCCATTGTTTCGCACCCACAACTATTCCCGGTTTCGGGTTCCAAGGCTCTGTCCGTCGCGCATGTTGGTCAATTGGGTCTTGTGACGACTTACCTGCCCTCTTGCATGCGCGCGCCGCCAAAAGGGCCTTCAGAGACGCCCAGAAAGAACTGCGGTTGATCCCTGGGATACCTCACATCAAATCAAGTTGACTGCGGGCACCGACTGGCACACCCCTCGCTTCAACTACACCATCCAGCGAAGGTCACTCCAACCATCTGTGACGCACAATTGCCGGACTTTCTGATTTCACCATCGCTTCTCACCATTCTGCGCCGCCCTAGGGCGCATTGGCACGATCCCTCGTGGCAGCGACCGCCCTAACCGGCAACATAGCCTGCCTGCCCCCGGTGTTCGCATCGAAACGACAACACCACACGCACGAGGAGGTCTCCGGGAAAACATTCAACGGATGCGCTCGCCATAGGCCGACAATCTCGGAGAGAAGCGAGTCGCCCACCCGCCGCCAAAGCAGGCGACGAGAGCGGATATGTCGTTCTTAGTCGCCGTCCAATCCGCCGTTTTCTATTTCCTCGCCTGCACACCATGCCACGAACTCCACCACCAACATACAACGCGGCAGCAGGCCAAGAAGGAGAGGCGGAGGAAGGAGCGCATCGTTATGGAACAGCCCCACCTATACCGACACCCTGATCCGTTCCACACGAATCCATACTGGAACGAGGAGATTCGGATGGGACCGAGTCTGCCGAAGAAGAGGAGAGGAAGTGACGCCGTCAGCAAGAGTCTCAGTCAGCGACGACTGACCGCAGCGAGTCGGGATGGTCGCCCGAGCCTCGGGACCGGGAGCAGCGTGGTGATCAGCATGTCGGAGATGGGCTCCGTGGCCAGCCCGAGACCGTCCACTAGCCCAGCGAATGCGCACGGCCTCGGAAGCGCTCCGACCGTGGTTCCCGAGGAGGACCGAGAGGACCGCACAAGCTCGACGCTTAGCAAGACTGCGTCAATATCAACCAGCGCCGACTGGAATTTGAAACGCTACCAGCGCGAGGACGAGGAACTGTGGGGCCATGACGACTCGGCATGGTCGGGCCACAAGCTGATGGACGCCATCAAGCATGCCGGTAGCACAGCTGGCCGCTACATGGAGTCCAAGCTGGGACTGGAGAAGCAGATCACGGACGAGGACCGGTACAACTTCTACTTCACGCCCAGAAATCCACCTGTCAACGACTATCACCCGCCCGTGGTCAGCAGTAGGCCCGCACACAAGGACGCCCTCCGCTGGATGCTCCAACCACCACCGCCGGCCAAGGTCATGGAGGGCAAGGTACCCGTTACGCGGAGCGCGAGCTCGACGTCCCGGCGGACCATCTCAACCCGGGACGGAGGCTCGCTGGGGAGGCTGGTGGGCGAGAGGGCCGTGGAGGCGAGAATACGGCGGGGCGAGATGCCGATGGAGGACGAGGGGCGTTCGACACCGTCGGTGAGGAAGTCAAGATCGCGTGTCTCGACGGCTGCGAGGACCAGGAGTCGGCGCACGACGAGGACAAGTAGCTCTGCTACCGACTCCGAGGAGGAAGCTGAGCAGTTGAGCAGCCGGAGGAGACGGGTGAGCTACCGACCGCCTGGGCTGGAGTCGGACGACGAAGATGAGGGCGCATATACGTCGAAGAGCCCTGACCCGTTGAGCAATGTCTCCATGTCGACCCATGCCGCCCAAAAGCCGAGGCTGCCCACCATCTTGAGCTCTGGGTACGATGACAGGAAGTCATCCGGGTTGGACAACAACGAGCCGGCGGCATCAGGATCCATAAAGGAGATCGCCAACGCCAGCACATCGCCAATCATGGATAAAGATGCGCAACCACCCTTGCCCACTCCTTCCACTGAGGCGATACCTTCTTAGTCTCCGGCCCGCCGGTTTCAATTCCTTTTTCCCTTTCTCTATCCGCAATTTATCTTCTTCTTCTTTTGTTTTGCAGCATGAGGGCGGCGTAGCATGTTGACTTGGTCTTTGCATCGTCAGGGATTGGTTTTGGACTCGGAATGGCGCGGCGTTATGACGATTGACTGCATCAACAAAAGGACTTCGTACCCGGCAGCATGACAGTTTCCTAGTTTCCGTCTC
This sequence comes from Chaetomiaceae sp. R4402, assembly GCA_023628555.1. Lineage (NCBI taxonomy): Eukaryota > Fungi > Ascomycota > Sordariomycetes > Sordariales > Chaetomiaceae > Chaetomiaceae sp. R4402. The sequence continues at coordinate 451,486 of JAMAKO010000009.1, forward strand.
TTGGTTCCCTGCTTTCTGCTGAGGTCAACACTCTGGCATGTATCTTAGACAACCTTTAGGCCTACCGGGTGTTCCACCAAATCACCAAAACACCAAATCACCAATATCACAAATACCAGCAACGACCCCAACTCCCCCGCCCCAACCCCTGCCGTGCTTTGGCCTGTCCGGGTAGTGAACTTCCGCTCATGTCAGGACCATCTCCATTTAACCCGCGACTGCCCTGCTACAGATGCATCCCACCCTCTCCATCCGCCTCCTGAAGCCCAGATAACCATCGCGCTTGTGCCTCCATCGCCCGCCGCAGCTCGTCATCCGTCCGCGAACCCCCGCCCTGGTTTCCAGTCGATCCGGCAGCGACACCATTCACTTGCACCGTCCCGTCGCGGATCACCCCGGTCTGGAACGTCCCGTCCGTCCACGCGGCGTGCCGCCTCGCCCCATCCCCGCCTGACGCCGGGCCATCGCCGTTCGCCACGGCCCCGTTGACCGCCGCAGGCGCCGCGGGTCTCGGGCCGTCCGCATCCGCGCCGCCCTCCGCCTCTTCCTCCGGCGCGGCCGCAAACTCGGTCCAGTTCAGCCCCCGGCTCTCGACCTCGGCCCGTACCAGCTGGATGCGCTCCTGCATGCGCGCGATGACCGCCTCGTTCTCGCGGATCGCCTCGATGCAGTCCGGGTCGCCTGTCGCTTCCTCGCGAGGCTCTGAAGACGGGTTGGTGCCCGCGGCGGACAGCGGCCTCGCCGTCCCCTCGGCGTAGGGCCGCAGCTCTGCGTTGGAATAGTCAAGCCGTGCGATGTTCCTGCGCAGCTCCAGGACTTTGAGGTGCAGGGAGGAGACCGGGAGGTCTTTCAGCGCCTCGGCGAAGCGCGCTGGGGATATGGGCTGGGCTTCGGCTGACATCGTTGGGGGCCAGCTGTTGTTGTTTTCTGGCAGGTTTGAGGGGTCCGCTCTGTGGTAAACGTGCGGGACGAGGTTGGCAAAGAAAGTCCTGGATTGCGGGGTTCTAGTGCTGCTTGGTTCGCGTCGGGTCAGAGTCCCGCGGATTTTGCGTTTATTCGTTGGCGACGAGTCTGAAGAGCAGTGATGGGAGTAGGTAGGCAGAGATTGCTGTGGACGATGCTCATGTAGCGTCCTATTCTGATTGACGCAAGCTCGGGAGCTGCCTACGAGTCCGTTTGAATGCATGTAAGAAGCTCCCCGCAACGCTGCCCCCACGCAGCTGTCAATGCCCCGCTGTGGAGCCACGCATCTTTCTTGCTTGCCCCAAAGAATGGCGTCCCGTGCCGTCCCTGGACCTGCCTGCCGGGATCGCGCTGTTGTCGCGCAATTTTCGGTCGCAACTTGGGGGCCGTATTCCTGACGTCTTGTCCACTTTTTTTTTTTATCTCTACACTCTATCAGAATACCACTCAACGATTGTTCCCCCTTCCACTTCCAACGATCATTGGATGGGCTGGATGGACAGCTGACGCGAGGCGGTGCAACCGCAGGCGCCATACTTCCGACCATGAACGCATGCACCCCGAGCTCGAATAGCCTGCGGTCCGGCGTCCGGAGCGCTGCTCGCATCCTCCTGCGACCGACGCCGTGCGCCGGGCTGCGACCAGGGCCCCTCCATCCGAGCCGTTGCTCCTCGTCCTGGCCAACGGCCCGACGGCCACAATTGCATCCGCGTCCAAGAGGCTGTGTTCATGACACAGCACCACGATGTACGCCGTCTGGCAATGTGCGTACGGCTGGTCTACCGCCATGGGCCGGCGTCCGGACCTTCATCCTCGGTCGACCAGTGATCACGCAGTACGTCGACCTACCACCGACCTACACCGACGAGAAGGGACTTCCATTTGCCAAGGATGACCTCGAGACGGCTGAGGTGGTCTCTATCTTTGGGCCGCACGTCAGCACGACCGCCGCCAACAGACTCCTGTGGATCCTCCACGGCCGCCGTGTCGCCGGCACACTCGACGACCCGTCGCTGCGAGTCAATACCATGATGTTCACCGCGGAGCAGCGGAAGCTGGCTCTCAATTATCTCCGCAGCCGCGTCCCCGTCGACGAAGTTGCCAACGCAGGTCTCCGGGCCGAAGATGAATTAGCTGCTCTGGACAATGGCAATGCCGAGGAGGCCGACCAGACAGAGCAGTCCAGCAGCGGCTCGGGCTACACGACCAAACTCAAACTCTACCACTCCTCAGATACCCAGCCGGCCGCGAAGCGGGACAGTGTCTACGGAACGAGCGCGCTGGACGCGATCCGCGCGTACAACCAGGCGAAATGGGATGCGAAGCGCCAACAGCAAGAGGAGGAACAAAAGAAACGCGAAGAGGAGGCGCGATCTGGCGTGGCGGGGCCGGTGCAGCTGTGGATGGGACTGCAGGTGCCAGCAGCGAGCCCCAAGATGCAGGAGTACGTGCGCAGGGCCTCGGGGCTCACAGCGCCGCCCGAGATGAGCAAGTGGCAGCGGCTCCTGCCGTCAGCCGCCTTCGCCCTCGGCTTGTGCGGGCTCTGCCTGGCCTTCGCCGAGTTCTATCGGCCACCGCAGCGGGCGGACCGGCTGTGGCCCGACATCCCCCCCGCGGCGGCCACGGTGGGCGCGATCATGTTGGCCAACGTGGCGGGCTGGGTCATGTGGAAGATTCCGCCGCTCTGGCCGTTGCTGAACCGGTATTTCCTTGTGGTCCCTGCCACCCCTCGGGTCACGGCCCTGCTCGGAACCTTCTTCTCCCACCAGTCTCTTACTCATCTGCTGCATAACATGGCAGTCCTCTGGTTCTTGGGTGTGCGCTTGCACGATGATATTGGGCGAGGACCCTTCCTCGCGACCTACTGTGCGTCTGGCGCAGTGGGCTTCCTGGGGACGATGACATGGGCAGTGCTGGGGAACAAGCTGCACCTGGCTTCCATAGGGGCTTCTGGAGCGATCTACGGCGTCGGCGCGGCGTACCTCTGGCTGCACCGTTTTGACCACTTCAAAATCCTCGGCCTGCCCCCGCCGCCGAGCGAGGGCATCCAGGGGCTCAGCTTCCTGGCGCTGGCGGCGGCGGTGGAGATCGGTGGTTACTTTACGGCCAGGCGCTTTGAGATTGATATTACGGCGCATCTGGTCGGCATGGGCGTCGGCGTGGTGAGCGCATACTTGGTGGAGAGGAGAAGGCTGGCCAGGCTGCGGCAGCTTGAGGCGCGCGCCGAACACGCCCGTCAGAACTCGAGGACAAGCAACACAAGCGACGGAGACGTGGCCGAATGTTGAGAGCGGTTGTTTGTGAACGTCCATGTGAGGACTTTCGAAGACGCCGTCTCGGACTACAGGTAATGCCACCAGCTCAGGGCCAGTTACTTTCACCTCAAACCCTTTCAAAAGGCGGGAGGAAGACGATGCAACTATGCTGTGTATGGATACTATGTAGTTGTATAAATCTTGAACTAGACATAGCTAGAATATGACGACTGTATTGTGTGTCTGGGATGGTTCTTGTTCCGTACATCACGAGTAACTACTGTGTACACGAACTAGAAATGACCATCTACCAAGTATTGACTGCAGTGTGGGTGGTTGTGTGGAGCAACAGGGCCCACTTGTGTTTCAGCTGCGAAGGGCCATGGCCGTGCCGACCTAGCCGGTCTTGGCTTAAGGTTTGCTGGGCATGTGCCTCCAGCATGGAAAGCTTCCATTGGTGGCACGCGGCGAGACTGACGCAAGATCACTGGCCCGCGCGTCCTGTGATCTTCCATTGCGCAGGGATGGATCCATCCTCACGCGGCAGAGTGGCAGCAGGCCTCCAACATGGCCATCGCGAAAAAAAACCCAGGGTGAGAAATCCGATTTTCGAGCCGTAGTCCGTAGATCGAATCCGAACAAAGCGGACAGCGCAACGTTATGTGGCTGACATTGCGCAGAGCCGATTCAAATCTGGCGAAAGGTTGATACATCCATGTCAAGGTGAGCTTCCCAATGTGGCTCTCCTGAATTTGAAGGGTCCGTCTGTCTTACAACCGATCTACGCGGTGCGTTCTTCTGGGTCCAACGCTGCATGCCCGGCATTCCAGAGTCTCCCTCCTTTCGACCTCGATAGCCAACTCGACAGTCTACACATAGATCAATAAACCGCGCTGCCATCCCAATTCTCACTTCCCACTTCCCACCCTGACGCACCAGTCTACAAGTAATAAGTAATAAGCAGTCCCTCCCGCCGCCCCCTGAGCTCACCCAAGCCTCGCTCGAACGAGTTGCGCGCTAGTCTCGACCGAGGAGCATCCTTCCGATGCCCTTGTCGCCGTGCCGACCAGCATAATTACAGATACAGATCAATATCTGCACCTAGACGGCATCCTTACTTTTTTGCCCTGCGTCCCTTTGCTTTCTTTCGCGCCTTAGTATCAATTAGCCGAGTATAACTCGACGCCGCCCCCCCCCCCCCTCCCCCCTCTTAATCCCGACTCCGTCGAAAGAACAACAACACAACCACCCTTCCTTGCGCACACACGCGCGCGTCCCCGCCAGTCAGCCAAGCCCCATGGCTCCCCACGCTCCCGACGACTCGCTCGCCAGTGAACACCACGAGCACGAGCACGAGCACGAGCACGACGACGAGCGCAACCCGCACGCGTCGGCCAACCGTTGGCGCCACGAGGAGTCCTCCGCCTACGCACGCTACGAGAGGACACACCACCCCCACAGCCGCGGCAACGCCAGCACAACCACCCGCGGCCCCGTCGCCCGCGATGCCGAGTCGCGTGGCGGCGGCGTCAGCGACCTGGCTGATTTCCTCAACCAGTCGCGCATCGAACCGCCCGCCGGCGACGCCGCCCGCTCGCGCCCCACGACGGCGCGCTTCAAGCCCGTCGTGGCCGGCGCGTCCGAGGCGAGGGCGGCCGCGGGGCTGGAGAACGGCGCGGCGGCCGACGGTGCTGCACAGCAGAATGCGCCGCCGCCTCCCGATGGCAAGGAGGTTGTCTGCGGGCCGCTGCTGAATTACCGTCGCATGGAGGGCGCGAACTGGGTCGGCAGCGTGCTGGTGGTTACAGCAGGCGGCGGGAGCACCCAGCCCATTGTGCCGACGCTCAATTTGCGCAGGGTCGGCGGGGGTGGTGGCGGCGTCAACGGAGCGGATGCGCACGACGTCCAGGGCGTGTGTCTCCACTCGGACTCGCGCAACACCTTCTGGCGGTTTGACCTGCAGGTCGAGATGCAGGCGGCGGAGGCGCAGTGGGAGTATGAGCTGCCGGAGCTGCGCCTTTCGAGCGAGACGAAGCCGCGTGCCAACCGCTTCTTCGTGCCAGCCGTCGACGAGTCGATGCGCATCATGTTCCACTCGTGCAACGGGTTCAGCGTCGGCACCGACGAGGATGCCTGGAGCGGGCCGGCGCTGTGGAACGATGTGATGCGGCGACATCAAGAACGACCTTTCCATGTGATGTGAGAATTGTCAACTCTGACCCATTCTCCGGTTTCGGTTGTTAACAGATCCTGGGCAGGATTGGCGGCGGCGATCAGATCTATAACGACGGTATCCGGGTCTCAGGGCCGCTCCGGCCATGGTCCGACATTGCGAATCCGAAGAGGAGGAAAGATCACCCGTTCCCGGAGAGCCTGCGGCAAGATTGCGATGACTACTACCTCAAGAACTACATTCGCTGGTGCGTTCACTGCCGAACGCATAGTATTTCCGGTTGTCGCTGACCGCACATCAGGTACTCGACCGAGCCCTTCGCCGCGGCCAACGGCCAGATTCCACAGCTGAACATATGGGATGACCACGATGTATGCCAACGGTCCATTTGCTTGCTCACCCCAGGAAGCGGCTTACTGATGGCCACGCAGATTATTGACGGATTCGGTTCATATGTGAACGAGTTCATGAAGTGCGATGTCTTCAGGGGCATCGGTGGCACTGCGCACAAGTATTATATGCTCTTCCAACACCACCTTCCCCCGCCGCCGTCCACCTACACGTCTGGTGAGTGCTGTTTCTACGATGACAGGGAGACGCCCGTTAACGCAGCGCAGATTCTGTCCCTGCGGTGGCGGTCGAAGAAGGCCAGGGCGTTGACCCCAACCAATCCATGGACACATACGTCCATCCACGTATCGAGGAGTCCAACTACATCTATGGCCCACAAGCTGGGGTATGTCTTCCTTCTCGTATCCTATTCATGAAAAAGGGGGCGGTTGACTTACAGTGTTAGCCCTATGTTGCGGAGCACTCTCACAACATGTTTGCCCGGCTCGGCGCTAGGATCGCCTTCTTGGGTATTGATGCCCGCACCGAGGTATATTCCGTCATGGTTCAGTCCCGCGCGGTCTCTTGTCTAACGGAACATAGCGTACGAGACACCAAGTCAACTACCCGGCGACGTACGATGCCATCTTCACCCGTCTGAAACAGGAACTGTCGGCCGCTGCGAGCTCCGGGCGCCCGTTCAGGCACATGATTCTGCTCCTCGGGATTCCCATTGCGTATCCGGTGGGTTCAACGGCTCTCCCATTCTTGTAACTGAATCTGCGCTAACAAGCAGCAGCGCCTGACATGGCTCGAAAACGTCTTCTCCAGTCCCGTCATGGGCCCTATCAAGCTGCTGAACCGGCGCATGGGAATCGGCGGCAGCTTCTTCAATAAGTTTGACGGCAGCGTTGACCTTTTGGACGATCTCGACGACCACTACACAGCGCGGACGCACAAGAAGGAACGCAACTGGCTGGTAGAGACGCTGCAAGGGATCTGCGCCCAGTTCTCCATCCGGATCACCATCCTGGGCGGCGACGTGCATCTGGCCGCGCTAGGGCGCTTCTACGCGAAACCGCGGCTCAACATTCCCGTCGAGGAAGACTACCGCTACATGGTCAACGTCGTCTCGTCGGCCATCGTGAACAAGCCGCCCCCCGCGGCCGTGGCGAACTTGCTCGCTCGTCGCAACAAGATCCACCACCTCAACTACGAGACGGACGAGACGCTGCTCAAGCTGTTCGACAAGGACCCGGGCGAAAGCACCAAGACAGCGAACCACAACAGCGTCACGATGCCCAGCCGCAACTTTGCGATGCTCACCGAGAACTCACCCAACAACAGCGCCCCGACCGCCAACGGTGACGCCTCCAATAACGATAATGCTGATGGTAATAACAACGGCAAGAACAAGAGCAACAATCCCAGCAACAACAAACACAAAGACGGCCGCCTCCCGCTGCACGCGGGCGAAGCCAACTGCGGCACCAAGCACAAGGCCGCGTCGCCGGACCAGCACGGCCGCGGCGCCGACGGCGGCCTCGACGTGTGCATCTGCGTCGAGATCGACCAGCACGACCCGACCGGGCGCACCGAGGGCTACGGGCTGACCGTGCCGGCGCTCGCGTACGGCGGGCCGCGGCCGCCCACCCCGGGGTCGCTGGCGCCGCCGCGGCCGCCGGGCAGCAGCGCCGGGTCCCGCGTGGCGTCGTCGTCGGCGGCGGCGTCGGTGTCGGAGGCGGGGGAGGGGAGGAGTAGGAGTCGCGGGAGTGCGCGGTGAGAGAATGGTAGAGGGGGTAGCGCGGAGGTATGGGTGAGGGGAGGCTGTAAGAATGGGAGTGGGGAGCGTGATAATGTCTGGATGATGATCTTGTATACCAAATCTGATCCGATACGTGGCCGTTTTCTTGCGAGTCCATGGCCAAGCTGGAATTGATGTTGTCTGGGCAGATACCATAGTCAAGCACCCAAACGTTCTTTTTCTGTTTGGACATGGCCTATCCTGTTACGTATCACGCACTGTCAACCTCATGTGAGAGTCCCGCCCGTACCTCCCTTAAGAATGGACGAGGCTGGATGCGACGTGTAAGGCAAGGGGTATCACGTGCAGCCAGCAAGGGACCAGGGGGTCACGCCGCGGGCGGGAATAGCAAATGCCTCAACGAAGTTGACCTTTCATTCTTTGATGGACAATCAGCTAGCTGTACGGCACCAAGGTTCCAGCCACCACGACGGACAGGTCATGTCATGGCATGGCACGCTGACGGTTGTCTGTTCCCAGCTCAGGTATCATGCAAGAAACTGGACCGACACCGAAACCGGCAAGCAAAAGCCACCCTCGGCGATATTCATATCGGTCATGCTCTCTCAACTCAGCTCTCCCACCAAGCAAGCCCCTTGCCCACATTTAAGCTTGCCATCCTCCTTTAACGCCTCTGAATTCCAACACCCTCGCTCGCAAGATGCAAGCCAAAGTCACCAATGACACAATGTCTTCTCTAGCAAGCCGGTCCCTTAGAAACGCCAAAACACCACCATGAAATATCAAACAACCTTTCGCTGGACAATTGGCCAAACCCCTTGAGCGATGGTCTCCTCGACACAAATCATCGAGCCTTGTCCAGACTTGGGTGGCTTCCGGTCTGCGCCAATGTGCTGGACCGGTCGGACAAACCAGAGAGACCACCATGATGGCCCAAGCACTCGCCTGGCCGGATCGTTTCTCATATTGAGCTCGTCGGAGGACGAGAACTGTTCGACTCCCCGGGGTTCCAGCCCGACGCCGACGATGCGATCAACCTCAAAAAGCTGAAGCTCAAGCTCCGGGGAAAATGTCTCGGTTTTGGTCTCGCTTCGGAACTGCGGCATGTCTTCCATCGCAGACATCACGGAAGCCTCGAGTCGACGGCACGTCCCAAGCCACGCGAGAAAACCCCCCCCCCCCCCCCCCCCGATTTCCTTTCGCTCCCCAACGCATTACACCGACGCCAGCTCAGCATCAGCTACTGAGCAGGTCCCTCACGCTCATGCCGCGGGGCGCGATGGTGCTGGCGCTGGCGCGGCGGTCCATCTGGTTCAGCATGAGCAGGGCGGCGGTGGCCTCCTGGTCGATATCGCGCTGGGGAGGCAGGGCCGGGCTGGTCAGGGCCGAGCCGAAGGCCGAGTGCGAGAGCGAGTGCGAGTGCGAGTGCGCGTGCGAGTGCTGCGGGCCGAAGAAGGGCGACGTGGTGGCCGAGGCGGCGCTGCTGTACCCGTGCAGGCGGTACTCGGACGAGACGGACGAGTACGAGTTGTGCCGGTTGCGCGCGTCCTCGGGCACCAGCGCCGGCGACACCGACGGCTGCTGCGACCGCGCCCCCGCCATCGTGGGCGTGAAGGCCGGCGACGCCACCACGCTCGGCGACGACCCCGTCATCTCGGTGTCGACGGACGAGGACGAGGAGCTCGAGTGCGCGGTGGGCGCGTAGCTGCGGCTGGCGTTGTTGGTGTTGTTGCCGTTATTATGATGATAACTCTCCCCGAGGAGGGCCGGCGACGGCAGCCCCGACAGCGTGCTTCGCGGCTCGGCCCCCGGTTTGGCGTTGGCGTTGGCGTCGGATCCGCATTGCGCCTTGAGCTTCGCGATGCACTCCTCCAGGTACCTGACGTACTCGATCGACGCCTGGGTTTCAGAATGTGTCAGCTTGGAAACGGGCCCAGGAAGCGAATGAAGCAGAGAACAGGACTGACCTGCAGGATGGCCAGCTTGTGCATCTCTCCGGTGCAGGCCGGTATGAGGCCCTTCAGCACGGCAAACTCCTCGTTCATCTTGGACCGCCGCCGCCGCTCGATCAGGCTGTGGGCCGTCTTCCTCGCGATCTTCCTCCCCGCCGCGCTTGTCGCCGACGGCTGTTTCCTCTTGGTCCCGGCAACCGCTGGTGTGGCAGAAGAAGCTGCTCCCGCGCCGCTTTTGGAAGCGGATTTCGAGCTCGAGGAGGCGGTCTCGGCGTTGGACTCCTCGCGCGGCTTCATCTGGATGATCTTGCGGGACCGGGTGGGCGGAGGGGGCAGGGCAAACTGATCCTTGGGGGGGTTGGCGGCGGACGAGCGGCGGCGCGACTTGACCGTCTCGCTGGCTTGTGTCGGATACAGCGTGGCTGTGGTGGTGGTGGACAGGTTCGGGCTGCCCTCGCCGGCCACGGCTGGTGGTGGCAGCTCAAAGGCCAGCTGCAGTGAGGCCATCTTGGAGCCGTCCTGGCCCTTGATGTCGGCGGACGACGCCGGCGTCGGAAGCAGTGTGGCCCGAGGCATTGTGAAGGTAGGTACGGGGAAAAGACAACAGAAAGACGACACCCGTACACGTGCAAGTGCAAGTGCAAGTGCAAGCGCCAGTGTAAGCAAGTAAGAGGGAGACGTCGAAATCTGCAGAATGGGCTGTGCGACGACGATCCCTGATAGCCAAGGTGCAAGTGACCGGCCACCTCACGGATACCCGTTGTCGATTTGCCTTGCCAGCTCAAGCTAGGCTCAAGGGACGATCCGGGAGCTCATGGTTCAGGTTCGGCGAAGGGGGTGAGCAAGATAAGGGACGCCACGCACGCAGACCTTCACGCAGACCGCAGACTTCCCGCGGAGGGAGCAGCGAGAGGCAAGCAAACACGCACACGATGAGACATGGATAATGGCCCTCGGACGTCTGCGTGAGCTGCCCGAAGCTGCCCCCTCCCCAGAACACACGCCGTGGCCAGCAGGAGGGACGGACGGGGAAGGGGCGGTGCCCCGGGGCGGGGGGGTCGGGCAGACAGGAGCGGTCGCGTGCTCAGCTCCCTTGTAAGAGGCACGAGGTGCGATTGCGCGCGCTGATTGGTCGCTGGCCATGATACTGTGGGCGACGTAGACATGTCGTACAGGAAACACAGCGATGGCCTGCCGTTATTTCTGTAGCAGCTGGTCCCCCCGGACATTAATTCAAACCTTCCTCGTCCCGGGGGGAGGCAACTTGGGCACGACAGCCCCGATTGTCCAACGGCGGTCGAGCAAGACGGCCACGCCCCCCCCCCCATCGGGACCCTGCGGGCTCGCTGATCGTCACAGCACCCCGTCCAATGCTTTGAACACGCACCACGCGGCCGTTTTCCCCCGTGCGCCTTGCCGCTCCGGATCCTCGATCCGATGTCTTGGTCGCGTGTCAACAGCAGGAGCAAGCAGTGCCCCGTTTATATTCAATATCCTGAGACACTACCAGGCCATCCAACCCGACCAACACCCGACGTGGCGACGTACTGCTAATGCATCGCACTGCCTGCACCGTACACAGCACACGTAGTCACTCCCCATCCCTCCATTCCTCGCCCATGCTCTGCACCTGATTAAGATACCATTACCACCATCAGTCAACGTCTTCTTATACCTCGTTGCTCGGATACTCGACCCGCGTAGTCGCGTTGAACTCCTCCTTGATACTCCTCATGCTGACGAAGCGCGAGAGGATGGCGATGCTGCCGGCCTTGTCGTTGGTGCCGCTGGCGCGGCTGCCGCCGAACGGCTGCTGGCCCACCACGGCGCCGGTGCTCTTGCAGTTGATGTAGAAGTTGCCCGCCGAGTTGCGCAGCCGCTCCTCGGCGAACCGGATCGCCGCCCGGTCCGCCGCGAACACCGACCCCGTCAGCCCGTAGTCGCTGGCCGTGTCCACCAGCGCGCACGCCCGCGCGAAGGCGCCCACGGGGTCCGCGCTGTCGTCGTAGACGTAGACCGCCAGCACCGGCCCGAACAGCTCCGTCGAGAAGAGCTTGTGGTCCGCCCGCCGCGCCTGGTAGATGGTCGGCTGCACGAAGTAGCCCTTGGACTTGTCGTATTTGCCGCCGGCCAGCAGCTCGAGGTCCTCGTCCTGCGCGGCCTCGTCGATCACCGCCGACAGCTTCTGGAAGGAGGCCTCGTGGATGACGGGGCCGACAAAGTTCTTGTGGTCCCCGGGCTCGCCGACCGCCAGCTTCTGCGTCTCCTCGACCAGGCGGGCCCTGAACTGCGGCCACACCGACGCCGGCACGTACAGGCGCGAGGTGGCGCTGCACTTCTGGCCCTGGTACTCGAACGCGCCGCGGACCGTCTGCACGGCCGCGTTCTCCAGGTCGGCCGACGCGTGCACCAGGTGGAAGTTCTTGCCGCCCGTCTCGCCCACGATGCGGGGGTACGACTGGTACCGGCCCTCGGCGACGCCCGCGCCGATCTGCCCGTACAGCTGGCGGAACACGGCCGTGCTGCCCGTGTAGTGCAGCGCCGCGAACTGCCGGTGCGCCAGCACCTCCTTGGTGACCTCCTCCGGCGGGCCCGGCACGAACTGGATCACGTCGCGCGGCAGGCCGGCCTCGAGCAGGATGTTGTACAGCAGCCAGTTGCTGGCGATGGCGAAGTCGCTGGGCTTCCAGACCACCACGTTGCCCAGAAGCGCGGGCAGGCCGGGCAGGTTGCCGGCGATGGCGGTGAAGTTGAAGGGGCTGACGGCGTAGACGAAGCCCTCGAGCGGCCGGTACTCGACGCGGTTCCAGACGCCGGCCGCGTTGTGCACGGGCTGCTGCGCGTAGAGCTGCTCGGCGTACTGCACGTTGAAGCGCAGGAAGTCGCAGAGCTCGGCGGCCGCGTCGATCTCGGCCTGCCACGCGTTCTTGCCCTGGCCCAGCATTGTCGCCGCCATGAGGTCGTACCGGTACTTGGTGCTGATGAGGTCGGCCGCCTTCAGGAAGACGGCCGCGCGGTCCGCGAACGGCAGCGACTCCCAGTCGGCCTTGGCGGCCAGCGCCGCGTCGATGGCGTCGCGGACATGCTGCGGTGTTGCCTGCGAGTACGTGGCGACAGTGGTCTGGTGGTCGGCTGGGTTGACCTGCTTGCCGGTTGACGGCGTCTTGATCTGTTTCCCACGCGCAAATCGGGTCAGCAATGCCGGCAGCGAACGATTCCTTCACTTCGTGTGGCGGCTGGCTCACCTCCTTTCCGCCGATCACGAGGGGGACCTCGAGGGCGCCTCTTTGCTGCAAGCTCTCGAGGGCCTTCGTCAGGCCAGCTCTCTGTGCGGAGTCCTTGGCATAGTGTTGCTATCCGGAAACGTGAGTGTGTCAGTGTCCGTACTTTTTTTCAACTTAGGATCCCCTATACAAGCACTGACGTTGGGCTCGTTGGCCACCTTGGGAATCTTGAAGGCAGCAATGGTCGACATCCTCGTGGTGCTCGGCAGTTTGGGCGTGGGTGGTAACCTAGGCTTGCTGGCGGAGAAGGCTGCTCTTGTGATGCCAGATGGCAGCGACAGAAGTCGAAGCTGGCGTGACGCCATCACTGCTTAATCCAAGGTTTGCGGTTGTGAGGGGAGGGGGGAATGGCGGGCGGGCGCAGCGAGCGGTTGGAGTCGGCAAGCTGGAACTGTGCTTCAAAAGGGGGACGAGGTTCGACCGCTGCCCGATGCACACTGTGTAGGTCACTACTGCTGTCTGATCGTATAGCGCTGCCCCTCATCTGATGTTTTCCCCGAACTGGACTTCCGTGCACTGCGCAGATGGTTGGGTGCCTTCTTGAATGAAAGAAGCGGGCGCTGCCCGTTGGATCGCTTTTCCACGGCTTTACGCACCGCGGCCAACCCATGGCTGGCGTCATGAGGGGCATGCCGGACTGTCCATTGACCAATGGTAGCCCTTGTCGGCCGCCAGAACGGGGCTGATAAGCGCCCGAGCAGCGTTATCGCAGCGGATGATGGAGCCATTGGCGGCTTACACCAGCCGAGGCCAGGTCCTGGGCTGCAGCAAGGGCAAGTGATCGCTGGAAACCTTGGGATCAGGTGGTCCGTGGCTGCGTCTGCGGATGTTGAGAAGCTTCATGTGAAGAGCCCGCCCGCTGCCTTGTTTACCCGTCTGCTGCGATGTCGCTCAAGGTGGGAACAGACATTTCTGCCTTGTCGTAGGGTACCGTAGCAGTGGCGTGGGAATGCTGCATCCATCCAATCTGCTCATGGCCGGTTGAACAACGGGTTCAGTTCCGGTCACGGAGATGCACAACCATCGATTGCAATGAGCTCATCCGATTTCAGCCTCGGGCGAAGGACACATTGGCACAATGATGGTCCGCTAGTCCATCATCATAGGGACTTCACCTTCAGGTCTTTACCAATTGGGATGGGTGACAGACACAGTCACCTTGCCCTTGGCCCAGCAGCACGGAACAGTAGCACGACGAGACTTGCGAGAACATGTTGGCCAAAACAGAAGTTGGCTGAATGTATGGACATGTTGATGGCCGGCATTCGAACTCTACCCTACCCAGCCAATGAAAAGACTCGATTGGGCCTGGCACCCATGAGTTCTCCGGTTGACCATGAGCTGTCGAGGTCGCTTGAAGGCTGCTTGCTAGAGAGGGTGATCGAGGGATCATTTGTCACACATTGCTTTTCCTGGTACTAGCACCGAGTCTGGTGAGATAGCTGTAATTGTTGCGGTCATGTCTGCCCAGGTGGCTAGCTGGGGGGAACTTGGCAGGCATCTGGCGTCCCATCGCACCTTCTTCGAGCCTCCAGCTACCAATGCACCCACTACGCGCAACGTGGCTTCCCACCTTGTGATGTCGTGAGACGACTGTCCTTCCAAGTCACCTGCACGATGCGGTGTAGCAACTCAGGAGGGTAGGTACTGGGCAATGTATGAGTCGTGTAGCCTCGAAGCACGCAGTACTACAAGGCAAAGTGCTGCGATAGAACGTCGACCCTGTCTCGTCTCTCAGGAACATGAGCAGCCCAACGCGGCTCCGCCAACCTGCACACCTGCTGAAAGCAAGGCATCCATCCCATCGCCAACCCAGCCGGCGGTCCTTCCACCGCGCCGCAGAGTTGCTAACGGTACCGCAACAAAATACACCGCAAGTGGGTAACCTGGCGGCCGCGATAGGCCAAGGTAGACAGGTTCGGTGCCGTGCCAACACCAACAGTCGAGCCGACGCTGCATCAGTCCGCCCCTTATTGTATAGGCTGTTTGTCTGGAAGGAAACTGGCGCAGCTCTCAGCAACCGTTCGGTGACACTGGCCGTTCGTTCTGTACATGTACCATGCTGCATACAGCGGTCAGCTCCTGACTCCGGATGCATGCAGCACCTGCCTTCACCCGACCAAGTACTTGCTACTACCTAGATAGAAAAGGGGCAAGCAACAGGTCAGAGGGAAATGTTAGCCAGGCTGGCGGCGTGGAATGGCTGCAAGCACGTTAGTATGCAAATGCCGCCCTCTCAATGCGGGAGTAGGACAGCCGGAGACACCACGGAACTCATCTTCTGCATGACTGAACACCCACAAGGCCGCCAGAGTGTTGCAGTTGATGGCGGTTACAGCAACAAGTCTTCAATCTCCCTCTCCCGTTTCATGATCGTCAGCCGAAGTCGGGTATAGCATCACACAGTAAGCTACTCGCACAACAAGGGCACATCATTCATCATTCCCGTGCACAGCAAGTCGCACACAACGAAGCCTCAACGAGCGGAGAAGTGCCCCCATCTGGGGGCACGGGCGCCATGTGGAGGTGTGCTCCTCGTTTCAAACCAAGGTGGGTGCCCAAAGTAAAGGACCACTGGTGTCCCAGGTCGGCAGGTCGGGCAGCAGCCTGCGCCGCAATGCCGCACGCCCTTTCGGGCAGCGGGGTGTGTGGTCGCACACCAACATCGCCATTGGGTACGGCGGGGGCTGCGCCGCGATAGACGCTGTTGGGTCAGCATAATGATCCCCTCCCCGACCAACACGACCAACACAAGAGACTCCGCGCAATGCAATGCTTGTGATGGTGGCCAACACCGGTTTGCAGTCATGTGATGTCCCGCGAGAGCGCGGCAACGGCGAGGCGGGAGAGCATGATATGGGAGAACATATATGCTGCCATGTATGGGAGGGAGGCAAGATATCGCCCGCGTAAGCACATCTAGGCGTTGTCGTGGGGGGACCCGGCAGTTGTGTTGGTTGCTCAGCCTGCCTGCTTTTCGGGCGGGCATCACCACATCGTCATCCCCCAGTGCATAGGTACAGGCTGGCGTCAGAAGCTTGAGAGGCACGTCGTTGGACACGCCAAGCTCGAAGCTGTAGACAGCTCGAGCGCTCGAGGCCAATTCTAACGCTCCATGTTGGCACCAAGGCTCGTAGTGGGTGTGATGAGTTGAGTGGTGAGTTACTATGCAGGGCTATCACACTGCACAGTACTAGGTAGGTAGACAGTATTCGATCTGTGGCTCTGCCAACTCCCCGGGAGCGATTGCGGGAAGAGTCCCAACGATCTGGTCAGGGCAACTGCCGGGGCCCGGGCCTCGCATGAACTGTCTCGTGGCGGAACGCAAGGCGGGGTGTCGAATAAACGAGGCGTGGGAACGACGGGACCAACGGGGATCCACGCCCTCGGTTTTGAAACCAGCTGTCGTCCCGACATCCAGAGGTGGTCATGGCGGCGGTATGCTCTGAGCTGACGGGAAGATCGGGAAGCCATTGCCATCCATGCTGCATGCCAACACAATCAGTACCTAGGTACCTACCAAGGTGGGTAAAAGTACCTTGTCTCTTGTCTCGCTTGTTCAACCCGCATCCAACTGCTCAGGTTGTGTGCTGTGTTGAACACCCCCACCCCCTCAGACCGAGTGGAGGTGAGGCGACTGCCCGAAGTTTCAGCTGCGCCCGTGTCGCCGACGAATCAAATCCCAGAAACACAGCTCCGAATCGGCCGGCATGACGGGCTACCCCTCCTGGTGAACCAGTGATGGGACGGAGGTGCCTGAGTTCCGCAGGGTCCATGCACAACAGCAAAGCCCTATCTGGGGCTGAAGGGTGGATGTCGGCGCGTCAACGTCGTTGATTGGCTTGGATGCTTGATTCATCAAGCCTGACATTCCTGGCCACGTCGCGGAGGAACGGCTGCGGCCATGCGGATGCAGCCTACTCTCTTTTCGGGTCCCAGCTTGTGGTTGTGACAATGATCGAAACGTGAGTGGTTCGGCGAAGGCCTCAGGAAAGGAGCGGCCCGTTGCCGGGACGTGGAGGACAAGGGCTGTTATTCTCAAGTCATTGGTGCCGCTGGGGAGCTTGCGAGAATCAAGCGCAGATGCCATCGATTTCATCAGCATCTTCTCAGCGAGCATGTCTGTGACTATGGAGAGACCCGGTGTCCGAGCCAGGCGGGGTGAAGGTATCGATTGTACTGCGGAGTGCGGATGGTGTCATGCCCGCCGGGACACGTCGGCGAGACTCCGCGCCTTCAGCCGTGCACCGGTCTCCGGCCGCGACCGCGATCAGCAGAGCACGGACAAATGGCGGGACCAGCAAGCCATATTTAGGTACTCAGTCTCGAGACATTTCTGCGATGTCTTGTTTTGCAACGCCAAGTGGCTTGCCGTTCATGCCAGCGCCAGAGACGTCCAGAGCATAAGTTACCTTACCAATGACAGGCGGCTGAACGACCACCGCTGTCGGGCAATTCTCCAGTACCTCGGTGCTGGCTTAATCTTAGACACCCGTGGGTTGAGTCCTGGCTGCGGGATGAGTTTCGAGTCGTGAATAGAATATTTCACCTTTATTCAGCGACCTCGGATTTGTTGTGAGCCGCTGCCGCGAGCCGCCCTGTCCCCGTCTGCACCGTCGATGAGATTGACCATGGACGAGCGGGTAATCGATGTGCCGCATTGGGAAGCATTGCGTCTTCGAACCTGCAGGAGGAGAGCGCTTCTGCGGGCACGGACAGGTGACGGCAGGCCGCCCGCGATCTAACTGGCGCCTCCTGCCGCCCAGCGGCTGCGTCGGTTTCCGCTAAGCGCAAGGCGTGCTTCGCGAGGATCGCTGTGAACGCTGCAGCGAGTGAGTGAGGCCGGGTCGGGCTTTTTTGCTGCAGCGCACGGCCTGTTCCCAATTCAAGAAGCGGGATGAGGGATGCGATGCCATCATCGCGCCGTGGCAGTTGCAGCGGAAGGGAGTCTCTCCGCTGTGGGCAGATAAGAATACCATCGGGAATGACAAGTCCGTTCTAACGAGGGTTCGGCGGATGCCACGCAAGATGGTTGGCGCCCGCTTTTCGATAGCATGCAGGAACCAGTGGGCAGGCTGCCATCCTGATGAAAACGTTTGGCCGTCGAACGGGGAAGGAACGACGCCCGTCGTCGGCAAAGTCGTCCTCTTTGGGAAGGGGGCTCAGGGCGGGTTTCTCCTTCCCCCGCTCTCGGAAGCTTCGGTGCATGAGCCAATGGACCCACCCCTCCCGCAGCAATTACGGGGAACTTCCAGGCACAAGGCCTCGGTTCCCCGCTCAAAGTTTCAGGAACAGGAAACAGCACTCCATCATCGCGTTTGTGAGTGGCGGGACGAGAACAGCCGCTCACCGCCTACTCGTATGTACCTGGTACTCAGCACACACCTCACGGCGAGACAGGGAACTTTCGCTGTCAAACCTCCTCACCACGAGGCAGATCTTGTCGCAGACGACAGCGCTGTCTTTGACGGCGAGACAGCTTGTTGAGTATCCCCTCCGAACAGTAGTTGTGAAGACACTAAACCATTCAGTCTGCCCGCCTGTTTCTTTCGAGCTCTGAACATCCGAGTCACATCAACAGACCCTCGTAGATCGCAGCGGATCCCGAGTCTCTGTGCGTCTTTTTCGGAATTCGAGGTCAGTTGGCCGCCCGGTCGATTCTGTCACTGTCCCCAAGATCCCCTCTCTGCGTGCACTGCGCTAATGTAGGCCATCATATTGCCCAATGGTGAGTGTTCAGGCACACATTAACCATGTGCGCACCATACTTTTTGTGGCTGTCACTGGCCCCCCCGTGATGCAAGTACGGAGTAATCCGTACTTGAGTACATTCCAGGCGTGCTGCCCCTGTCCCTGTACATGTACAGCGTGGAAGGGCCCGATCGCCGAGGACCGTTGATTGCCCTGCTCACCCTGTCAGGTTGGCTCGTTTTGGCTGGCGGGCGCACCAAAAGCACGCACCCACAATCTGCGAGCACTTAGCTGCCGCCCGCGCCAATCCCCAGCGATAAGAACGAGCCCTGGCAAGACAGCATCGTTTCAGAAATCCGCGCTGCAGGTGCAGGCTGGCGAGCCCGGTGCCCAACCCGTTGGCGACGGCCGATGCCAGCGCACTGCCTCCCTGCCTCCCCTCCGCCAGCACACCTCCCACGGCTAATAAGCTTACACTGGTGCCACACCCAGTAACATCTGGTATCGGCCTTGCAGGAAACTCAGCCCGTAGATCCCTGCTGCACGTCGTTTGGGCCCATGCACGGCCCTTCCACTAGTGCGCGTGTAGTTCGGACACAGACGCACCACCATTGCCCCGAAAGGCGGATGGCGATGGCGTGGCGGCATGGGGGGCAGGGAGCCAAGGGTGGGTATGGGTAAGGTACGCAGTAGTGGACGGAGCACACCACGCTGGGGATGGTAGGTTAGGTATATCTGCCGTCTTGTCCACCTTTTTCCTGCTTCTTGCGAGGAGGAAACCTCACCTTGCCTATTTCTGTAATGGCTCGGCAGGCTGCACACCGCACCATCCCGTGGTGAACCGTGGCCCCCCTCCCCCTCCTCCTACCTCAGGACTGGTTTTAGACGCGGGAGCCCCTCATCTCCCCGTCTGCTTTCTTTGTTTCCCTCGTCCCTCGCTACCGCCCTCCCGCCAGCCCGCTCGACGCAAGCCCTCGGCCTCGGTGCCCCGGACTGATGCCGCCCCTCCAGCAACTCGGGCTGCTTGGTCTTTGACTTTTGACTTGCCTCGCCAGCGTTAGTTTCCCATTCTTTTATATCTGAATAGCTACCTTCTCCATTCTCCGCCCAACCTCGCGGACGCCGCTACTCTTGGCTTGGAAGAGGGGTGTGTCCCCTTGTACGAGACTCCAGATGGCTGGCTAGTACTTGGACATGCCTGCTTTTTTCGACTCCTCATCCTACCTCCTCTAGGGCCCGCACCCAGGGAGGAGAGGTGCCATGGTCCGGCCAGTGCCTACAGCGCTGCTGTGCGCGGCTGTGTTCGCATGGACTGCTGCAGCGCGGGTGGTGATGTTTGGTGATGGTGCCCACGACCCAACCCAGCGCTTGGAACCTCTGCCCGAGCCTGTGTTTGGTCCGCCATGGCTCTTTCCGGGCAACACAAAAACCGCCACAACCACGACGACACTGACAATCTCCATGCCAGGGTCCACAAGTCTCCCCTCGCTCACTTCAAGCGGGCCCCTCGGGACTACTACGCCTGCTCCTGGCGGTGGCAGCCCCCAGTCTCCTTCCAGCGGAGCCCTCGTGACGGCTACTATGCCCACGGCTACCACCGCATCATCAGGGCTCCAGACCACCACGACCGATATCTCCAACGCCGCAGGCTCCTCCAGCGATGGTGACGGCGGGGTCACGAGCAACAGGACGCTCGTCATCACCCTGAGCACTGTGCTCTCGGCGGTGGGGCTGGCCCTGCTCGTGGGCACTATCTTGCTCTGCTGGAGAGCCCGACGACGTCGCCTGCCCTTCCTTGCGCGGGGCGTGTCACCCATCGACGACGACGAGATCGAGCGGTGGAAGGGAGCAGGCCGCAGGGGCGAGAAGGCCGGCTTCCATGGCGGTGATACCGACGTCGAGGCAGATGCTGTCCTGCACAAGGAAACGGCCGCCCCGTCGCACGCCAAGCACTCGTCAACGAGCTCGGTGAAGAAGCCGCCCAGCGTGATTGTCTACAGCAGTCCCCGTCAGAGTCAGGGCGGCGCCCGCCACTCAACCGACGCCGAGTCCCGGCGCTCTTTCACTCAGAACCACCCCTCGGTCCACGTATACGGGGGCAAGTCGAGCTTCGACAAGGCCCTCCCGCAGACACCAATCCAAGCACGGGCCCCCAACGCCCGCGCAGGCCTCACGGACGAGTCCGTCCCAGGTGACGAGCCCTTCCTGCCGGGCCCAAAGCGCACCCCGTCCCGCCTCTCCAAGATCCCGCCCAACTCCGCGATGGGCCGGCGAGCCCACCACGCGCGGGCGCGCAGCTCCCGCAGCAGCACCCGCAGCTTCGGGGACTCGTATTACCCCTACGGCGCCGGCTCCGAGTTGGAGCTCTCGCCGCGCCACTCGCACGACCACGTCGTCCCCGCGCGGCACAGCAGCGGCAGTCGCTCGCGGAGCTACGGCGGCGGGCCGCGGAGCAGCCACTCGCGGGTCTACTCGTCGTCGTCGATCCCGCCGCGGCTGTCGTTTGGCGACGAGATGCTGCTCGGCGGGCTGTCGCCGGCGCGGCCGAGGTTTAACGGCGACGGGGAGATTGGACGGGCTATTGGGTAGTTCTATGCCGGCTGCGCAGTGACTTCCTCAGCTGTCTGTGTGACGGACAGGCTTTTTATCTATACGACCTCGGATCGAACGATTTCGTTTCTTTGGGGCTTTCGTCTCGCTCCATCGACTGAGCGAGCGGACCCTGCCTTTTTTTGTTTGCGATACCTTGCCCAGCTCATCTTCGACTGGCAGGCGGAGGGAGAGCAACAAGTTTTGTGGCGGGCTGGAGAATGAGATTCTCGCCTTGGCCTTTGGAGTTGAGGACAGCTGAGTCGGCTGATGAATGATGAAAGGCGATGGATATACCCTGGGAAGGAGCAGATCATGTTTATTGTATCATACTGGGTACTCCCATAGCCGGCCTGGACGGCCCGATTTCTACTTGACGAAGCACGTTGCCGGTGATCGTACCTACAAGACAAGTTATGCACGTGGCGGCGGATGTTCGAGGAACACATCAGCTCATGTAAATGAAAACACGACTTACCATGATATGCTTCTGCTCCGTTTCTCAACATTCTCACCTCAGAAACATATCAACAATAGCAACAACTCGCGTTATTGGCTCATGGCGCATTGTCGGATTGTCCGATGTGGTAAAACACCGACACCCGACGTCTCTCGCTCAATTCTGCCCTTTGCTCTTCCATATACCGTGTTTGACGGCTTGGATGATGAGAATAGTGGGTTCCTTGTACTGTGTGAGGCGCAGCTCACTGACAAGTGTAAGATGTTGAAGCGACACCCTTGGTTCACGACAACGCCAGAAGACCACACGAATGACTTACACCAAGCGTCAATATACAAGGCCAGGTTGATTGTTTCTCATGCACGAAGCACCGTTTAGATCTCGCCAAGGAAGTTGGTGATCACGGGTGGGCGTGGTATGTGGTACCGGTATTTTACACAGTTGGGGAGACCCCTGGTCTGCTGAGGAAAGGGTCGTGGTACGCGTTAATGGCAGCGCGACGACGCGCCGCAAATTTCCCCACAGCCGCTAGCAACCTCCCAAGCTTGATGAGGCATGCTTCCTGCATGGATTGACAACAGAACCCTAATACCCCAGACATCGCTCGACTGCAAACTACGGCGGCACTGTAGTATTTCAAGCGGCCTACGGTGACTCTTTTACCCCGGCGACCACTCAAAATTCCAGCCCGTTCAAGACCAGATCCAAGCGCAAACCCCGGGCGCGACACCCAATAGTCAGCGCAATCATGCCCTCGCGCAAGAGCGACGTTCGCCGAAGCGATGTATCCGCCGCAAGGTTCGTTCTCGCCGACGAGGACAGCACCATGACGACCGAGTCTCCCGCCGAGGCGCCACCACCACCCGCCGCAGAAGAAGCCTCTGTTTCAGGCTCAACCCCCGCTCCGCGTCAGCCATCAGCCGACAAAAAAGACAAGGACAAGGACAAGGAGAAAGAGAAAGAGAAGGAGAAGGAGAAGGAAAGAGAGAGAGAGAGGGAGAGAGATGCGCTGACTATTGAGGTGCGCCTGTCATCCTCCGGGGCTGTGTTCATCACCCGTGAATCGAGGCGAAGGCTGACCACGGACCGTGACTGCGATAGGACCTTACACTGCCAAAATCCATCATAACACGCTTGGCCAAGGGCGTGTTACCGTCAAACACGCAAATACAAGCCAATGCTATTCTGGCACTCACAAAGAGTGCCACAGTATTCATAAACCACCTCGCAAATGCGTAAGCCCTACCCATGCCTCAAAACTGGCCGTGCTTGTCTAACTCGTCTCAACAAACAGCGCCAACGAATCCACCCTTGCCGCAAACAAGAAGACCATCATGCCCGCCGACGTCTTCAAAGCGCTCGACGACATCGAGTACGGCTTCATGCGCGAGAGGCTCGAGGCCGAGTTTGCGAGTAAGCCCCAAGCCCCGCCCACCCCTCATCTGCCCTTATCGACGTACCTAACCTCCCGCCGCAGAGTTCAACGAAGTCCAGACCTCCAAGCGCTCCACCTACCGCAAGAAGGTCGCCGCCGCGAAGAAGGCCTCCGCCGGCGGGGAAGCCGGTGGCGCCAGCCAGGACACCGACGCGGGCGGCGCCTCGGCGTCGTTCGCTGACGTGTCCATGTTGAGCATAGCCTCGACCAACGGTGGCGGTGTCGGCGACGAGACGGACCACAGTATGCTCCACCCGCCGGCGGCGTCCACACCGGGCGGTGCCGGGCAGGCGAGGCTGGCCAAGAAGGCGCGGCTGGACCCTGGTTCTACCTTTACGGGGGGTGGGGGGTCGAGGATGGAGGTGGATGAGGAAGGGGAGGGGGAGGAGGAGGTGTCGGATGCGGAAACTGTGCCTGAGGAGCAGGAGGAAGAAGAAGAGGAGGAAGAGGAGGAGCAGGAGGAGGAGGAGGAGGAGGAGGAGGAGGAGGAGGATGAGGAAGGGGAGGACGGAAATGAAGAGGGGGATGAGCTCGAGGCGCGGGCTGCGAGAGAGGACGAGGACGAGGCATTAGACGATGATAGCGACTAGCGTGTCGGGTTTTATGGAGTGGGAATACATTGCTCATGGATGGATAGGCACCGGGCTTCGCTGAGCCGGTCAATTGAGTGCACGCTCGATCGTACGAGACATATGGGTCGTGATTCTCTTGGACTGTTCCAGCTCCAGGGACCACGTAAACTCAAACCCAATTACAAGTACGCCCGGTATAGTTTCCGCTCCGTTACAAGACTGCGTTGACAATCCATCCAAACGGACCGCTTGCCGATACAAATGTGCAGCTTTCAGCCCTCATTGGCTGTCTGTACTTTTTGGAGGTCTCAGAACACGGACGCGCTAAGCGCAGCCCTGCCTGGTGGTATTACGGCCTCTTCTCTCTCCTATCACATAGTATGCGTCCAGCGACCTCACACGGTTGCATTATTGTGAGCAGATTCTGTCAGGGTGGTCATGTTGACTCCAAACAAAGATTCTGTGTAACTGGGCTAGCCCAACGGCAGCTCGGAACGATGGGTGCGATCAGTAAGCCGGTCCAGTAACCTTCCGTGCTGGCATCTGCCTCCGGTGTACTGCGTATTGGTATCGGAGCCATCGTGTCAGCTACAACGGTAGCTAAACCGCCGTTACACGTGTCACGTTGCACAGAGCTTCAAAACGTGAGAGAATGAGGCGGTGGCATCGGGTGCCGCGGCAGAGGCTCCAACAAACCTATGCACCAGTCCGGATGCCAAAGCTTCCGCATCACATGCTCTGAGTTATGTAACAGAAAGGTCTTGTTTGCTCTCGAAATCCAAAACTCAAGCCAACAGTATGCCTCAGAAACTAGTACCAGCGCAACGAAACCACCAATGACCGGGGTATCGCAAGCCAGTCAAGAGTGCCAAGCACCAAGCAGGAAACCACAAGTATACCAGTAAGATCCAAGGTGCTTTGCTCGCCCGCGTGTTATGATATGGAATGCATGTTGCCAACGAACGAATTGATGTCCCAAACCCACTCAGTGCCCATCACATCCAAGCCCACCGGATCCATGCATAGAGAACAGCGCTACAAACTGAGAACCTAAATGAATAGAACAGCACAGTGAGACGAGCCGGAATTATACCAGACCAAGCCAACCCAAAGCAGACTGCAAATCATAAGCCAAGCAGAAAACGCAAGGACTCGACCCTCACACAGTGAGGACCCAAGTCGAACACACAGACAGCAGGAGGTGTCTCAACACAAGCACACGCGGCAGGAATATAAAGAGGCAACAGAACGCTATTGTAGTCAGGACCCGGCACAGGAGACTCCGACACAATGCTGTCCAAGGGGCTGCGCGCGGAAAGGGAAACAAATCACCGGTAGCAGAAACTCAGAACGAGGGAAGCATTGCAGGACTAAAGACACGCAACGAAGAGAAGCAAATGGAGGCGGCCGATGTGACACGAACAAATTGACTGAGATTGCCCTTCCACACATGTGCGCATTGCCGTCAGGATAGGAACCACCCAGTTCAGCCCAGCCAGAAACTCCCTTATCCATGAGGATTAATCGACACGAGGCGACAAAAGCTCGCAGGAGAAAAAATGAAGCCGATTGAACGGGATAGGTCGAAATGAAGAGGAAAAAGAAGTGAAGCATGAAAAGCTACTCTGTCTAGCCCAAAGGGCACCGTCCTGCCGCCGCTCGTATCCCATCTCGTGCGCCACTCATCATACTCATCAACCTGTCCCCACCGGTCCCCACCGGTCACACGGTTTGAGTCGAGAGCAGATAACGGCCGTATAGCACACGCAACGTTGCCTGTCGTATCATGAGGCCGGTGTATCGCGCAGGGTGATGCCAACCGAGAGTTTCATTGAGGGTTATCGTGGGCGTCATGTCTGGTGGTGAATCATGGGGACGTCGGCGGCGAAGTGAGCGAGCCATCGAAACGAAGAAGGAAGAAACGGGCAAAGAGCCAAAGCTTGGGAAGAGAATTGAAAGAAGAGAAAGAGGAAACAGAAGAGGTATCACAGAACGATAACAAGTGAAACACAAGCCCTCCCTCCCCAAGACTCCCCTAGCACTGTAGGAGACCTTTCCTCCTCCTGCCACGGCCGGAATTTGCAACCTAACCAACCACGCACGATGAACCTTCCAGGATCTCCGAAATGCGAACAGATCCCGCCGGAGACGTATAATCACAGCATCGTAACAATCGGCCGATCACACCGCTCAACGGTTCCGGCACAATGTAAGAGCGCGCCCGGTCCGTGCCAGAAATCCCACTTCGAAGAGTAACTCTCCTCAACCTAAAATCGCACACTCACTGCGGCTGATTCGCCCACCACTGGCCGGGCGCCTGCGACTGGGACCACGCCTGCGTGACGGCGGGCGCCTGGGGGCTCTGGTGCATGTACTGGCGCGGGGTCTGGTCGGCCGAGTACATACCCTGCGTGGCGGCGGCGGCGCCGCCGTAGCCTTGCCCGGCCATGCCCGGCATGCCCGAATACGACAAGCCGCCGCCGCCCGGCTGCGGGACGGGGCCCGAAGCGCTCGAGTGGCGTAGTTGTTGCTGTTGCGGGGCGGGCGACTGTTGCTGCGGGTGCTGTTGGTGCTGTTGATGCTGCTGGTGCGGATGCGGCGACTGCTGCGACTGTGTAGTGTAGGCCGAGTAGCCGCCGTGCTGGGGCGTCTGCGGCGTCGGCGGCCACATCTGGCTCTGCGTATAGCTGTAGTTCTGCGTCGTCTGCGGGAGCGTCGCCGCCGAACCCGACGACGGGTATGTCGGCCTCGACGAGCTCTGGCCGACGGGGTTCTGCGCGTGAATGGGCTGCGAATACGGCGCGGCCGTCATCATCATGGGGCTCTGGTTTGGGACAATGCCGGGCTGCTGCAGGCTGGTGGTGCTGGTGTGGGAAGCCGGGCCGGGGCGGCTTGTCGGCACCGTCGCGTCGGCAGAGCTGACGGGTTGGCTGAGTGTCGTCGTCGGGGGTGGCTGCTCGTGCGGCCGGCGCCAGATGTTCTGCATGTAGTCGTTGCGCATGTCTCGCTGCTGGTTGACGGACCGGTTGAATTCGGCCGCGTGGTGGGCCTGGGCATGCAGCTCTGATATCGGAGACGGCTGGATCCGGTCCTGGTACGGCGGCCCGGTGATCTCCTGCCGTGGGCCGGTCTTCAGAATGCTCGAGTAGTCCCGGCTCCGCGTATCGTTGTAGTCTGGTCCTAGTGTTATCACGGGCATTTTGGTCGAGCTCCCCGGCGGTGCGCCAATCATACCTGGTTGCACGAGTTGCGGCTGGGGGGCGCCGCCGAACTGACCCGGGGTGGTGCTGTAAACGATCTCGCCGTGCGGGGCTCCCAGGATCGAGGCGCTATGGTTGGCCTCGGCCTCGCGGGCCTTGGAAGCGCCAGGCCGCTTCTCGCCAGCCGGGTCGGCCTCAGTGAAGCCTTGCTTGCGTGCCTTCGTCTCCCAGTAGTCGTCCCGGACCCGCCGGCCGTTCACGATGACGCGGCTCCCAAATTGCCGGAACATGCTCCGGGCCGTCACGATGGCAATCTGGCGCGATCGGTAAGAAAACGGCAGGATCTCCTGGGACACCAAATCATCCTTCTCCACCTGGCTCGCGATGATCTTGTACAGCGACCTGTTCTTGTTGAAGAGCAGGTACGAGTCCCGGTACCCGAGCACGCGCGCGCACTCGGTGGCGAGCATGAACAGCTTATCCCCGCGGTTCGGGACGAGGAAGGTCCGGCATCGGTACTCGCGGTTGCCCGTCAGCTGGCCGTTGGGCAGCACCTTCTTCTCGCCTGCCTCGTCGATCTCGCGCGGCAGATACTCGTCTCCGCCGGGACCGAGCTGGTCGGTCGTGTGATCGCGCACCGTCGGCAGCGCCTTCAGGGTCGATTTCGTCGGGGTCGACTTGGGTGGCGACGCCTGGGGCGGCGCGTAGGTGGGCGTCTGGGCCGGCAGGGGCACATTCTGGCTCTGGGGGGTCTGCGGAGGGACAGTTTGCGGGGTGGGCGGCAGAGGCGGGATGGATGCCGCGGCACTCTCGGGAACGCCCCCAGACTGTCGGGACTTCATCGGTCTTCCTCTCTTCCTCGGCTTGTCACCACCTGCGTATACGCGACACGGGCACCGTCAGCATGTGGTTCCTCCTTCCCAAGTCCTACACACGGGGTCGCACGACTATGAGGGGTGTGACGCAAGTCGGTCGCTCCGGTGGCAGGAAACCGCAGGCACACAGAGACACAACACAGAACATACCGTCATCACCAGCCGAGCCTGGCGGCCCTGCGTCCCCGAAATCGTCGGGGGAGCGGCTCCGCTTGACGCCCCGTGACACGGGTTCGAGCAATTCTGTCGGGAGAAAACAGTCAGCACGGGCGCGGGGATGTCGGAGGTCCCAGGCGGGGAAGGGGTTGAAAGCTGCGTCGGGTTGGAGGGCGGCCACGCAGATGCTGATGGGTGAATGGAACAGGAGAGTGCATGCGTGCAGCGAGCGAATAGCCCAGGGCGAGAATCGCATCGTGCGACGCGCGCCCCAGACCGCGCGCGCGAACACAGGCGCGGCGATCGCACGCCTCACCTCACCCGTGGCGCGACGGCCCAGCCACGGACGGAGCGCAGGCGCAGGCGCAGGCACCATCGCTAAAGCAGCGAAACGCGGCGGGGCAGTTCAGTGACGTACCTGTGTTGAGCGCAGCGGGATTGATCGTTGCACTGTCGGCGCCGTTGGGCTGCGCAGCGTACATCAGAGCCGTCGACGTCGACCACGCCGATGGGTCTTGCGAAACGACGTGTCTTGATATAGTTGGGCCCCGGGCGGCGGGCTGCTGGGGACGAGGGGGAACACAAGGGCCGTCGTCAGGCGGCTCCTCCTCGCTCGCTGTGCTCACTGGCAGTCCTGGTGGACCGTGGAATGCACGGGCGCGCTGGATGGTGGCAGGCAAGGATGGGCGGAATGCGCATGCATATGGTTGGCTGCTGCCGATGGAAACGCGGGCCTTGTCGAATGAAAGGCAGAGGTTAAAAGATAAAAAAAAAAAGAAGGTTTGGCGGATGGGATGGAAAGGCTGGCTGGCTGGCAGGGTGCGCGGGCGGTGCCTTCCAGGTTCCCATTCCCTGTTGACCTGCACTTGTCGCAGCCTTTGACTCGTCGATTTCTCTGCCTGCTGGAACTGGAACTTCCATCCAGCCAGGCCAGGAGCGACCAGTGGTCGTCTGCTGGGCCACGGGCGGCGTGTGCCAAGCAACCTAGCGCACACGCCCATGTCAAGAACGGAGAGCACCTGAGAGAGCTGCAGCGCCGACGCAATGCGCCGGTAACGTCAGTCAGTCAACTTAACGTTAGCGCTCTGCTATTCCTCATCGAGATATGGCTTGGCGGATGCCCAGCCACGGCCAGCCATCGCGGGGCCCGTAGAAAGACTGCGTTCACGGCAGCCGCGTGGTTATATCTTTACAGCTCGTTCGTTCACTAACACGAGCTGCGGGAGCCCCGATGCGGATAGCAACACGCTACCCACGGATACCGCGCCCGGAGAGCCGGGAGTGCCACAGATAGAAGCTATTGGCTATGGTGTTCATCTGGTTGGTACATCAATGGCAGAGCGCCCTGTCTCGTTGGAGATTCCTCGAAGAAGAACTTGTCGTCAGTCGATTTTCGTGTCCAGTTGTCTACCCGTGTAATCCGTATAGTTGTGTCGTATCCGTTCTCTGTTGCAATCAACTGTGTTCGAGTGCCGTGCGGAGTAGCATCGCCCCAAATCTCGGGAAGAAGGGTGGGTTTCGTCTCGTTGGTGACGACAAGACGACGGGAAGACGGGGTGCGTTGAACGACATAACATACTAGTACTGCGTAGTACAGGTCACTCCAATATCTGAAAGTGCGTGGCAGAGTCTTCGCACTCCTGAAGATTTCAAGATGCGAGGAACGGAGTACGGAATACACAGCACTCGCAGTATACAACAGCACGTTGTGTACGCAGTACATGACGCCCGTTGGAGGTAAAGATTCGGACAAGCAGCAACTCTCGCGACGCATCTTGTCGGCGTTGCGAGAGCATGGGCTGCTGGTGGCTGAGAGCACACCGGGCGTACGCAGTAGAGCGCCGGCGAGAGCAGGGTTCATGAGTACGAACAAGGGTGTGCTTCCAGGTTCGCTGCTAGCGGTGCCGAGGTACCCCCGCACCGGACAGGGCTCGTTACGGTGTCAGTCATCAGTGGACACAGTACTTGGTACCACCACGATGGAAGGCTGAGAGAACGGACGGCTGGTAAAGCTTGCGCATCCACTAATTATATGGTTCACACGTGTACTTTGTATGTTTGTATGGCCGATGAGGTTGATACGGAGGACCGGACTCGTTGTGGCAATCTCGAGCGGTGTGCGCAGAGGTTGGGTCAAAGCCGATCTTGCAGTTCGGAAACGGATAGAAGATGGAGCGCTCCCGTCAACGAACATTCAAGTCGCAACTTGCTTGCGAGTGAGACGCGCTGTCACCTGAGTCGTCAGGTGCGAGTCGGCTGCAGCGCCAATGCGATGAGGGGGTGTTGTCAGGTCCGTTCATTGGTATCTCCCAGCAGCTCGGGCGCCGCACTGCCAGACTCCTCTCATCATCATGCTGCTGCGGCTTGCTTCTTCCCGGCTCGATCCGAAGTCGACCGACCTGCTTCGACCCCGCAGCGGCTGCTGGGCTGTGCAGGCAAGCGGCATCGAAATGAAATTACCATGCCTGAAGACCTGGATGGCAAGATAAAGGTACTGTGCACTGTGGACGCGGAGCAGACCCGACAGTCAGTCAAGCCTCCCTTTCCGACACCAGCGACATGCGCCCATCGCCGTTCAAAGTTCAAATCTGTACTTTGCCCGTGTCCCTGGTCATGCTGGCCGTACTTCTTTCTCTGCCACGACAGTAGTCTCCAAGACATGGTGAGCGCTTGGGCGGCTGCTCCTTGTTTGCGGGCTCGGATACTGGATCAGCTCCGGGGTGCGATACAGTCATGGGAGGACACTAGTGCAGTATGTACGCAGTAAGTTGGGATCTGAGACATCGCATGGGGAATACTGCGTACAGAGGCAACTTGCTCACCCGATAGCGTTACGTTGCACTGTACGGTTAGCACCATACCTGCAAGCCGACACAAAGAGACAGGAATCTTCCGATATGACGACCCCTTGAGCTCTCCACGCCGCAGAGTCGAGTCCTCATTCTCAGTGCTGAAAGCGCTCCGAATCCCCGGCCGTCGTCCCATCACAACAAGTAAGTAGCTTACATCTGGAGATAAAGTCCTATGGAAGACACGAGCGTGTCTTCCAACTCTTGCTTCCTCAGATCGCATGCCAGACGAATCGCTCCCGACCCGCGAGGAAGCAGGTAATCGTTGAAGCTGCTGCCGCTCGCTGGCAGGGGTGTAGCCCGTCCAAGAAAACCGCCCGAGATGGGACTCATTGGCGGGCTTGTTGCACCGCATGGCGTCTGAGATGAGGTCAGCCTGCAGCCGAACAAAGAAAGAACGCGCACCATCCCCGTCCAGATAGGGCGTGCCCACCCGATGTCAGCTTGATTTTCCTGCTCCGGACACCCGACAGCTGCATCACATGGAGAGTCACGATCCAACGAGCGATATGTATGTCTCACCACGGATTCGGCAACCGTTATGGCCTGCGCACAAATGACCCTGTCGACGGGCCCCGGCGTTATCGCGCCTGCTACACTATGCAGTAGTGACGCGCGCCCCCAGATGACTTCTTGTGATTGAACGGATTGTGCGATGAGTAGACTTGCATCCACCGACCTCGATATCCCCCGATTCCCGCGCGGCCAAAGACACCCGCGGCGGGGTCACGAATACACAGTACACAGTACTCAGAATTCCGTACATACCTGACGCGTGCTGCGCGCCCTCTCCGCGCGACGGATCCGTCAGCTGCCAATATTGTCTCGTCGATGCCCGTTTGATTGGCTGGTTGCTCGGCGATCCGGGAGCGAGGATGACGCCACAGCTGAAACCGCCCCGGGATGCCTTTGGGACCCACTGCCCGGCGGAAGACGCGGTGAACTTGAACGTCCCGCGCCTCCCGAGGCACTGTCAACATCGGCATCTTCGCAAGGGAGATAAGGCGCAGCTGCTACGTGACGAACAGGAGGGGCGACGCGGGCGTTGCGCCGGCTGACTGATGTCCTCCGTTCGGAGTACTGTGCATCCGGATCGCGGATATCCCATCAAGCAAGCGCGCTCGTGGTGACGGGACCAGCCCTGGAGGCTGGAGCCTTGCGAGATGAAAGCCCGGGCGAATCAGGCGTCGCCGAGACAGCATCTTGGCATGCGCCAGGCGCCGGTTCGCAGTTGGTTCCTATCGGCAATTATCCTTTCGCCCTTTCGCTGAAGCATAGCCCCGCGGTCATCATTACCAGCGACAAAGCCGTTGGATATTCATCGTCTGTCACCGGTGTGAAATCGTTTCGCTGAACAAGACGAGATGTCGCGCCATGTGACGCGTGGGTTCCACGACCGCTGAGGGGACGAGCTAGCGCGTGTCAGTCTGCTGCGAGCCCTCCACACACAGAATCCGGGGGAGGCCGCGGAACAAGTGAGCATGATGGTGGGGCGCGACGACGGCTTGGCCAAGAGACGGGTTGGCAGGCCCCAAGCAGCGCATGGGAGGGGCAGGTGGGGCGCAAGTCCAGAGACCGACAGGGGTGCAAGCGAGCGTTCAGCGACTTGGGCTTGGCGCTAACTGCACTCCGGGCCGTTCGATTGGCCAAACCCCAGCTGCAGCGCCCATGACACACGGGCCACTTCCCACTTCATGCAAATCATGAAGTTTCCCCGCCTTCACGCCCCCAGCTTCAATCCATGAACGCCCCTCCTTCTCGGATTGGAGAGAAGCTCCAAGTTGAGTCTTGCCCCCCCGCCATCTTGCACCGCAAATTCCATGCGCACACCGGTCTGGCGGACGGAGAGTCTGAACGGTGCGGTGCATGTGCTGGAGTTGGCGACTAGCAACCCCTTTCGTTTTTCAACGCGCTCAATTTGATCTCAGCGAGAGCGTCAGTCAAGCCTGGAAGTTCCATGGCCACAACTACCCCGCCGCGGCGCCGTCAAGCGCTTTTCGTAGGATGAACGACGCCCCCAATCAAAGCACTGGCGTTGTCGAACATCAAACATATAACACACTGGTACTGTGTACTGTGTACTGTGTATACACCACATACACCCGCAACGGCGCACACCCGGCATCTGCAGGAGGAGGCTGCCTTCCCACCTGGCTCGGTCGTCCGCTGCAAGTGCGTTCCCTTAGGAGTGGACCCTCTGCAGCGTGGTGATGGGTGGTTGTTGGCATGGGAGCATGGGTCCCGTCTCTGCCCGCGATCTGCTTGGGCAGCCCAGGCGAGCCGGGGGAGAGCTGCACGGGCTTCCCTTTCCCTCCCTCCCTGATCCTTTGCAGCGCACCTGGCGGCGGCCCCTTCCCGCTCCTGCAGCAGGTGGAGGCCTTGTCTCTCCACTGTGGCTGCCACGGCTCGAGACGAGACTGTACCTCCGTACTTGTGCACACGCCAGCGGCCCCCCTCCCCCACCACTCACACCACCTGCATTCGCGGGCTCATGTAAGTCATCCGCTTGTCGACACCACCTTCGAGAGCAGGCCCTCTGGTACCTGTTATCTGCCGGCTTGGTGGTCTGCCTTGGGCCAAACTGCGTCCAGAAACCGCCACGGGGGGCCAGCCGTTCCATGGAATCCGATTGCCCACGGCCAGGTCCACGGGTCGACCACCCGCCATCTCCCGTGCAGACGATACCACCCGGCCCATTGCTTGACTCGTTTGACCACTTGTCAGTTCTCAACCCAGAACCAAGGCTTGCTGCTTCCAGGAAACGATAGTGGGTGGGACTGGGAGATCAGGCGGGCGCTAAATGCATGCCCAGCACGCACTCTCGGCACTTTCCAGACACAGAAATACAAGTACACGTGTGCACTGAGATCACTTGCACGGGAAAAGACGACGTCCCTACGCCAGTTACATACTTCACTTTCAGGCATGGATGCAACGGTGCGACTTCGAGCGCTTCCCCGCAAATGCCGCATCAGGACGATCCCTCCGGGCTGGCTGTTCATGGAAAGAAAGCTGTCGCTTACTTGTACAAGTAGCTATCCGGCTGACGGAGTACGGAGTGTAGGTCCACGCCCGAGGTGCACGGCGACGCGGCCGCCAGCTTGCCGGTGCAGATGCGCCTGCAAGCCTCCGTCTCACGTTCAGCGCATCGAGACAAGACGGGAAAGCGGGCCTTCCGCGTTGCTTACATACCTCTTAGATACTGGGTAGAGGGCTTGCATGTCGGCGTTGCACAGGTATCTTAAGCAGGCTAAGCGGGACCCTCGCATCCCGTGCCCCAAAAGTGCATCTTCTCGCTTGCGCAAAGCGCCACCAACTCTCCGCGTCCGCCGATACCCCTCGCGAGCTGCCTCGGGCGACATATCACACAGGGCCGCGTTTCCTGGTACCCCGTCGACGACGCAGCCTCACAACGGCGTCGGACGATTCCGCCGCTCCCGTGGCCAGAGCCCTGCGGTAGCCTCGACTCAGTAACCCGCGGCCAGCATGCGGAGGTTAGCTGACCGTCTGCCTGCCCTGCTGTGGCGAGCCAGCCTAGGCGCAACGACTCTCCAGCGAGGCCACAATCGCGGAGGAATCTATTTTTGGCATCGCACTTTGACCACTGGATATTGAAGGTTACCTCACTTACGAACACAACACAGTCGAAACATTCGATGCGAGCGCCTTCTATGACGGTCTCTCAACCGCGTCCGTGGCCCACCCCGACCCAAGATTCGGCTGCAGAAGCGAGGCATGGAATGGCAATCTGGCAAAATGCGCCGGTTGAATTCTGCGAAGATCTTTTGACGCGGCGAGTGTTCTCTGCAGGATCGCTTCTTCTGTATGGTTTGATATATGAACCGTCACCTGCACCGCTTCCTCCGAACGAGCAAAGTGGACAAACAACGGCTCATTCCGGCGCTGGGCCGTGTTGCGTCGTCGTCTGACATGCCAACGGGGTGATCTCATTGATCATTCACACGTACCAACCGTAACTGGTACAAATTGAACCCTGTCCTACTATATGGTAAGATAAGTGTACAGCTCCGGCGGGGCCTTGCAGTTTGCACAGATGGCACAGCCGGTTTGAAGAGCATTAAATCGTCTTGAGGGAGGAGACAGCCCCTGCCTGGACGTTTGGCTGGTTCGCTTGAGGACTGGAAAGGCCGTACACCTCGAGCAGTCGAGCGGTTGTTGTGATGATTTGGATTCTGACAGGCCACGCCGGTGGTCAATCCTAGTTTTCCCCTCGAACACACAGGTGGCAGCACTTCACCTTTCTGAAGATGCCCAGCGGGGAGCATGCCCCTCCTGCAACCCGGTGTACATGATGACGGTTCTTATCGATAGAGCTGCTTAGCGCCAGGCAGTCAGTGATTCGTCAGAGAAGCGCCCCATGCCCACCGCATCAGATGCATTCGTAATTCGTAGCGCAAGAACAACCGACAGCATCAAAAAATTCCAGGTGTGAGGGTGAGATTCATTATCCAGGGACCGCACTCACAACACCTTGAGACACTCGCACTTGTAGCAATCATTGAGTTTGGCTTCCTACAGACACAAACAAGACGCAGCGCGCTCTACCCCTCCATCTATCACCCAGCATGGCGAGCCTCAAGAGATCGCTCGACTCGGACCCGTTCGCGGCCAACATCTCGAGCAAAGTGTACGTGCGCTCAACAAAGAGCGGCAAAGTCCAAAAGATTGTGCGCGAGGTCTACCTCCGCCAGGACATTCCATGCTCGTCCAAACTATGTCAGACCTGCCTAAAGACCGCCCCAAGAGATGCCGCAGGCAGACGTGAGCCTGCCTTGTCCCAAGTCGCTGCGACGCAGCCTGAACGATTCTGAACGAGCCACTGACCTCTCTATAGCCACCACTTTCGTGCTCTCCGAAGCACCCGCCGGCACCAGTGTTTTCCCTCAGGGTCACTACCTGGTGCCGGACACCAATGCCTTCCTGACGGCCATGGATTTGTTTGAGCAGAGTGCGGCCTTCTACGACGTCGTCGTTTTGCAAGTCGTGCTCGAAGAGCTCCGAAACCGCTCCCTACCGCTCTACAACCGTCTCATCGGCCTAACAAAGAGCGAGGACAAGCGCTTCTACGTCTTCTTCAACGAGTTCCGCCTCGAGACCCACGTCGCCCGTCGGGAGGGCGAGTCGGTCAACGACCGGAATGACCGGGCCGTTCGCAAAGCGGTCGCCTGGTACGGCAAGCATCTGGCGCGCACCGCAACGGGGAAGGTTCCCGCCGTAGTCATGCTGAGCAACGACCGGGACAACCTGCGCAAGGCGAAGCAGGATGGCATTCCCGCATGCTCCCTAGCCGAGTACGTCAAGCAGCTCAAGGACGGTGAGAAGCTCCTGGACATGATTCCAGAGACCGAAGACCAGGATACCGTCAAGGAGAAGCGGTCCGGTGGACCCCTCTACCCGGAATACTTTAGCATGTCGAAGATGATGACAGGGGTGAAGAATGGGCTGCTGCACCAAGGCCTGTTTAACATTTCTCCCTACAACTACCTGGAAGGCTCAATCAGAGTCCCGGCTTTTCCGAAGCCGTTGCTCGTTCTGGGGAGGGAAAATATCAATCGTGCGATTGACGGTGATCTGGTAGTGGTGGAGGTCCTCCCTAAGGAGCAGTGGAAGGAGCCTTCGACCCAGGTGGTCGAGGAGGACGCTATCACCAAGAACGAGAACCCGGACGCCGAAGAGTCGGAAGACTTGGTCTCCGAAAAGGAACGCAAGGCGCTGCAGGAGGAGGTGAAGCGGACCCATAACAAGACCACCGAAGGCCACGCGCAACCCACTGCGAAGGTCGTCGGTGTGGTGAAACGGAACTGGCGCCAGTACGTCGGCCACATCGACCAGTCCTCGGTCAGCCAATCAACCCAACAAGGACGCAAGCAAGACACTGTCTTTGTCATTCCCATGGACAAGAAGATTCCAAAGATCCGGTTGCGCACGCGCCAGGTGGCCGAGCTGGTCGGCAAGCGGATCCTCGTCACCATCGATGCTTGGGATCGGGGCTCGCGCCACCCCAGCGGCCATTTCGTGCGGTCCCTCGGCGAGCTGGAGACGAAAGCTGCCGAGACCGAGGCCTTGTTGCTGGAGTACGATGTTCAATATCGGCCATTCCCCAAGACGGTTCTAGATTGCCTACCCAAGGAGGGCCACGACTGGCGGGTACCCCAAAGCACGGAAGATCCGGGGTGGAGAGACCGTGAAGATCTCCGAGGCCTACTCATCTGCAGCATTGACCC
Organism: Chaetomiaceae sp. R4402; assembly: GCA_023628555.1. Taxonomy (NCBI): domain Eukaryota; kingdom Fungi; phylum Ascomycota; class Sordariomycetes; order Sordariales; family Chaetomiaceae; species Chaetomiaceae sp. R4402. Next base: position 488,280 of record JAMAKO010000009.1, read on the forward strand.
TATCGGCTGTCAAGACATCGATGATGCTCTCCACTCGCGGCCGCTTCCGAACGGGAACATCGAGGTGGGCGTGCATATTGCCGATGTGTCCCACTTCGTCAAACCCAACAACGCCATGGATATCGAGGCAAGCATTCGCGGCACGACCGTGTACCTGGTTGACAAACGAATCGACATGCTTCCCATGTTGCTCGGCACAGATTTGTGCTCGCTCAAGCCCTACGTCGAGCGCTATGCCTTTTCGGTGCTCTGGGAGCTGTCGCCCGACGCCGACATCGTGAACGTGCGGTTCACTAAGTCGGTCATCAAGTCTCGCGAGGCATTCAGCTACGAGCAGGCACAGCTGAGAGTCGACGACCACTCGCAGCAGGATGACCTCACCAAGAGCATTCGAACCCTGCTCGCCTTGTCTCGGAAGCTCAAGCAAAAACGCATGGACGCAGGCGCCCTGAGCCTCTCTTCTCCCGAGATTAAGGTGCAGATGGAGTCCGAGACGTCAGACCCCATCGACGTCAAGACCAAGGAGCTGCTCGACACCATGTCTCTCGTCGAAGAATTCATGCTGCTCGCCAACGTCAGCGTGGCCCGCAAGATCCACGAGGCCTTCCCGCAGACGGCGATCCTCCGGCGGCACGGGGCGCCGCCCAAGACGAACTTTGACGAGCTCGCCAACCAGCTGCGGGTGAAGCGAGGCCTCGACCTGAGCGTCGAGTCCTCGCGCGCGCTGGCCGACTGCCTCGACGCGTGTGTCGACCCCAAGGAGCCCTTCTTCAACACGCTCGTGCGCATCATGGCGACGCGCTGCATGATGGCGGCCGAGTACTTCTGCTCCGGCACGCAGGCATACCCGGAGTTCCGCCACTACGGCCTCGCCAGCGAGATCTACACGCACTTCACGTCGCCGATCCGGCGGTACGCCGACCTGGTGGCGCACCGGCAGCTGGCCGCCGCCATCGGGTACGAGGCGGTCCACCCGAGCGTGCGCAGCCGCGGCCGGCTCGAGGCGGTCTGCAAGAACATCAACGTGCGCCACCGCAACGCGCAACTGGCCGGGCGCGCCAGCATCGCCTACTACGTCGGGCAGGCGCTCCGCGGCAAGGCCACCGAGGAGGACGGGTTCGTGCTCAAGATCTTCAGCAACGGCTTCGTCGTGCTCGTGCCGCGCTTCGGCATCGAAGGGCTCATCCGCCTGCGCGACCTGGCCGACCCGGAGCCGGCCGCCTCGTTCGACGCCGAGACGTACACGCTCGCGACGAGCGGCAGCAGGGAGCTCACCGTCGAGCTGTTCCAGAAGGTGCGCGTGCGGGTGACGGACCAGAAGGACGAGACGACGGGGAAGCGCGGCGTCAAGATGGAGCTTGTGAGCGTCTACTAAAGGGCCGGCGATTCTGGAATGAAAACGGAAGGCTTTGAATCAAACGAGGCGTCCGATGTGTAGTTGAGGGCAAAGAGTAACATTAGATGTACACAATCGACTCGTGAAAGAATCAACAATGAACGAGGACCAGTGATTCCGATCCCGAAGGCCCGTCTCATCAACTGTAGCTCTGTTGTAGCTCTGCCAATGCAATCATCGTAGAACCCCGAGAACGTAGCCTGTTGACGGCCTTCCCTTTCGTTTTTGACGCCTCAACGCCTCTAGCATGGGATCAAGACTGCCGATCTACCTTACACAACAGCGTGTGTGTGTCCCTTGCTTCATAACTCGACAAAGAAATAGAACCAGCAGATCAAACCACCAGCAATGATAAACCACCATGAAAACAGCTATTGCATCTCCACTTCATTCCCCCCCTCCGCTTCCGCATCCTCCTCACCTCCCCACAAACCCTCCAGCTTGAACTCCTTCGCCCACTCGGTCACAATCTCCTTCTGGTCCGCCACGACCTCCTCGTCGGCGTTCTTCGCCGCCTTGCCCTTCCCGTCTCCGACGGTGCCGGCGACTGGCAGCACGGGCGGGTCGATCCAGCCCTGTATCCTGCCGTCGCGCCAGTCGGTCACGACGGTCATGGCGGCGGCGGCGACGTTGGGCACGCCGCCGCGGCCGAGGCGGCCGCGCTTGCGGGCGACCTGGACCAAAAAGTCCATGGTCGCGTCGCCGCTGTCCGGGTTGGCGAGCAAAGGCGGCAGGTCATAGACCTGCGCCATGCGGTCCATTAGGTCCGGGGTGGCGGAGAGGCGCTTGAGGAGCAGGCTGACGGCTGGGACGGGGTCGTCGATCTGTTTCGGGGGCACGGCGTTGAGCAGGACGAGGTGGGCGTGGGCTTCAGTGGGGTTCTTCGGGACGAAGGTGGTTGTGGATGGGGCGGTGCCGGAGGCGGTGGAGGGGAAAACGATGCCCGGGGAATCCAGCAGCGTCAGCCGATTGTCGATCTTGACGGCACGGATGGAGGTGGTGACGCCGGCCTCGGCGCCGGCGGGGCAGGCGGCGCGCTGGTTGCGACCGCCGCCGAGGCGCGAGAGGAGGGCGTTGATGACGCTGGATTTGCCGACATTGGGGTAGCCGATGACGCCCACCGAGATGGCGCGCTTGAGGTTGCGCGAGGCGGCGTAGGACTTCAGAGCGCGGAAGAGAGTCGCACTGGTGCTCTGCACCGTCATGTCGCGGTGGTTGAAGGTATGGGCGTTGGGAGCCGGCCCGGAGGCGCGGAGCGGGAGGGTTGGGAAGTAGCGGCGCAGGTGTGCGAGCCAGCCGCGCAGGACCGGTGGCGGGATCAGGTCGACCTTGTTGAGAATCAGAATGAGGCGCTTGCCGCCGCCGGCAGCTGCCATGACGGACCGCTCGACGTCGCGCGAGCGGGTGCCCTCGGGGTCGCGGGCGTCAAGCACGTAGAGGATGACGTCGGCCTGCTCGACGACCTGTTTGAAGACCTTGTCATAGGCTTTCCGGGACGAAGCACCGCCAGGAACCTCTACAACACCAGCCTCGACATCGTCTTCACTGTCATCTTCCTCGTCATCGTCGTCCATCTCGTTACCGCTCTGCAGCTCCTTCTCGTACTGTTCGGCGGCCTTCTTGGCGCTGGCGATGAGCGCGGCCAGCGGGTTCGACTCGTCGATGTCGCTAGCGTCCTCATCCATGGCCGCGTCTGCATCGTCAACCTCGAAGTCTTCGACCGCACCATCGTCGCCCATGTTGTCGTCATCCTCGTTCTTGTCCGTCTGGGCTGAGCTCGACGCCTTCGCAAGCTCGCGGCGGCGATGCTGCTCCTCTTTCCTCCGGGCGCGGTCCTCCTCGATCTGGTGCAGCAGCTTCTCCTTGTAAGGAAACAAGTTCGGGATGCCGGGGTCCTTTTTTAGCTTGCTGCGCCATTCTGGATTCTTCTTGGCGAGCTTGCGGGCCTTGCGCTGCTTCGCGGCCGACGCCTTTTCGATCTTGTGGCGCAGGCGCACCGGCGTCCGCTTGGACTTGGGTTCTGCGCGAGTGTGTCAGTGGGAGAATAAAAAGATGGCAACGAGTGAGTGCAATATAGAAGGACTGGCTAACTCTTTGGTTTGTTTATTGACCCGGCCATTTTCGCTGGTTCTGTTGCGCAGTCCGCTCTGCAGAGTAAGTCCCTGCCTGAGATGTCTGTGCTTTCTGGTGGTTGCTGTTGCTGCTCAAAAAATTACTGCAAGTCGCAGCGGTCGTAGAAGTAATGCCAGCCTTGACCGCCTCGATAAGCTGCTAAGCAACGTTGCCAGGCTGCTTATCAGTGGGCTGGGCCCCACACTGCCCCTCCATTGCCTGCCTGCCCAAATGCAGTCCCTCCCACATGCGAATACGCCAGCGGGGAGGAGTCCTTTTGGTCGGTCCACTGGAAGTTCATGTCGAAACCACATGGGCCTGTCCCGGCTTCTCGGACCCAGTCTCGAGGCAGTCAAGCAACGGGCCGATTGGATCAGACCGCTCTTTGCGAGATGGGGAAGACAGGAGCTGTGCTGGTACGGAGGGTTAGGGTGAGGCATCGACGAGTCGGGCAACTCCGCTTTCTGGGGGCACGCCAGGCCCTGGTTTCCGTGATGGTTCAGGCTATTCCGACAGTTGGCATCGCCAGGTTATGATTCAAAAGTGGTGGTGGACTTCGATAGCAATTCATTCTTCTCCAGTCACCGCCACAGCTATCTGATACTGCGCTTCTTTGCTCGTTTCGGACCAGGACCGTTATCCTATCATCTCTTGTCATATGAACCTTACTTTGCGGAGGAGTCATCGTCGACACCAAAAACCGATAGCTTCAACATGGGGAGCACAGAGCCCGCAGAGCCCGCCTTCTCGGCACCGCCAGAGGTCCTAGCCTTCGATGGACTGCTATTCGACATGGACGGCACCATCATTGACTCAACGGATGCGGTCGTCAAGCACTGGCACGCGTAAGTGTGTTGCTGTCGTTAGGCTGTGGTCCGTTTTATTCATTCGGTGACTGACTTGAAGCCTTTGGGATGCTCATTAGTATTGGCAAAGAGATTGGCGTCGACCCAGAAGTTATCCTCCAGTGAGTGCGCGCTCTGTACTTCCCTCAGTCTCACAGAGTGAGCTGACACAGCAACCTCCAGAACCTCCCACGGCCGGCGCAGCATCGACACACTCAAGATCCTAGCCCCTGAGAAGGCGACTCTGGAGTGTGAGTGATGTCCCCGGCCTGCTCGTCTTGCTGGCGTACAATACATGGCACGGGATAGCTGACCGACGCCCACCTGCAGACGTCCAGCACATGGAGGGTCTGCTGCCGAAACTGCACGGCGCGGACGCCGTCGAGATCCCTGGCGCGCGGTCTCTCCTCGACGAGCTCATTGCGCGCTCAGCGCCCTGGACGATTGTAACGTCTGGGACTGTGCCTCTCGTAACCGGCGTACGTCACTGACCTTCTCTCCCTGACCCGCACACCCTCAGTTCCTTCTTTCCTGAGCACCCCCACACCACAAAACTTACTACGCACCAAAACTCACACACCACCCCCCTCGACAACAGTGGCTCGACGTGCTGGGCCTGCCCACGCCCGCGCACCTCGTGACGGCCGAGTCCGTGGCCAATGGCAAGCCCGACCCCGCCTGCTACCGGCTGGGGCGCGAGCGCCTCGGGCTCGACGCCGCCGACAAGCAGGTCCTCGTGCTCGAGGACAGCCCCGCCGGCATCCGCGCCGGCAAGGCCGCCGGCTGCAAGGTTCTCGCCGTCGTCACCAGCCACACGGCCGACCAGGTGCTGGCCGCCGGGCCCGACTGGGTCGTGAAGGACCTCGCCTCGGTGAGGCTGGTGCGAGCAGGCGGCGGCGAGGACGGGAAGGTCTCCTTGGAGATCAGGAATGGGTTGGTGGGAGGGAGGGGGTGAGGTTGAGGCGCTGTAGACCTGCGGACCACGCAAGGGAAGGAAGGCTGCGATGCAGGGCGGCCGAAGTTGGGCGGCGGGCCCGGGGGAGAAAGGGGGGAGGGGATAGACTCAGTCAGCTCTGACTGTTGTCTCTTCGCCCGCTTGGAGTTGCCACTTCTCGGGGCAGAGCACTGGACGGTGTCAAGTGTAGAGCCAGCGATGGTGTATGTAGCTTGCTGGTCGGGAATCCGGACACCCGGCTGGACTTGACCACAAACCCGCTCATCGATGCTTGCGCCGTACGGCCATGGTCGCGGTCGCCAGCACCTCCCTTGCCGTTGGCATGTGTGACTGATTGCCTTCAGACGTCGCATGGGCTAAGACAGCCTCGCTGACGACTTCCGTCCTGTCCCCGGTCTCAGTCGCCCTTCAGCTCGCCTCCAATGTCTCGGTCTCGGTCACCACCGCTAACGCCACTGTGTTCCGTCGAGAACCCATGCGCGCGTCTTGGTTGCCTCTTGTCCTCCCCACACCTGTCGCGCATCAACCGTGTCGTACGTTTCGCAAAACTTCCCAACGCACGCAAGCAGGGTTCTGGGATTCTTTGTCGAGGTCTGGCAAGGAGACAGCACATGGTGATCCTCCGTCATCCCTGTCTTTGCACACTGTGGCGGTGTAAGATCTGGGACAAAGACGGAGATCAAGCTCCTGGCAACATGTAAGTGCCTCCGTCATCTCAGTTGTGCTCTGTTAAGCCCCAGGGATTGTGGCGTCAACCAGATATCATCGCCCGCCCTGCAGGACCAACTCACACACCACGTCCAGCGCCCGACGAAACCCCCAAAGACGAAGCGATCGTCGCTGCGTCTTTCTTCTTGTTCGGTTCTTCAACGCTGGTAGACCCAGCGAGCTGCACCTGGTTTTCCCCGCACAGCCCGGCGGCCCACTCGAGGACTCCATGTTCTAGAACCGACCGAACAATGCGTGCTGTGCCTCATTCCGAATTGACTCGCGGGTCATCCTGGTTTCCCCCCAACTGCCCGAAACACGGAGGAACTTCTCGATGAACAGTCCAGGCCCAGGATGCCGTTTGGCCTGCTCTAACACCACCTGCCGGGCGACACGAGGGAAGCGGGCATCGCCGCTTTCCTCGCGTGGCATTCTGCCCGCCGTTTGCGTGCATCCGGGCTTGCCTGGCACGCCTGGGACGAAAGCATTGCAGTGGCAAAGCCCTGTCTCCGCATCTGGTGCGGCCCGCGAGCGTGGTGCTGCTCATGTGAGGCTGGGCTAGGCTGCGGAGGGCTGGAACTGGGCTGATCGTATCCCAAACAGGCTGCCAGCTTGAACTGCCCAACCCTTGAGCCTGCCTCTGACAACGGCCATGACGAGCCGCCACGCAACCCCCCCTCAGCGTTTCGCGAAAGCGAGGTACAATGGCTGAGGCGCTCTGTCGATCACTCGTGCTTTGAGACACCACCAGTCATCGATCGCACAGCCGGGGGCCATCGGAGACGGAAGCGCCCGCCCGATCACGGTGCTTTCTACCGGTACACTTCCAGGTCCACGGCGGCAGAGCAACGAAACAACAATCAATCTGTCTGTACAACTGCTGCTCGCTCCCCCTCCCCCCCCCCCCCCTGTCGCTGGGCGCATCACACGTCGGAAAAAGTGGCCAGTTGCATGGCGGCTCCAGTGACTCGAGACGCACACTGCGAGATCCCACTGACTCCCAGGCAGAAATCGTGGAACCAGTGACGAAGGCCACCCCTGATGGCGGCGCGTTTGCACCGTGTGTGTCGGGCTCAGCGGAGTGTTGCGGGCGCTTGCATGAAATCCTACTCGAGACCGCAGAGTGGTCGGCGACTTGCGTAACGCCAGGACAAAGCTGAACGATTGTCGTTTTCCCCGAGTCCTGTCTGCGGCCAGGGTCGGGATTCCTACCTTACAGCGTCCACCGCCGTTGTCGCTCTCCGCATCGAGGTTCGACCAGCCAGAATGACCCTGTCCACGTGGATGAGGATTCTCTGGATCGTGTCGTGTCGTTCAGTTCATGCGCAATTAGAGCAAGAAGCAATGCGAACAGCCACACGGTTCAGCCTCGTGTGGGGGGTTTGTGTCCAGGGTCGCAGGGAGAAGCAGGGCGGGAAAGTAAATCCGAAGCGAGATTGGCGCAGTGGGAGTCGTACAGTACTCCGTACCTGATGCCCTGGACGCTGTTTGCTGTGCTCATCAGCCAACCCCTCCACCACAACTCCTGCTGTCCAACCCCGCTGCCTGCAGGAACAAGAGACAGCGAGGTTCTCACGCTTGGAGAGTGGCGGAAGTACTATGGCAGCATATGCCGACAAGCGATGCTGTCTGCTGCTGACCGTAACGCAGTGTACTGTGTGCACAGTATGTATAAATGGCTCTGACTCGCCGCACCTGACGGCAGAATGAAATTCGGCAGCGCGAAATTGAGTTTTGATTGATCCCCCACGTCGGCGAATGCGGGTTTGCACCCGGGTTTAACGGCAGCCCAAACTTCAAACCCATCTTTACTGTGAATTTAGGGGACCTGATGGACGTCCCAATGTTCGACTTTGCGTCCCGTGTCTTGCATCTGCGTAGCCCCCTCGTTGATGTGCTCGTCCTGTTGTGCGACCCTCTCAGATGCAAAAGTTGTTTTTCCTTTGCTGGCGCACTTTCCGGAGAACAGATCTGTGCGGATTGGCCGCAGGGATGAGAGGGAGACGGCGCACCGGAGGTATCTTGAAGTACCTCCTGTGCTGCGGATACACGGCACACAGCTAGCATGTCGCTGAGCCAGGGTCTGGTGGACAGGGCTTCCCTCCATCAACACGTGGCCGCCAGGACCAGACGAGGTCCGCAATCTCCCGCGGCACCCCTGAGGGAGAAGCTCCCAGGCAGTTGAGCGATACCACACAGGACAGCAGGACTCGGAGCTGAGAGCGGTTTGAGCGCGCGCCAACCCACAAGACCAATCCGACGGCGGCGAAGCGATACGCCTGTGATGGTGGGACCGGGAGTCCACGAGGTGCTCCAGCCCATCTTCCCCGTGGTAAGGTTGCATTCGGGGCACATGTTGGTCAGCTCCCGGCTCACTGTGCAGCGCGGCTTGAAGCCGACGGCCGCTGTGAATCTCCAGCGTCAGTGTCAGCCGCGCCTGCATCCGCCCACCGACGGGCGGCAAATCCGCAAGCCGGTGCCGGTTGGAGCGGGGTGAGGTTGAGTGAAGCCTTGCGGCCCCCGCGGCCACTTTCCACTCGTCGCGAACGGGAACTGCGAAGTTCCACGCCCCTCAGTCGGTTGGCTGCATCGAGAGGCGGAGCGCCCAGTCCAGGTGCCGTACCACACAGTCAGTGTTCTGTGTCGTCCTGCCGCCCACGAACGGCGTCTCGCCCGGATCCTCCCAATCGAGTGTCGTCTGCTCGCACTGACCGGGTCGGTCCCAAGAGACTGGTTGCGTCGTACGCCGTCCAATGAGCGCATCGGCTGACACCAGGTCAGAACGGGTCGCGGCCCCCCGGGTTGCCCCAGCCCTTCGGCTCTGAATGGAGCCGAGCGAAAGCTGGGTCGACATTCAACAACAAATCGCCTAACGACATAACTCCTCCCCCCCAACGCTCTTGAACGGCGGACGGCGGGGCAGCACAGACTTGTCTAGTCGCGAGACGGTTTGTTACAACAGGTCCCGTTCGATGCACAGAACTTTGCTAGTGACCGTTCCCAACGCGCACCTCCCGGAGTTGTGGCCCCCATGGTCCTGTGCGGTCTGCGAACCCTGGCCTTGTCTTCTGCTGTCCCGTCATGCTGACCCCTTTTCGGGCGTGCCCTGGGATTGTGCCAAGGTGTATAGTATGGCGTGTTGTGGACAGTTGCGCTCACCCTGAGACGGCATCCACAATACATCGAGCCTAAGTGATCGTTCCCACGTGCGCAATGATATCACTCCCCACAGCGATCTGGGTTGTCAATCGTGGAAGGTTCCATTGTGCGGAAAGGCTCGGTGGATCGACATGATCGACCGCTGTCGAGCGGCGCTGTTGCGTCGGGAGCTGATCGGCGGTGGGACAACCTTGGCCTGGGAGCCTGGCACGCCTGGGTCGCCAAGTCGCCCGCCCAGCCGCGGCGACTCAACCCTGTGTACTGTACGTTGATACTATGGCATCACAGTAACCATCCTCGAGGCCGTGACACGGGCCGCGTAACTACTTGTGTACTGTTGTAACGTTAGGGGGTGACCTTGGAGCCTGCAGTTTGCCATGCCGCAGTCCGGCTGGGTGTGTTTGCCCTCGCTTGAGCCCTCTCTTCGCAGCCGTACGCAGTAAGTTACATGGTGCACTACCCGTATTGCACATAGGTAGTTGTGTCCTTGGTATGTTTGCATGTAACTGCAAGATGTACGCAGTAGTGTAGGTACTGTCCATGTCAGGATTGTTAGTCTGCATCTGACAGCGAGCTTAGCAATCGCTTGTGCGCTCGCTGGCACCTTGTGCTGGCACCTCGATGCCACTCTTCGCGGGTGCGTTCTCCAATCATAGCCCAGAGGGCAGCAACAACGACCCACGGAACCAGCTCCATAAATAGCAGCACATGGGAGCATTGTGTCAGTTGTGGCTCGCACTGTATCTCATCTCGAAGTGGGACAGAGTCACTGTCCGGGTTTCGTTCTTGGCTTCTCCAACACTTCGCGATCATCGATGGAGGTCATCAGCTTTGCTGGAATCTCCCGCGGACGCCTTGGTGGAGTGATGAGGTTGCCATCTTTCGCTGCGCGTGATTTGTCGCTTGTGAACGATGAGTCGACCCCTGTGTGACCGTTTGCTTTCATGCATCGGTTTCAATTTCGACAGTGCAACCGTTGCCAGCTTCTCCAGCTTTCGCAAAATCGAAGAGTGTTGGTGGAGGGCTGGTGTGCCTCTCGTGTTGGTGAAGTGCCCGGGCCTCCGCGTTTCTTTCCTCCATCGAGGCCAAAGTCGACTGGCGAATTTCGCAGCCATGTCGACAGGGCGGCAAGGCCAGCTGCTGGGTGAGCGAATCAGGCGAGGGAATAAGCGAATAGGGCCCGCAGCCCGGAGCCCAGGCGGAGCCCAGGCGGAGCCCACGGGCGACAAGCCCTGAACCGGGCTGGTGCCCGTCTCCAGCATCGGGGTCTCCACGATGGCTTTTCGGCGGAAGGGGGAAGGAGACCGTCCTCCATAGCCGTGATGAGATGAGGTGTCGGGGAGCTGCAGCTCTACACAGTACAAGGTTTCTGCTGGAAGCCGAGTCCCTGCTGCAGCATGTGAGCAACTCTACGCATCGTGTGAGGCGGCGGCATTCATTTTTTCAGGGGTTGTGCCGCTCAGCATCGCCCACTGTCCCAAGCCATGGTGTGGTGTTGAAGACTTGTCAGAGAGAAGAAAGTCCATCAATGCCGTTCCAGCAGCAGCCTCATCAGTGGGGCGGAGAGCGGTTTTGGTGACATAACAGCGCGCTGGCCAAGGCAGGTCGGGCTGTCCCGGTGATGGAGAGACTGAGACTGCTTTCATCAACCGAGACAGTGGTCAACAAGAGATTGGTTCAATCTCATACTGGAGACGGCGTGCTCTGGACAGAGGACTGGCGCCCGGGGCCCGCTTGTGAGCCAGCACCTGCGGCACCGGCCGAGGCAGGCAATTGGAAGAGTGTGGTGGGCGCCCTCACCGGGACCGACAAGTCGAAGCGGGCAGGGCAGTCTACGGCGCAGAAGTCTCAGGTTTTTGATGTGCACCTAAATCAATTGCTGCTTTCAACTTCTCCAGCAATGGAGTGAGTAGCTGTTGCATTGATGACTGGAGGAGAAAAATGAGAAAAGAGACTGTCGTGCCTGCCTGTCTGCCGGCTTGATGAGGTGCCTTCCTGCCACCGCGCTCCGTGTTGTGCACGGAAGCCGCAGCCCACACTCTTGCACTGCGTCAACGAAATCTCCCAATGTGGGCATCCTGCCAGTGACGGCAGGGGCCCGAACCCCGGGCCCACTGCAGAGCACAAAATGACGCTAACTGTGCGGGCACGGTGGACAGCCTGGGGCCTGTGCCGACGTTGGTACTTGGCGCTACTAATATCCTGCGCACACCGGGTGCCAGTCCGTAAATGCCAATTGGACGCTGGCACTGGTGCAGGCCAAAACTCTCTGCGACAACCCACCGCCGCCGGCGCCCACGGTCCCCAGTCCGGCCCGGGCTTGCAAGCGCAACGCGTCTTCACCGCTGGCGCCGACTTGCATCAAAGCCGTCAGGCCTAGGCCCAGCGCACATGGACGGCTCCTCTCCGGCGCACCTGGTGCCGAGAGAGGCTGTTTCCGTCGTCACTCAGTCACAGCAATCAGGACTCTTCGACAGTCTGGCCCCTGGAAACTTTGGAATTGTTCTAGTCACTGCACATCAACAGAGCAAAGGGCAAGACTGGGCAGTGTACTCGTCCTCTGTAACTCGCAGTATACTGTACGTGTCTAGGCATGTGGAGATTTACTACTACGGAGTGCAGAGGACGGAGTACTTGGAGATGCGGAGCACGGAATGCAGCCACGCATTGTGACTTTTTTTTGTTGGTAAGGATCCTGCCATGCAAGTTCTGCTGCATCTCCGCTTCGTGGCCCTGGGTTCGGCGTCGAGGCGGACCTCGCGGCATCTCAGCCCAGGAACCAGCGACGCAGCCACTTATCAACCTAGGGAGGTCGAGAATGCTTCTCACCAGCGTCGACCTCTGACACCTTGTCCACAAATCTACACTTGCTGTGTATGATGAATGGAAAGGAGCGAGACGGGTCGCTCCCTGCCGTCCGGCAGCTCGAGACGCAGTACGAATCCGTACAGTACCGACGACCTACACAGTACCGCCTGCGTACAGCGGACGCAAGAGCTTCGGGCACGATATATTAGCGCGGCACCGAGGAGCTGGTCGCCCTAGCAGCGTCCTCCGCTCTGCAGCTCAGCTGCACCTGGCCCCATGTGCTGTGCGATGTCAGCACCCACGTACCCGGATGTACCCCCTTCTGAAGAATCCCTGCTCCTCCGTTCCTTTTCCCACCCCCTGCTCCTTGGCACCTGACAACCCTTGTCGAGGATCTTTTCGCCCGCTACCACCTCCCCTGCTCCCCTGCTCCCCTGGCTCAGCGCGCACACCCGCCGCATCGCCGTGGCACGGCATGTGTGCAAGTCCAGGCGGAGAGCGTGAAGGGAAAGGAAAGGGGCCCTGGCATCATCACAGCTGGTTCCTCCTCTTCCTCCTCGTCCTCGTCGCTCACCCACCCCCCTGGGCGCGCTCCCCCCTCCCCCTTCCCCACCCCTATCCACCTCGTCATCCCCCCTCTGCTGCCCGTCCTGTCCCGGCCTCTCGTGGCGTGAGACTGCTGCAGAGGAGAAACAGCCCGTCTCGTCTGGTGAGGCCCCTGTTCCACTTGGGCCTGCATCTCGCCCTCTGCCGCCCGCTGTCCCATCCCATCCCATTCTCGCTCACACCACGCGCTAGGCGGAACCACCCACAGACTGTCGTCCTGTCTCTCACACCGGGCCCAGCCGTTCGTTCTCTTCAAAAAGCGCTAACCCTCCGCCCCGGGCCGGTGGCACCCCCCCATTCTCCTCTTGGCTTGGATGATCCGACCGGGCCCACCACGTTCTTTCGGCTTCGCACCTCTCGCCTCGCCTCATATCTCGCGTCGCCAACCCGCCCCTCCGCTCACTCTCAGTCGCTCCTTTGGTGCTCGCCTCTCACCAGGCCCAACGTCGTGCGCCCTCTATATCACGATGGACATGGAGTACATGGACCCTTTCCGCCGTCGCTATCCCGGCGTTGTGATGCAATCCTTTGCCGGCCACCAACAGGCGCACCCCCAGGCTACCCAGTATCCCTACTGGAACCCGCTCATGGCATACTACCACCAGCAGCACCGGGCGAGCGCGATGATGGGCCAAGGGAACATGCATCTCTCGAAGCCGGCGGAGCCCAAGCCGAGGCTGGCGAAGGACGAGGTGGAGTTGCTGGAACGGGAATTCGCCAAGAACCAGAAGCCCAGCAGCAGCACGAAGCGAGAGCTGGCCGAGCAGATGGGCGTGGAGGTGCCGAGGATAAATGTTCGTTTGCTCCTGCGAGGCGTCGAGACGGGTGCAGTGTGCTGACGCGACGTGAACAGAACTGGTTCCAGAACCGACGCGCCAAGGAGAAGCAGATGAAGAAGACGGCCGAGTTCGAGGCGCAGCAGGCGAGGGAGAGAGCTGCATCCGACGCCAAGTTGGTGGGCGACCAGGACCCGGACTCAGCGACCGACAGCGAGCTCAACGACGCAATCAGCAGCACCCAACATCATCAGCTCCGCAGCCTGCCCGCTGCCGGTTTCGACACAGGAGACGACACGTCCGAGAGTGACTATGCCGCAGTGAAGGTGGAATTCGCTGGGCAGGCCGCCTCGATCTCGCAGAGCCCGGCGAGCTCCGACAGCGAGGGCTTCGTCCACGTGGAGTACGAGTCGTCGGCAGCAGCCTCGGCGCGCTCAACGCCCGCAATGGCGGAGCTGGCGCCACCACCAACCATGGCTGCCTCGTTTGGCGACGCGCGGCCGCAGATCGAGTTCCCCCAACCAACGGCCTTCCCTTTCCGACTCATGGACCACCACCCAGCTACGGACGGGCTACCGCGCCCAGGCTTCGACGAGCTGAATGCCGCCGACAGCGTCGGCTTGGACGTCGCGGGTGCGTTTGGTTCGTTCAACGACCAGGACTACTTCGCGACCCCATCTGTATCTCGATTTCCGTCCGAGATGGTGGCGTCAAGCGCTCCGACCCCCATCGGCAGCCATCTGCTGAGCCACCAGGCATCAGTCGAGAGCCTGGCGACGTCCGCCGCGGTGTCGCCGGTCTCGATGCCCGGCTCGCCCTCGACCATGTCGAATCTGCGCTTCAAATCCCCACCTCCCCCCGCCGACATTGCGGGCCGCAGGAAAAGCAGGCGGCCGGCGCCGCTCGGCCTCTCCGCGCTGCGAGGGGCCCCTGGGCCAAAGACGGGCATCGAGGTGCCCAGGCGTGCGGACACGGTGAGCCCCATGCGGCGCATCTCGTCGGCCACTGGCCTGTATGCGCGCGTGCAGAAGTCCTTCGCCGGGTCGGGCGGCCCGCGGTCGCCCTTCGCCATGGACCGCAACAAGGAGGCCCTGCTTCAGAGCTTGCAAGAGACACAGGCGCTGGGCTCGGACAGCATGCTCGGCCCCGGCGTGGGAGAGTGCGCGTCCGGACCGAACAGCTCCGAGGATGAGCAGCAGTCCTACCCGTTTGGCTCGCTGGGCGCCGTGAGCGGCGCGCCCTTGTACGGCGCTGCCGAGTCGGCGCTCAGGTCTCCGCCGGGGACGCCGGGCCTGTCGATGGGCTTTCACGAAGCCTATTTCCCGACCTCGATTGACCACACGTGGAACTACGTCCAGCAGGACGAGCCGCTGCCGACGCCGAGCTTGTGCAGCCACGGTGGATCCGAGCTCGAGTTCTCCATGGCCCCTCCGCTTCCCGGCTACGTGGCCAGCCAGCCCGTGACACCTTCGTTCCCACCCGCCATGGGCCCGACATACACCGGCTTCTTCGGGACCAGCGTTGGGCAGACCGAGTATCACTTCCCGGAGTCGTACCCGGCCGAGTCCTCGGCTCGCTCGTCGCCCGTCGCGCCGCCAAGGTCGAAGCAGTTCCAGTTCGCTCAGAACATCACCCCGCAGGACTTCAACTCGGACAAGCCATGACACAGGCTTGTGACCCACAACAAGCAAGCATGCAACTCCCATGCCATGGGAGTGCCTGCAATGTACCAACAGTGATTGCTTTTATTCTTCACTTTTCCTCCCTCGCTTCTGCCCGCGACATGTGGGCCTCGAGGCCGAATTGACCAGACACCATGCGCAATTCACTTTCATTTCTTCATTTGTTTCTTCCTTTATATACCTCAATTTATCTTTGGGAAGGCGTTGATTGTTCCGAGCTCATACAAGTGGCTACGGTTTCACGAAAAGCAGTCAGCAACACAATCCAACCAGAAGACCACTCGGGCTCTTCTTTCCCTACCGTTAATGTAATGATAAACGGGCTCAAGGCTGGGTTGGACATTTCTCTTCTGTGTGGTCTCCTGCCTTTTCTTCTGTTTCGAAGCCATTGGCGATGGCTTCTGCTTATACCCTTCTTGCAGCAAGGTCGGGAACTGGTTGACCGGGCGATGGGAGGGGCGTGGTCACCCTCCTTCTCCTCCGTCGGGCCATCCACCCGTCTCTGGCTTGCGATTTGTTGGACATTGGTTGGGCGAAGGCGGCGGACTTGTACTGGGCAGTCTACATCTTGGGCGGGGGGCTGGAGCATAACGGGGAGATCAAGCTTATTCCGAGAGCTGGGCGGGAAAAGGAGCTGGACGAATGTGCAAGCGCGGAAAAGGACTTGGTTGCCTCGGGCTCGGATAAAATGCGGTCCAAAACGGTACATGTGCGAGTGTGAGAATTCTCGAGAGGAAGGGGAACGGGTTCTGTGCTATATGCCATATATTCTACGCAGGATGCAGTGCCCGCCAACCAACGTGGCCTTGCCTGTCATTACCCACGCTGCCAATCCGAGCTAGCATTGCTTGATGATAATCGGCGAGATCTTCTCGTGACGTGCTTCTCGCCAGAGTCTCCTCACGACGTTCCTTCTGGATTGGAACGGACTTGGTTCCGATGCAAAAGGCCAGCCCTTTACCTACCTACGCAGCAGGTAGGTTGTGCGGTGGTTGGTTTCCAGAAACGTGCTTCCATCCCTCCCTGTACGATGAATATTAAGACGGCATGATATAGGGTAATAACGGCAAGGCACATGTTGCTTCGGTTCCATGCTCGTCAACACCGGCCCGTTCCGCTCATCACGTTTCATCGGCCCCATTGCCGCGGATCTCGGGACGCTTTTACCAAGTACAAGAAGCGCCGCTCCGGGTAAATCGGTACATGTATAGTCATGTACATGATCTGCCGCCATTTTCGCTACCGCGGTTGTGATTCCTTCCGCATCCGAGCCGGGTGCACAGTCCACTACCGCCACTGTTGGAGTGGGGATTCAATTTATCTCGGTTTTTGTTCCTAAGTCTGATAGGTACAAAGTTATTGGGTTGTGTCCTCAGCAGACCGGGACGGGGGGGAGAGGACGACGACCGCCCTCCCCTTTAACCCCTCCCTAAGAGCATTAACGGCCGGTGATATACTTTTTTGAATCTTGCAGGCATAGATCCGAACAGCACCAACCATGTAGGGGCAGCCTCGCGCAGTTGGATCGCCACCTGGCTAGACGAACCACACGCACATCCGTAGAATATCGTAGTACCAGAGCAGACTTGAGAATGGGCGAGGGGTTGATGACAGGAAAATAATAGGGGGTATCGTTCTTGCACTGGCGTGGCTCTAGCCCTGCGAGTCAGAAATACACAAAAATACTATGGTACTGGTCATGGGCGGCTAAGCCTAGGGAATAGAAGAGAAAGGCCGTCGCACGCGTCCGCAGTTGATAGCAAAAGCGCAATTAGCTATAATCCACGCCGGACACAGATTCGCCATTACAGATCCAACAACCGCAGCGCTCGCTATTATGACACACACGCGCGCGCGCACTCACACACACACACACACACACACACACACACACACACACTACTGAGAAGAAAAAGGATCCCCCGCAAAGGTGCCCCTCATCGAGGAGGTGGCCGTGTTGGGCGTGTTCTGCGCCGACCCGCTGGCGTCGCTGCTGGGCGTGGCCGGCTCGACGACGCGGTTGCGGATCGTCATGATCCACTCGTGCTGCAGCAATTCGACGGCCGTGTCGCGCTTCTTGGAGTCGCGCGCGAAGCAGCGCTTGAGGAAGTCGATGCCCTGCGGGCTGAGCTGGTCTGGCGCCGGCAGCTGCGGCGGGTTGCCCTGCGCGATGTTGTACATGATGGCCCACTCGTTGTCCAGGTTGGCCCACGGCCGCCGGCCCGTCGCCATCTCGAGGATGACGCACCCCAGCGACCAGATGTCCACCGCCCCGAAGTGGCCCGGGTTCTCGCCCTTGATCACTTCGGGCGACATGTACATCGGCGTGCCCGTCATCGACTTGTTGGGCTTGGTGCTGGTGATGTCCTGCACGAGCGTGCGGCCTTGCCGGGCGATGAGCTTGGCCGCTCCAAAGTCGACGTACTTGATGATGCCATTGTGGTCGAGGAGGATGTCTGTGATCAAACCGAGGTCAGTCACGGGTCGCATTCGGCAATGCCTAGCAAAGTGCATTGATTCACGTTGGAAAATAAACTCACTCTCCGGTTTAATGTCGCGGTGGGCAATCTTGAGCTCGTGCAGGTACGCCAGACCCTCGAGCAGCTGCAGCGCGTACACCATAATGACCTGCTCATCCTCGATACGGCCGTGCTCCAGCAAGTTGGCGAGCGAGCCGCCAGAACAGAACTCCATGAACATGTACACCCGGTCTCGGTGCACCTCGATACCGTAATACGACACGACATTCGGGTGGTCTACCGTCTCCAGGACGCGCATCTCGTCCCGGATCTGGCCGGCGATGTTGGGAATTAGCTTGGGATCCTGGAGTCGGATCTCCTTCACGGCCATCAGCTGACCCGTGTCGAGGTTCATGGCCGCATACACGTTGCCAAACGTGCCGCCGCCGACAAAGTGGCCCTGCTGCCACCTCATGGTGAAGTTGGTGGCCGTCGACGAGAGCCATGCCAGCGAGCGGTCCACCTCGTTCGAAGCTTCCAGGACGCGGCCCATGGCCGACCGCTCCACCAGGATCTGCTTCCTGAACTCGTCCAGCTTGGCCAGCTCCTCCAGGCGATGCGTCTCCACAAATTTGGCCGCCGTCTGATCATCCATGCCCTGGCCCTTGTTGAGCCGCCTCAGTTGGCTCATGAGCGCCTCCATCCGCTGCTTCTCGGCCTGTGCGGCCACGCTAGACCTCGCGCCCATGATGTCAAAGTGCGAGATCAGAAGTGCCATGCACCCGGCCACCTTCGCCCGGAGCTTGGCATACTCCTCGTCGCCAAGCGCCAGTATATGCTTGCCCCTCGTCATGACCATGGCGAACTCAAGCGCTTGGACGGTCCAGCGGAATGTCTTGCGGTCGGACGAAATGCAGTCGTCGCAGATGAAGCTGACCCAGTCGAGCGCAAGCTTGGTGAGCTTCATGTTGTTCATGGTCCGCCTGTTGTTGTCCATGTACAGCAGCGAACGCTGCCCAAACTCGGTCGCGAAGATGAAGCAGGTCTGAATCAGCTCTTGGCAGTTCAGACCACGAGTCTGCCGCCGGATGGTTTCAACACTGTCCATGAAGGCGTTGGAGAGTTTGAAGCCGACCTTTCGAATCTCCATCAGCCGCATGTTTACTTTTTGCAGGTTCGATCTCTGCTCCACCACCAGGTCGATATGCACATCGACGCTCTCCAAGAAGGCTTTTCTGGCATTGACCAATCGTGCCTGGCAGCCGCCAGCGACCAGCCTCATGTGCCCGAGCTTGAGGTCCAGCGGTTCATCCCGCACCGGGATGTGGACCTTGGTTCCAAACCAGGTGGGCGGGTCTTCCGCCCTGATAATCAAAAGGTAAGGGTTTGATGGGTCCTCCACCATGGTTTCGTAGGAGAACGTGCTCATCAGTAGCTGGATCTCCAGGTTGCGACCATGGAGCGTCGGCGACGCGATGATAACGACACCGTCGTGCTCGGAGCTGTCCGTCGTCACCTGGAAGTGGCCCGACTCAACCAGACGGTCAAAGAGTCCCTGGAGCTTCTCGGGGCCGAAAGCCACGGTGAAATCGCACGCGTTCTCGTAGTTGTCGCTGAGCATCCTCGAGAACCTCTGTAGCATGCGCTGCCGCACACGGACAGAGTCCAGGATCTGCTTGTACCGCTTGGTCATCTCCGACACGCTCTCTTTCGGCCTCCTCTGGAGCTCCTTCTCGAACGTCTGGTTGAGCCGGTTGAGGGCCTTGTATGTCAGGGAGCTGAACTGTTCGGCAACCTCGACGTCGCCGTGCGTCAGGTGGCTCCCAATCTCGTTGCCAAAGCCCCATTCCTGAAACAGCAACTCCGCCTCCTTGAACGTGTTCTTGTTGCCGCTGAGCTTCCAGTTCAGCATCTTGAAGTAGTATTTCAGTGCATCCAAAATGACACGGTCAAAGTCCTCGTCGATGCAAGGCGGCAAATCCCAGTCGGGCTCGGGCTGCGCGATGGACATGTATTCGGACTTGATCTTGATGGCCAGTTTCAACAGCACCTGAAATTGAGAAATCATCTGGTCCTGCATCATGGGGTTCTGCTGCGCCGACTCCTTCATCCTCTTGGCGTAGGCCAGGCGCACCTTGATGATTTCCTCAATGAGTCGGGAAGGGAAGCTGATGAGGGTGAGCAGCTCCTCGATGTACGGCGGCAGATGGCGCTTGCGGAACGCCTCGGCGTTCACAATTAGCGTATCCTTGGCCTTGGTGATGACCATGGAGATGCCGTCTAGCATGCTCTTCTTCCGTAGCGCTTTCCCGTCTAGACCGCTGTCCTCGTGGAGCGACTTCAGACCCTCTTCCTTCATCAGCCTATCCAAGAAGGAAGTTTCGTCACTAAGACCGTCGGACGTCTCCTTGGACCGTTGGAAATCCAAATCGTCATTCCCCACCCAGTTCTTCAGAATGGACAGCTCGGTGTTGATCATCTCATTGACATTGTGCCAGGACACCAGGGCCTCGCAGGTCTCCTGGTAGGCTTGGTACGTGGTGGATTTGAGTGCTCCAATGAGCGCGGTGCTGGAAGGAAAAAGGCCTTCAATCTTGTCAATTTTCTCGAGCGCGTCGCGAACCTGCTCAATCGGCGGTTTTCCGGCTTCGCTCTCGCCGGCAATGGAGAAGTTGATGACCTCGTTGACGGAGCGATCCAGAGTGGCTCGGGCCTCCTCAATCATCCGCCGCTGCACGGGGAGGTGCCGGCCGCAGCAGCGGGCACGGATTCCCATCCAGAGCTCGGCTTTGTGGGCGCTCTTGCCGAAGTCCTCGTCGGCCGAACCGATCAGACGCTTCTTCTCCTGGCGCACGACGTCGCCAGTAAGGACAGACTCGAGCATGCCGTGCCACTCTAGCCTCTCGCGGCTGTCGGGGTCCTTCAGATCCTCCTCCGTAATCTGGCTTCCCTCGGTGTTGACGAACATGATGTGGGCGTCGTCATAGTTGTCGAACGGGCCCTCAGAAGAGGGCGTCTCGCCCTCCGAGTCCGAGTCGTATGGCTGCTCCCCGGACCCATAGGTGTCAAAGTAGTCGCCGTTGTAGTCCTGCTGGCGCAGCCTCCGCACATACTCCCGCTCTTGGGCCCGGAATGTCGACGTGCCGACCGGCCGCGGCCTCGGCTCTTTGATGTGAAGCCCGCCGCTGCTGGTGAAGGAGGAAGGCGCAGGCTGGTTAGGCCTCCGCTGCGTGTAGGGCTGATAGGTGTTGGAGGGTGTCCTGGCAGGGCCCGTGGGGCGTTGCGGACGCGGGGCCGATCCGTTGGAATACGAGGCCGACTCGGCCAGGCTACGCTGGCGGCTGCCCGCGCCATTCGCCAGGGGACCGGGCGGGTGTGTCTGCACGACGGCGGGATGTGCCGCCTCGTTGTAGCGGCCGAGCGTCCCCAGGTCATCCGGCTGGTCTATCCCACGGGGGCTCAGCTGCAGCTCGCCCGATCCTGAGGACGCCGAGTTTTCCGAGTCGGACATGATGGCAACAGTGCGCGACCCGTTCTTCGGCTTGTCTAGTCGGACATGGTGATCGTCGTCGGGTTGAGAAAAGCGGACGGTGCGAGGGGACGGATCGGTCGCCATGCCCTCGACAGGAGAAGGGGGTTAGGTCGCCGTCCGTTTGATGACGCTCCGGTGCGGAGTCAATCGATGGAGGTCGTCGGGGATTATGAACGGGCGGAAGGCGGGGAACGGCCAATTGGGCGGAGAGCAACTCCGTCCTGCGTACTGAGATGCGTCGCCGGAACACTGCTCGCACAATCACCCGCAGCGCGGAGAAAGCGAGCTGCTTTGGTCGCGGCCCCGGTGCAGCTCGGCCATCGGGTATCGGCGAGCAACCGGAAGAGGCGGCAGTCGCAATCGCACAATTGATCTCAATCGACTGTCGCTCGACTTGATGGCGTCTCGACTCGGCGTGGCCCGAGGCAGCAGTGTTGGCGGGTGGAAGCCGGTGGCAAAAAGACGGTTCTTCCAAGGTTCAACTTGTCAATAGCGGCGCGATGTCTGGGCAAGCTTGCATGGAGCTCCATGGAAGGTTCTCAGACCTTATTGGCTCTACTATGTGCCCATACCCAATCAACACACCTCGCTTAGAGCTTGAGCGGGGGCTGCTACATGAAATATCCGGAACTCACCGAAACCGTTCAGTACACGTGTACCACCGAATACTCCAATTCTTACCAGGCATTCAACGACTTTGTTCCCACTTTAGCAATGCCCGGTTCAATCGAGCAGCTGTTATTCAATGTGGAATCATGGCCAGGTGCTGCGTTGCTAACTGCCTTCCTTTCTACAATCTACTACTACCTAGTGTACTTACATAGATGAATGAGGTTCCCAAATTACCTCACGTATACCATTCAGCTGACCTGACTTTGTAAGTCTCTGTGCAGCGCGCCGTGCAAAATGACGTACCTGTATCCAGGCTCGGTGCGGCCTGTGCACAAGTCGCGTCGAACCTAACGGTGGTGCCGCGACGCGTTGACGCCAGAGGCTTGTCCCGCGCTGTGCCGCTAAACTGGATTGTTCGCCAGCGCGCGATAACGCCCATGTCCCACTCTACTCCAGGACCAGGACCAGCCCAATCACGGATTCTGACAGTTGCACACACCGTATACAACCGGGAGTTGTTGCAGCTGGCCTTTTTCTCGTTGACGATGTGCCATTGACTGGCGGTCTGGCGTGTCTCGTCTCCGACATGTCCTCGGTCGTGGGGCAGAGCGCGAGCGCGTCGCGTCCAGCCAGCCGACTTGAGTGCAGACCCGAAAGCAGATTCGAGAGCCGTCTCGACAGCAGACCGTCCAGCAGGGCGTCAGCTAGGCCGTCGTCAACCACCGGTCTCTACACCCCAGTCTCCGACGCCGAGTTGAGCCAAAGCCGCCAGAATGTGCACGATGCGACCGCGGCTTCCGCCAGCCCTGCTCAGGGCAAACGAAAGCGAGATGGTCCCGCCGTAGCGGCCGACGGCCTCTTGAAGGCACCCATCGTTCTCAGAGTATGTCGGGCCACGCAGGCGCTCGGGAAGTTGGATTGGGCACGGACTGGGAAATGAGAGCTAATGGGCCTGCCAGCCACATCCCTCGAGCCTGACAGTGAAGCCACGCATGCTGCATCCTCTCATGCTGTTGCCCCGCGAACACCTGCCGCTCTCCTCTCTCGACCTCTCCCAGCCGCATGGCGACCTTCCCTCCAGCCGTCTCTTCGAATCCAAGATCAAGATTCTCGATCTCGAAGGCCGTCTAGGATCCAACGTGCTCCTCGTCCGCTCCGAAGCCAGCCGTCTGGTCTACGCCCTTGAGCGCGAAAATAGCGGGCTATACGTGCTGTGTAAGATCGGGACCTGGGTTGACATTGAGCGTCTCAGCGTGAAGGCCACGGTTGTGTGTTGGGAGCGGGTGAGCAGTGCCAGGCCGGTCAGGCTTGAGCCTGAGAATGTCGCTGCTCCCCCGCTGACCACTCCGTCGCTCTACAAGGAGAACAAGCGAAGGAAACTGGCCATTGAAGAGATACAGTCTTTGGTACGGAAAAGGTCCTTGTCAGTCATTGAGAAGGGGTCTCCAGGTCAGGTGTCGGCCGCGCCTGCAGAGACACCGGGTTCCAAGGAAGATGATGATCACATCGTATCCCCGGCAGCGGAGCATGCTGAGGAAGCACCTACTGGGCCCGGCCTTCCTGTGCCCGACGCACAAGATACTTCCGCACCCAATGTGGCAGCCGTTGACGACCCTCAATCTCAACCAAACGCGGACGATATCTTCGAGAATATTAGGGCCCAGTACATGGAGGCTTTATACCATTCGAAGGTGCCTCCATACCACTTCAGCACTGTTTTAGGTGTCTGCGCTGACCAAACCAGGGTTCGTTGGCGTACTTTGCGAAAGGCCCTCTGTCCAGGGCGAGAGCAGCATTCCACTTGGACTGGGAATCCAATCTCGACATGAGTGATTTGTTGGACTTCCTGAAAGGCCTCGTCATGACCACCGTCATCATCGACAAGAAGTTTCGGGAGACTATTCCCGAGATTGTTGCGAAGGTGAAGACACTCGTGGGGGAGTCTGATACCGGCGCCCCTAAACCTAGGAAGCGCAAAGCCAAGAAACCAAAGCTAGGCAAAGACGGGTTGTACCCGGGGGAAGTCGATCATATTCGGCGATGGTGGTGGTCGCGCCAACCAGTGTCTACTGTGGATGACGAGAAAACACTGACGGCGACAGAGAACAAGTATCATATATCCTGCCTGAGGAGGAGGGAAACCCAGCTGCAGATGATCATCATTCTGGAAATTCTCGCTCTGGAGCCACTGGCGTTGGCCAAGGGCCCCGAAAGCCGGCTGCCGGGAATGGAGCCTCCAGTTGCTGCCTCCCGCGAAGCAAGCCTGGAGCCGCTGGCCAAGAAGAGGAACAAGCACAACCTGCCTGTGCTTCTCGATGTGCACGCAGACCGTCTGTGCATTTGGCAATCCACCACCTCAGACGAGATCAAGGCCGTGGCGGAGTCTCAGATGCCTACCGCAGGGCACGAGGGAGAGAAAGCGGAAAGGGCCAACTCTGACCCCTTGAGAGATTTCTGCGTGGATATTATTATGCCATTGTAAGCTATCGATTGTCCATGCTCGGATCCCATGTATCAGTTCGCTTACCCACCTCAACAGCTTCTCGGCTCGGCTTCCTGGGCCATGCGACTCCCTCAATCGCAAACTCGGCGGACCTGTCGCACAGTCACCGCCAAAGGAGAAAGCGACGAGGCTTACTTCAGCATCATTGTCAAAGCCCGGCGCCCCAATAAAACGACCGGCGGCCGCGAAGCGGGATAAGCACAGGACTCTCGAACGCGCCCTCTCTGTTGAGCGGAGTCGGCGTAGCGTCTCCCGGGGCCCAGCTGCGACGATCGCCCTTTTGCGATCTGCGAGCCAGACGGTGATCCCGGGCCTGAAGCGGGAGGCGAGCGAATCGACTTTGATTGGCCTGATTCCCAAGGCTGAAGCTGGCTCGTTCAAAGAGCGGCCAACCAGTATCTTCTCACGAAGTGTGAGCTTGAGCGGGGCGGATATCAAGGCGCAGAAGAAGGCGCATATGGAGGCCGAGCTCCAAGATGCCATCTCGGCGCTTAAGAAGCCGAACCGGACTCTGGCCGTCAAGGACATTGTCGAGGCTGCAGAGACGCGGAGGGCGTCAGCTGGGCAACTGAAGAGTACGCTCAAGCCCCCACCTCTTCACCAACTCCCCAAACTAACCGTTTCCCTCGCAGAGATGAAAAAGCCCAGCCGCGCCTCACTCGTCCAAGTGAAGGCCACGCCAGCCAACAACCGGTTCAAGGACGCGCTAGCAGCCGAGACCTCCCAGTCCCAGCCCCTACCCACTTTCGACATCCCCCCATCCAGCGCCTCGGTCGTGCCGGCATCGACGCTCCGGCCCCAGTTCGGCAACAGACTCGGCAACCGTTCCCAGACCGCAGACCGCATCCACGCCACCCCGGCAAGGCGGCCGAACTCCTCCATCCCGGCCACGGGCCTGCGCCCTATGCAGGAGACACCCGGATCAGGCATCCTGCCTTCCTCGCCCATCATGGCGCGCAAGGCGGCCCCGCCTGCACCGCCTGTACCCGCAATCTTCGCCTCGGTTGCTCGGCCGCGCTCTCGGCACCTCGCTGTTCCGACATCACATCACGCCGGCGTGGATCTGCCGTCTTCGCCTGGCCTGGGCGCGCTCTTCGAGACGCCTATCGCACCGCGCTCGGCTAAAGAGCGCATGGATATGGTGGACGATACGCCCATCAGGCCGAGGCTACCGCTTGCCGTTGCCGGAGATGGGGGGAATAGGTCAGTGTTCGGGCTGGGTCGCGCTGTGGGGGGCGAGAAGGGGAAGGCGCGAGAGAGGGGAGGGAGCTTGAGTGAAGATCGTAAATGGGACGGTGCCAGAGAAGGCGAAGAAAATGGCGTCGGGACTGGAGTGAGCATATACGAACAGCTGGGCTGGGACAGGACGGACTTGGATGACATTGATGATCTGCTATGACTGGGTATGGACGGAGCTTAGATTTGGGAAGGGGAACCGCTCAGAGGAGAGCGAGGGATCGTCAGTGTGGCTCGTGTTTTGGCATTGCTGAGATAGATGTAGTGTGTGGTTGGAGCATAGCGTTTTGGGAACATGCATACACTTTCAGACACATGGTGTCTAATTGCCCCCATCCAGCTGCGCACCGCTGGTAGCTTGTATCAGGGGAGGCCACAGCGGTCTCGCTTCTCGTTCTTGCTCAGGCCAGCGAATGGGTGAATGGCCGTGCCGGAACAGGCGCCTCGTGCTCTGCTGTTCGGTCGGACGGATTAGGTATCTGGTCCTACCGACAGCGGAAGGCCTGTTCGATTGTAAGGTGGCCGAGCGGAGGAACTGGATTGTCCTACCGGTGCTTGATAGGCAACGAATGCTATAGCCAGGGTTTGCCCTCACCCGGCCGGAGCCAAAAACCGCCGAGTGCGTTGTTTGAGACGCGCATCACTCGATCGTAAAACGAAACCAATGGGCTTTCTGGACACCTGCCGCAGGAGCAAGGGTTGTTAACGTCGGTATATTGCTCTGCCAAGATCTTACAACCTCGGGCAAGATTCGTTACGTCTCTTCTACCCTCTTCCCAGTCACCACAACCAGCGGTAGATCCCTCACATCCACATGCTCCTGACTCCCCATATCCACCACCCTGACCGCCTCCAAGCCCACGATCCCCTCCTGGAGCGGCAGAAACCGTAGCTCAACCACGGCACAGCCATTTGGTGCGAGGGGCCCCACGCGCACGTCGGCCGACAGGCACACCAGCTCGGCGGCGTCGACGACGCTATTGCGCTGCATGGCGTGCACCACATTCTCGTCGAGGACGGCGTCGGCAATCAGCGCGTCCCGCTTGGACGCGCCCAGCGCCCCCGGCATGCCAGCCGTTGAGGGCGGGCGGATGACGCGCAGCTCGTTGCGCCGGCGGCGCGGGATGGGCACGAGCATCAGCTTGCGCGCCGCGGCTGCTGCGGCTGCGTGTGCCGCTTGGGGTGAGAGGGCGGATGCGGCGTCTGACCTGCTCCGGTTTACGACAAACACCGTCCAGGTGAATTCTTCGCCTAGCAGGACTGGTCCGGATGGCCCGGTGAAGGTCATGGTGATGCCGAAATCAGGTAGAGCGGGCTCGATTGGCCGCGCGGTGGCTGCCTCTAGGGAAGGGATTGCGTCTGGGCGCATGACGGATGGCGAGACGAGGGGCTGCGAATCCACGCCGCCACTGATGGAGAGCTGGCTAGGCCGGTGAGAGCGCTGAAACGGTTGGGTCTTGGGCTGGCCAAAGCCAGGGTTGACCGGGGGTGTGAAGTCCAGGGCGGTGGTCCATGTCATGACCAGGCGGGGCTTGCATGGGTTTGGTTCATCCTCAGGGCGGACGAGGACAACTACTTCGATGGTGATGATGAGCTCACGGGCCAGGTTCTTGCTGACAACGTCGCGCTGCTGAGGGGCAAGTTTGTAGAGGAAGGTGAGGTGGTCATGAGCCACGCAACTGAGGGGGAGGTCCATGCCATCTTGGCTGTTGAGATCTTCAACTATTCCGTCCGCGACACCAAGGGTGATCTTGTCCAGGGCGACTTCGCATTCGAAATAGGGGGTGAAGTCCACTTCGAGGAGCGCTATCATGGATGCGCTCGGCGGCGTCGTGTTGGGCCGCGAGAAGCGAACCCTTGTGTGAAGGACTGGGTAGACTCTGAGTTTGAGCTGCTGCAGTCCGTTGATGCGGTGCAGTCCGTCTTTTTGTCGTGTGAGGGGTGCAACCTTCGAAACCCTCTGGGCTGATAACCGAGGCACGACGCCGTCCAGCCACGGATCATCCGCGAACGACTCAAGCAGATTCATCCCAGACGGGGCGCAACTCTGCATATAGCCCCCGCGAATCGCATCGACTTGCTCTGAGGCCGCAGCGCCCAACCTCAGACTTGCGACGCCGGAGAACACAACCGATGGCAGTTGCAGCCTGATCCTGGGGCGACCAAGGAAAACCGAGAGTTTCCAGACGGCATACACATGCCGCTGGCCCTCTCCTTGCGAGTCATCAGTCGCTACGAGCGCCTGATCCATATTCTCGACGGCTCTATTGTAGACAATCTCCGATGCTGGGGGGCCGTCTCGGTCAGGCGCTACGCCGTTGACGATATGGGCATCGAGGGTGATGACGAGGCGGCGCAAGTACGAGCGGAGTGTATGTTCTTCGGCGTATGGGGCACGAAGTATGAAGTAAACATCGACCGTTTCATCTGCAGGCAGGTTGAATATGAGCGACTGGAGACACAGCAGCAAGGTCAGCGCACGCAGCCCGTACCGAAGAACAGCTGCTCGCGTTGCTCAATGCCGGCAATCTTGTTCTCTACCGACCCCTCGCCGCGCCGGAGAACGTTTTCGGCGCTGAAATCGGTAGCGAAGGGAATGATGTATGTGAGATACGACTGCTCAACAAAGGCGTCAGGCACATCGGCTGCATCGCCAGCGCCGTCTAGATCTGGGACCGCCATCGTCTGCCTGTCTGCCTGCGGTTGGGACCGGCCCTCGAGGTCGATTCGGCGCAGTCAATGGATCGATTAAACCGCCATGTCGCAGGGCCGTAGATGTGCGGTGACAGGCAATGGCCGAAGAAGTGACGGTATGTAGTTCCTGGTCTCTCCGATTTGCGTGTTGATGTCTGGAGAGGGGAATGGTAAACAATACCCCTTGGAACTGGTGGTATGGACGGCCCATGTTGGAGAGCATGGCAGGAGGGCGGCGACCTGCAGCATCCCGTGTCGGGTTCACCAGCCGCTAACGTTAAGTTAGTGCAAGGGTCGGCGCTCGGTGCTTGGCGACCAAACGGTGAAGGTCCGTGCGGTCAGCTACCTATCCAAATCAGTTGCTGGCGGCTGCAGTAATTTTCCTTAGGAAATCGCCGCGCTCAAGCTGTCACTGTCGGCAACAACCTGCATCGCTCGGCGCATCGAAGACTCGCGACAACAGCACGGCGCTACCACTTGAACGCGTCTTCCTTATTTCAGAGTCTTCTACAGGTTTTCGATCTGCTTTGCGACGGACGCTTCCGCCAGAATGAACGCGTCGTTCGCGCCGCAGGGCTCGGCCTGGCAGGAACACCGCACCCCCGACGGCCGCAGCTACTACTACAATGCGCTGACCAAAAATACACAATGGACAAAGCCTGAGGAGATGATGAGCCCGGCGGAGGTGCGTTTTGGTTGTGATGATGGCGAATACTGATTTGCACAGGCTAACCGGTCTTTCCACACCAGCGCGCTCTCGCCAACCAGCCATGGAAAGAGTACACGGCCGAGGGCGGCCGCAAGTACTGGTACAACACCGAGACGAAGCAGAGCTCGTGGGAGATGCCAGATGTCTACAAGCGAGCGTTAGCTGGCGGTGAGGGGACGCCAACAACACCAGCGTGAGCATCTGTTCCCCCAACCCTCCCTCTCCCAGCTCAAAAATTCAAGTTGTATGCTGACCACACACAACAGGACCCCCGCCACTCCGCTCACTGCCCCTGGAGGTGGCCACTCTGCCGCATTTGGAGGTGCCGACCATTATCGCGATCATCGTGAGCCCATTGGTGAATCGCGCCAGCTGACCTTCGGCAACAACATCCAGGCCCTGGCCTTCGTCCCCGCCACCATCGATCCCGAATATGCCACTGCTGAGGAAGCCGAAGCCGCCTTTGTCAAACTTCTCCGTCGCAGCGGCGTCCAGCCCGATTGGTCCTGGGAGCAGACCATCCGAGCCATCGTCAAAGACCCACAGTTTCGCGCCATCAAGGACCCCAGGGACAGGAAGGCTGCCTTCGAGAAGTACTGCAACGATGTCGTCGTTCAAGATAAGGAGCGTGCAAAGGAGAGGCTGACCAAGCTGCGTGCCGATTTTGCGACCATGCTGCGGAGCCACCCCGAGATCAAGCACTACACTCGCTGGAAGACGGCACGGCCCATGATTGAGGGCGAGACCATTTTCCGCTCCACAAACGACGAGAACGAGCGCCGCCAGCTCTTCGAAGACTACATTGCCGACCTGAAGACGGCGCACAAGGAGCAGCAGGTCGCCATGCGTAAGAGCGCCATGGACGGCTTGATCGAGCTGCTCCCGACGCTGAACCTGGAGCCTTACACGCGTTGGTCAGAGGCACAAGGTACCATCCAGAACACTGCTCCTTTTCAGCACGACGAAAAGTACAAGTCCTTGAGCAAGTACGACGTCTTGACTGTCTTCCAGAATCATGTCAAGGCCTTGGAGCGTAGGTTCAACGACTCCATACAGGACGACAAGAACAAGAAACTCCGCCGTGAGCGCAAGGCTCGTGACGGCTTCATGGCGCTCCTCTCGGAACTGAGGAGGGACGGCAAGCTCAAAGCCGGCGCCAAGTGGAGCCGGATCCATCCTATCATTGAAGCAGACGAGCGCTACCAGGCCATGGCTGGCCAGCCCGGCTCGACAGCTATGGAGTTATTTTGGGACGCCGTGGAGGAAGAAGAGCGCGCTCTTAGGAGCACCAAGAACGATGTGCTCGATGTCATCGATGTGAGTGTGCCATGTCCTCCAGACCGCTTAGACTTACATCAGCTGACACAGATGCGCAGGACAAACGCTTCGAGGTTACCCCGAAGACTACCTTTCCAGAGTTCGAGTCAGTCCTCAAAGGTGATCGTCGCACAGCTAACATTGAACGCGATATTCTGGAGCTCATTTTTGAACGGGTAAGATGCGCCGCCTCGGCACAGCTCATGCTATGACTTTGCTAACTCCCCGTCTCTCTTCTAGGAGATACAAAAACGGACCAAGCGCTCAGATGACGACAGACAGTCAGATCGCCAGCAACGTCGTGCCCTGGAGGATCTCCGTTCGCACATGAAACGCATGGATCCGCCCATCGACGTTAATGACACTTATGAGCAGGTCCGGAGTCGGCTTGCTCATGTGCCCGCCTTCCAGGCTGTGAGCTCTGATGAGGCCCGCCGGGGTGCATTCGAAAAGCACGTCCGCCGCCTTAAGGAGAAGGAAGACGAGGCCGAGAAGGAGCGCCAGCGCCGCCGTGACCGCTTAGATGGCTACCGTGACAGAGGTGAGCGATCCCATCGCGGGAGTGTTCGTTCTGCCAGAAGCCGCAGCCCGGAGCACAACACGTATGAGGCGGAACGCCGCCATGCCGTGGCTGAGCGTGAGCGTAACCACCGCAAGACCAGCGCCGCCGAGATGCTGCTGTCGGATCGCCAGTCTCCCTCGGTGCGCGATCGTGAACGCGACCGGGAGCGTGACCGCGATCATGACCGCGACCGTGAGCGTGACCGTCGTGATCTCCGCGAGCGTGATCGCGATCATCGTGACCGTGACCGGGAACGAGACCGCGAACGGGACAGAGAGCGCGACCGCGATAGGGAGCGTGACAGGGAGCGGGACCGGGAGCGAGACCGCGACCGTGACCTGCGCGATCATCGTGACTACGAGCGTCGTCCGCGCCCTGACGACACGAACCACTACGACCGCGAACGCCGCAGCCGCGAGGAGGACCGCGAGCGCATCTACCGCCGCCGCATCCTCGAGCGCGACGTCGACGAGCTGCCGTACGGCGACGAGCGGCCCGGCTCCTCGTACTCGCGCACCCGGCCGCGGCCGTCCGAGGAGGACGACCACCCCGACCGCCGGGATCGACCCGCCGCCAAGCGCGTCAAGCTCGAGAGTGACCGCCCCAGCGGCAGCACCGGCGACCGGCTCCCCAGCGGCAGCACCAGCGACCGGCTCCCCAGCCGCGGCGCCCGCACTCCGCTGCACAAGGAGAAGGAGCCTACGCCCAGCGTCCGTGCGGGAAGCGAAGAAGGCGAGATTGAGGAGGATTAGGGGTCTGCGTCGTCGCCGGCGCAGGCGATGGGGTGGAGCCGCCGCGCGCTCCGGCAACGAGTAGTGGAGAAGGAGGAAGGGAGTGGAGGGAAGAGGGGGAGCACGTGGAGAGGGCTTGAGCCGCTCAAGCCCAGAAGAGGAAGAACTTCGAAAAAGTACGTTTGTTTGCCCTCGTGTTCATCTAACCTACATCAGATCATTCCCGGCCGTCGATCATGGTTTGGAAGTACATAATAATTCGCCCAGCAGCCGGCAGACGATCACGCCTTGCTGGTTTGTGCATCTGTTGCGCGTAGGGCTTGAAACATCAAAATTTGAATAGCTTGCAAACAATTGGCCGGTTCATGCCGTCGTAACTCTTTATGATGCTACTGCGTTGTCGCACGATGATAATCAGTCAGGTTGAAGATGCGGCAGATATATTGACTTCCTACTTCAATCTTTCCGCGACTCGGTCTCACCCGTGCGGCCCGGAACAGAAACCCTCAGAGAATCTGTCGACGGGCTGGCGGTAGCCATCCAGCTTGATCCATTGCCCCTCAATCTACCGAGGTCAACGTTCCCTTGCAGGATGTAAGAAGCGGCTCGACGTCCTTTCCGTCACGGAGTCTTCCTCTAGTAGGACCAGGCAACAGGGGATAGGCTACCGCCGCCGGTGTTAAATGTCCGGATCGTCGTCCTCGGACACGCCGCCCTCTTCCGATGCATCGTCAAGACCACCCCGGGCGCCGCCGGGCCGATTTTTGCAGCTACTGCCTTTTTGAACGCCTAGAACGCCGGAACCAGATGCATCGTCATGATGAGGGCGACGGTCGTGATCGTGATGGGTATCCTTAGGGATGCCCTTTTCAAGAGCTCTTGTCGGTGTCCTCCAAGAAGAACTGTCGAGGGGTCAGCTACAAAGCGGGGTTCTGGCTCCATGGGTAAGGAACTTACGTAGTTGCCGCCCAGCTTCTGTTCCTGGTCAAGCTGAGAGTTCAGCTTGTTGATACGAGGCCGGAAGTTGGTGGGGTCGCGACGGAAGGTGACATCCAGGTTCTTCAGGAAGGTGTTGCAACCGGTGAGCAGCGATTCGGGCTTGTTGGCATGGGCGTCGATACCCGGTTGGCCGTCGAAGACAATGACGCGGTCGGCGAGATAGGTGGCCATGATGAAATCGTGTTCGACGATGAAAGCCGTCTTCTTGGCGTGCATGATGAACCGCTTGATGACACGGCTGGCCACGATACGCTGCTCCGAGTCGAGGTCTGGGTAGCGTCAGCATATAAAGTGATGCAATAATGCACATGCTTTTGTTCGTATGCTCTTGTTCGTAAGAAGAGAGCGGCTTACAGGCAGAAGGCTCGTCGATGAGATAGATATCGGCGGGCATACCGAGAGCCAGGACGATGGCCACCTGCTCACGGTCAGCAATGCATATTCCTGATGAAAGGGTTCCGAAAAAGTGTGACACATACTCTCTGAAGTTCACCACCCGACAGATTCTTCACCTCCTGATCGATGAAATCGTCAAGCTTGAGCGGCTTCACGACATCCGTCTGGAACTGAGGAGACAAGAAGGCGGCCTTGATCTTCTTGAAGAACAGCTGCCGGACGGTACCCTCGAACTTAGGAGTGATTGTCTGGGGCTTCATGCTAATCTTCATCTCTGGGACCTTCCTGGTTCCATCGGGCTTGAGAGCGCCAGCCATGAGGCGGCAGAAAGTGGTCTTCGCCAGTTAGTTTCTCAACCCCCCAATTTGAGGTGAGAGTACCACACACCTTGCCAGTACCGTTCTCCCCCATCATGACGATGATCTCCGAGTCGGAAAAACTGCCGGGTTCAATGCTCAGCTTGAAATTGCCAAGGGTCTTCTCCATAGCCGGGTAGCGGAACGCCCGCGATTTCTCAGCGACAAAGTCCTCGGTGCCTTCAGCGATGCGGAATGTCAAACTCTCGTCACGGAAGCGCAAGTTTTCGGTCGGAATGTGGCCGTCGAGGAAGATGTTGATGCCTTCGCGGACCGAGTGAGGAAGAGTCACAACACCGTATACCGCCGGCTGGCCGTAGAGGACGCAAATGTAGTCCGAGAGATAGTCTAGCACGGACAGATCGTGTTCGACGACAATGACATAGTCGTCGGGACGCAGCAGCGACCGGATGATGCGGGCGGCGCTCAATCTCTGCTTGACATCAAGATACGAGGACGGTTCGTCAAACATGTACCTGGCAACGGTAAGTTATGACTGGACAACAAGCGACAGAGCAAAACTGGGGCTTACACATCGGCCTTCTGGACACAAACAGTGCCAATGGCAAAGCGTTGCAGCTCACCGCCGGAAAGGAAATTGACATCGCGATCATAGATGTGGCGCAGCTCTGTCCCATGTCAGCTGCAGAGCCTAGCCTCGGCGGGAAGTGACAGAACATACCCAGCGTGTCAAGGACCTCGTCCAAGTTGTCCAGCGACCGGCGGCCCTCAATCAAGAACTTGACGCTCTTGTCGCCCGTGCGAATAGCCTTGGGAATCTGATCGACATACTGCGGCTTGACGACGGCCTTGAGGTCATCCTCAAGAAGCTTGGTAAAATAATCTGCCGGGGGGTCAATGTCACGGTCCGGTTCGCAGTCGGGACACAAAACATACTCTGCAGCTCGGAGCCACGGAAGTACTTGATCACATCCTCCCAGTCCGGCGGATTGTCGTACCGGCCCAGGTTGGGCTTGAGCTTGCCGCTGAGAATTTTGAGAGCGGTACTCTTGCCAATACCGTTGGTTCCAACCAGACCCAGCACGTTTCCGGGCCTCGGCATCGGGAGGCGGTGGAGCTTGAAGCTGTTGGCGGCATAGCGATGGGTGATTTGGCTCTCGAGGTTCGTCGGCAGGTTGATGATGGTGATGGCGCCGAAGGGGCAGCGCTTGGGGCAGATACCACAACCGATGCAAAGCTGCTCCGAGATGAAGGCGATGCGGGACTCGGGGGTCACCTTTCGCGGGTTCGTTAGACCAGGGAAGTCTCAAAATGGGAATATCTCAGGCTCGTACCTCAATCTGCAGAGTGAGTAGCCGTTAGCTATTGAGGACCAGTGCGGGCGATAGGGATGAACGTACGCAGAGCTTGCCGGACCGCACCACGGGACACGACTTCTTGCACTCTTGTCGGCATTTCTACTCCCATTAGTACGAGCGACAACTTGAGATCCCTCGGAAGGCAGGCGCACCTTCGGCTTGCACTATTCACATCCGTCCAGAACAGAGTCAGCCGCAATCTCTTTGTTTGTGCCGGCGGCTGCGGGGCAGCTACGGTCGAGTCGTCGGGGCCGGGCGTACCTTGTCGCTATTCACGATAGCGATACTACAGTCTGACAGTCAGCAGAGTGGCAGGATGACACATGGAGTACGCAGTTTCGGTGTTGCGCTGGTTCCCAAGCGAAACCCAAGTGGTGACGTACCGAGTGAGTTTGTCCGCCATGGCGCTGGCTCTTCAGGGCACTGGCTGCTTGCTGGCTAGATCTGGATCTAACGCGAGGTTTGAGCTTGCTCGTCCGCTCGGAGGATAGCAGAGGGCGCGATGTAAAAGCACGAATGCAGTCCACTGAACACTGCGTGTACTCGTGTCGCAACGGGAGACGGTGTGTTGTTCGCGGGATTGGGCGCAGAAATCCAGACACAGATCCCGAACCAAAGGAGGGGCACTGGCGGGTCCAGCGTGAAAGACCGCGAAAATGTCACTCCTGCTGTGCTGTGGGTGGGGACGCGGGGCAGGGCAGAAAGAGCAGCAGAGCAGAAACAAGCGAACAAGCCACAAAGAGACGGAGTGGGTCTGAGTCAGCCTAATCGCGCCGCGGCTGATAGGCCAACAAAACTCAAGATCCTTGTGGCTCAGCTTGACCGCCTCATGAGTCGCCGAGCTCAACCGAGCCAGCTCCGTCCTGTTGGCTCGGGCTGTTGGTCAAAACTATCGACCTGGAAGGGACACAAATGCGCTGGGCGGTGCGGCTTCGTGCTCTTCTCCTTGATTTTTCTTCGGTTGTTCGCTAATATGCTAGAACGTACCTCTCAACCTTTATGTTCATATCTTTCTCTGCTGAATCTCTGCTCTGAGCTGTCTCGGATTCGAGCTTACAAAATAGCGTTTGAGTCGGCAAGTGGCTGAGGCCGTTCTTCAGCAACTCGGGCTGTTGGTTGAACCTCGTTGGCATCCCGTGTCCGAGCATTCATTCGCATCCTGCTCGCTGGCATCGGTCGAGCTGTTGAAACCCCACGCTCTCGACTGTGAGATCTGCTGCAAGACTCGAAGCCTGCCCGCCACTTCTCTAAGCTCCCAGTACTGCGTAATGGCACAGCTCGGCCACAAGTTATCTCTTAGCATATGGCTGGAAATGCTATCATCCACGCATCATCACCGCCATATGACCCTAGAATAAATATTAGGGCCTCTGAACGCGAGCCAAGCCGGCCAGCCCCGTCTAATCTACCATCACACCCCTCCCTCACTTCGCACTTTTCTCGTCTTCTTCAAGCTGCTGAACAACACCGGTGTGCCGCCAGAACCCCCTCGATTCAGAAACCAGCTGAGTTCGACCTGGTTTTCAAACCAGCCTATTTGGCAAGCAAGCACTGGTGTGTTGTCTATCAAAACTTCAGGTTGCTACCATCGCTGTGCGCTTATCACGGGCACCACCAGGTTGTCTTTCCCTCCGTCGGGTGGCTGTTGCCTGTCGTTCAGGTTACCTACACTATTGTTCAGCCTGGCGGACGTGTCAGAGTTGCCAGCTGCAGGCCTCGCTGAACGGCCTGCCAGGGGGCCAATCCACGTGTCGGATGTGGGGCTGAGCCAGCTGAGCACAGGCCACAGGCTTGCCTGGACTGACCATTTTCCCATTCTTCGCAGCCCAGTCCTCTCCAACCGCCTGACACCACTCGCGAATTTCCGCTACACCACTCTTCACTAAACCGCACCGGGGTCTCGAGCTCTTCACAACACCCCACCCCGTCCTCGAACACACCACACCGAGTGCAGGCCGGAGCTCTTCTCTGCTGCCTGGGGGTTTCTGGCATTGATGAACGGTAAGTCGTGGCTGCACTCGCTTGTTCTTCGCACCCTCGGTCGTGTTGTGACCCGCCGCGTCTCGCCCATCGAATCGCCCATCGATCCCCGGCACACGCCCATCGAGATACACCTCCCGCTGCCTTCCTGACGCCGCTGGATGTTGAATATTGATGGAAATCGATGCCCGCCATCCTCCCAATGCCGTCCGGCTCGTCCAATCGGTGACCGCGGCCGCCGGGGCCTGCAATCGCTGTCCTCCATCATTCGTAGCCTCGACTTCATCACTTACACGCTCTGGATGCGACAATCATCATTGAACCGTATTCGCGTCTTATTTTCCGCCGTTGTTTGCTTGTACTGGGTCGCGGGAGCGGACTCTTCCGGGCGCCCTCACTTGCCATTTCTCAGATCCCGCCTTTCCGTTGCTGACATCGCCGTCTTGCAGCACACAGCTTGCGCTCTGAAGATCACCATGTCAACGTCTCCGGATCCCGGTCCGGTAAACGGGCATGCCTCACACTTCGCCGATGAGCATACGGCACGCTCAGAAGACGGCACCGGAAGCCCTGGCGCCTTGTCCGATGCGCATCCTGCCGAGAATGGTGCCGTATCTCCCGACTCAACCGATGCTGCTGGCTCGCCCGACCGGGGGGCCGAGTTTGGACACGAGGAGCATGAAGAATCGTCCGAGTCCAGTGACAATGATGGTGCGGAAGACGGGGACTTCGAGGGCGCACGGAGCCCAGCATCGCTGCAGAGCCTCGATCTTTCAGACCATGAGCCGTCTTCTACACGCCCCGCTGCTAAGCGCAAGGCCGCGCACGCGATAGAAGACGAGTATATGAGGGAGAATCCCGAGCTATATGGCTTGAGACGCAGCGTAAGAGGATACTTCCCCACGCGCCTTCGCAACCCGTCGTTATTCACAGCGGCTAACCATCCCATGCGACAGTCCCGGCCCACACAACGACGCAAGATTGTGAGTTTCGCCGACGCTCTTCTGGTCGGAGAAGCTATGCTGACCTTCCTCGTGCAGGTGGATTCGGATGATGAAGAGGAGCCGTCCGAGTCCGACGAGACTCCAGCACCCCGAAAAACTGCCAAGCGCCGCCGTCTTGAGCGCTCGCTGCCAGGTATGTCGACCTCGTGCTCGGACAGTACGACGGCACTCTTTGGCTGATGCTTGCGTCGATCGACAGCTTCCAAACGCGGGACACCGGTACCCCGTCAAGCCTCCGCCGATGATTCCGATTCGGATACGTACGGCGGGGCGAAAGCCCGCAGCTTCCAGAAGAAAGCCCGACGGCAACAAGAGCTACAACCGGCGCTGGCGCTCGCTGAAAAGCGATGGTCTAGCCGTCGCGCCGCTCAAGTCTCCGTTGGCGCATACCAGGAGAGCGAAGTCGATGATGATGAAGGGGATGATGAGGTCACCCCTGGCTACTGGGCCGTCGACGTGGAGGATAATTCGCCCTACATCGAAAAGATCCTCCGTCATCGCCCCAGGGAAGGGGTTGAGCTCACGCCCGACGCCACTCGCCGCGATTTCGAATACTTCATCAAGTGGCAGGGCAGATCACACCTTCACAACACCTGGGAGACCACCGATACCGTCGCCGGATTTCGCGGTTTCCGTCGGCTCGAAAACTACTACAAGAAGATGGTGGAATACGAGCTCGACCTAAAGTTCGGCGGCGATGAGATCAGCCCCGAGCAGCGAGAACAATGGTCCTTGGACCGTGAGCGCGAAGAGGAAGCCCTGGAGGACTACACCAAGGTTGAGCGCGTCGTCGCCGTGCGCGATGGTGATGGCGGCTTGGAGTACTTCGTCAAGTGGAAGGGACTCCAATACGACGACTGTACCTGGGAAGACGCTTCCCTGATTAGCAGCCATGCCCAGGACAAGATTGACCAATTCCTGGACCGTTCGTCGCGCTCCTGGCAGTCGGACCGGAAGCAAACGAACGTCGAGAGCCGGTCGAGGATGACCAAGCTAGAGAAGCAACCATCCTACATCAAGGGAGGCGAGCTCCGCGAATTTCAAATGAAGGGCCTCAACTTTTTGGCGCTCAATTGGACGCGCTGCAACAATGTCATCCTGGCCGACGAGATGGGTCTCGGCAAAACAGTTCAGACCGTCTCGTTCCTCAGCTGGCTCCGGAACGAACGTGGCCAAGAAGGCCCTTTTCTTGTCGTCGCACCTCTCAGCGTCATCCCCGCCTGGTGCGATACATTCAACCATTGGGCTCCCGACATCAACTACGTCGTTTACCTAGGTCCCGAGGCAGCCCGCTCCAACATCCGCGATTACGAGCTTTTCGTCGATGGTAACCCCAAGAAGACCAAATTCAACGTTTTGGTTACGTCCTACGACTACATCCTCGTCGACGCGGATCATCTCAAGGGCATCAAGTGGCAGGTTCTTGCGGTCGACGAGGCCCACCGTCTCAAGAACCGCGAGTCCCAGTTGTATTTCAAGCTGAACAGTTTCGGCGTCCCGTGCAAAGTCCTTATTACCGGTACTCCCATTCAAAACAACCTTGCCGAGCTGTCCGCCCTCCTAGATTTTCTCAACCCAGGCAAGGTCCTGATTGACGAGGAGCTCGAGTTGCTCTCCACGGCAGATGACAAAGAGATCACCGACGAGCAGCAGGATGAGGCCAAGCGGCTGAAGACGCAGGAGAAGCTCCGGGAGTTGCACACTGCCATAGCGCCCTTCATCTTGCGTCGGACCAAGGAGACAGTGGAGTCAGACCTGCCACCCAAGACGGAGAAGATCATTCGCGTCGAGCTCTCCGATGTACAGCTTGAGTATTACAAGAACATCCTGACGAGGAACTATGCTGCACTCAGCGATGCGAGCAACGGCCACAAGCAATCGCTGCTCAATATCATGATGGAACTGAAGAAGGTCAGCAATCATCCGTACATGTTTCAAGGTGCCGAAGAGCGAGTTCTCGGTGGGAGCACTCGTCGGGAGGATCAAATCAAGGGTCTCATCACCAGCAGCGGCAAGATGATGCTACTTGATCAGCTTCTGGCCAAGTTGAGGAAAGATGGCCACCGTGTCTTGATCTTCAGCCAGATGGTCAAGATGCTCGACATTCTGGGCGACTACCTTCGCGTCCGCGGCTATCAGTTTCAGCGTCTTGACGGCACGATCCCCGCAGGCCCTCGCCGTATGGCTATCAACCATTTCAACTCCGAAGACAGCGACGACTTCTGCTTCCTGTTGTCGACGAGAGCTGGTGGATTGGGCATCAATCTGATGACTGCCGATACTGTCATCATTTACGACTCGGACTGGAACCCCCAGGCCGATTTGCAAGCAATGGCGCGGGCCCACCGCATTGGCCAGAAGAAGCCCGTCAATGTCTATCGACTGGTGGCGAAACAAACGATTGAGGAAGAGGTCGTCAAGCGTGCCCGCAACAAGCTCTTCCTCGAGTATCTCACCATCCAGGCCGGTGTCACGGATGAGGGCAAGGCTCTCCGTGAGCAGTTCCAGGAGCGCGGCCTGAAGATTGACGAAGCCAAGACCGCGGAGGACATCTCCATGATCCTCAAGATGCGTTCGCAGAATTTGTTCGAGCAGTCCGGGAACCAGGAGAAACTCGAACAGCTCGACATCGATGCGATCCTCGAGAACGCAGAAGTCACAAAGACAGACGTCGACGACAAGATCAACCTCAGCAGCGGTGGTATTGACTGGGACAATTGGATGCAGGTGACCGATGTCAAAGTTGATGAGCTGGCTCTTGACTGGGACCAGATCATTCCTGCCGAACAGCTCGCTGTCATCAAGGCCGAGGAGGAAAAGAAGAAGCACGACGACTACCTTGCCAAGGCCATGGAAGAGAACGCTCCCCGCAAGGCTACTCTCAAGGGATCCAAAAAGAACGTCGAGACCGACCGCGCGGAGCGTCTTGCCAAGAAGAGGCAGCGTGAAAAGCAGGAGCAGGAAGAGCTGGAGGAGCAACGGGCGCTGCTCTCGGATCCTCGTCGTCCTCTTAACGAGAAGGAGACGCGCAATCTCATCCGTGCCTTCTTCCGTTACGGTTATTTTGACGATCGCGAGGAAGAAATCGTTCATGACGCGCGTCTGAGCGACCGAGATCGAGATTTTCTCAAGTCCATCATTGAGGATCTGGTTGTCATCAGCCGAGAGGCGGTGGACAGCAACAACGAGAAACTGCGCGAAGAGGAGGAGCGGGCTGGCAAACCACTGGCGAAGAAAGATAAGAAGGCTGTGCTTGTCGACTTTGGCGAGGTCCGCAAAGTCAATGCGGAAACGGTCGTTGAACGCCCGCCTCAATTGAAGCTCTTACGCCGGGTGCTCCAAGAACACGGCGACATGATGACGTTCCGGCTGCCGGATGCGACCAAGTCGGCTCAGTATTCTTGTGATTGGGGTGCCCGAGAGGATGGCATGCTGCTCATCGGCATCGACAAATACGGCTTTGGTGCCTGGACCCAGATCAGGGATGATCCGGACCTGCAGATGCAAGACAAGTTCTTCCTGGAGGAGCACCGCGTCGACAAGAAGGAAGAGCGCCGGAGAACGGACGACAAGGGCATTCAATCCCCCGGCGCCGTCCACCTTGTCCGGCGTTCTGAGTATCTTCTGTCCGTTCTGATGGCCAAGTACTCTAACGACGCAAACGCCAAAAAGGCTGTGGAAAACCACCACCGCAGCAAGAAACTCCTGACGAACGGCGTTCGCCGCGGCGACGGCAGTTCTGTCTCGGCATCTCCTGCTCCGCCCATGTCGAAGAAGCCCAGCCAACACCGCGATCGCGATCACCACCGATCCTACAGCAACGCCAATGACCGCGGCACCCCCCGGCCAGACAAGCGGAAATATGACGACCATGACGACCGCGGCTCCAAGCACCGACGGGTGGAGGCTGATGGCAAGCATGAGAAGAAGGACAAGGAAAAGAAGCTCGATCCAGAAATGATGGAGAAGTACAAGCGAGAGAGGCAGAGGGCGGTTGAGCGATTCCACGAGCTTGCGAAGCTGCGCGACGACGAGATCGACAACTCGGACAACGCGCAGCTTGTCTGGTCCGTGCTCCGGCCTCTCAAAGCGAACATGGAGCGCATCATGTACTCCAAGGAGCGGGTGCCTGCCGCGAAGGAACGTGCCAAAATTCTGGGCGAAGAGATTCGCGCGTTCGGTAATTTCCTGAAGGGCCTGCGGGAACAGAACGCAACGGATTTGGACAGCTTGGAGCCCCAATTTTGGTAAGCGATGACTGTGCACTATCTCATTCTGCGCCATGTACTAACGCGCAATCCAGGGAGTTCTTGTCGTCTATCTGGCCTCTCGGCAACGTGAAGGTGTCTGGCAAGCGACTGCAGAGGATGTTTGGCGATCTTATGGAGAAAGACAAGGGCGGTCATCATGAGGAGAGGGCCACCGAGCCCAGGCGCGCGAGAAACCCGGACCTGGAGGACGGCGAGATTGCGAGTGATCGCGAGGAACGCCGGCCGCGCGACCCGTACCGCGATGACCGTCGCGAAGAGCGGCGCGAGGAGCGGCGCGACGATAGGCGCGACGACCGACGCGAAGAGAGGAGGGATGAGCGCAGGGACGAACCCCCACGCCGCACAAACTACTATGAAGACGGCGACCGACTGAACTTCTACCGCCATCGCAGGCCGGATAACAGGGGCGTCCCGCTCCGGCACTCGTCGTGGCAGGGTCGGAGCCCTCCTCATCGGTCTTACTGAGGGAGGGCGGGTGCAATGCACTGTTTGTTTTTGACTTCGTTATCATCCTGATTTTCTCAACAGCACGGCGATGGTATCGTTTGAGTCAAGTGAGATTCAACTTGGTCTCTTTCCTGTCTCGCATATCATTGCATAGGCCTGGCGCATCATTGGGGCTGAAAGATGGAGGTCTGGCGTTTCTGTGTTTTTCTTTCGAGTTATTCTACGCATCTCCGTCTACGACTTTGATAAAGCCGCATACCCCGGTGTTGCATCATGGCGGCGAGGACGCCGGCGACGAGAGGGCGGAAACTCTGCTCTGGTTCGAGCAAGACTAAAGGCTTTACTTCGGAGGCGTCATGCCGTGGGAGCGATGGGAAGGCAAAAAAAGACTTGTGCATTTGTTAGCATGGTTGAGGGTGGTCGGCCGATGTCTGAATCAATCCATGCTGTGGGTTCTGCAGTCACTTACACACTCGCACCTGCGGCCAGGCGAAGGTTGTGCGGCTTGTATTATTGGGGCTGGTCAGGTCTTCGTGGCGGGTGTTTGGCTTGGTATCCTCGAGGAGGTTTACCATACGCATTCTCCCGGGTTGGGTTTGAGCATCCTGCGCGGACGGCAAGAGGCGGATCGGACATGGGCCAGCTGTAGAGTAACATCTCCACCGCGTATTGAGAGACTACCAGTGGCATTGATTAACTCGCCCATCTACGTTTCGTCAGGAGACGGAATCTATGAACACGAGGGGTTTGAACGGTCACATTGGCCGCCACGACGAGGTTGCTCAGCCTTTTTGGGTATCATTTAATGGTGTGATAAGGCTCCAGTATGCTACCGCGGCATCAATACGTGTAGTTCTAGTCTATCACGAGCCCAGTAAGGCAACCTCCTCGTCGCCTCCAAGCATGCCCTGATATGACCGAGTCTCAACATGTGACACGTTCACGCAGCGGCCAGCACTCGCTGAGG
Organism: Chaetomiaceae sp. R4402; assembly: GCA_023628555.1. NCBI lineage: Eukaryota > Fungi > Ascomycota > Sordariomycetes > Sordariales > Chaetomiaceae > Chaetomiaceae sp. R4402. Next base: position 531,421 of record JAMAKO010000009.1, read on the forward strand.
CGTTGTCCTCGTACACAACCTGTAGTCCTGATACTGGCCCATCCATCTCCTCCCGTGATCAGACCGCCAGAGTCAGAGAGGTACTATTACATCCACCTCTAGGCAACACCACCGCAACCATATCGGCGGCGTACCAGAATGGGCCTCCGCCGACCCCTCCACCCACTCTAGGTGTCGAAGCAGAGTGGTCAACAAGAATACCATCGTAAACAATACCATGCAAAGGAACCCCTCCTAGCCATGCAAGCATGCAAAAGCAGCCGAGCGCTGGCCGCGCTGCCGTGGTCTAAAGCGCCTGTACACCACCACCACCCAATCCAGTCTCCAAGTCCCCCATCCGCCATGCTAACAATGAGCGCAAACAGCAAAAAGAATTCCCCTGCGCTGCACACCACGCCAGTCCACCAACAACCAGTCCAAATCAATCGATGAGATGGCCCATACTCCTCGGCTTCGAGCCAGGCGAGATGGTCCCGGCCGGTTCGCAGTCCTTGCCCATCGGCTGCGTCGGCGTCTTGGGCGGGCTGGAGGAGCCCGCTGCTGCGGCGGCGGCCGCCCACGGTTTGGCGGTGTTGGGCGGCCCGGGGAGCACGGTGAGCGGGGCGGGCTTGCTGACCCTGTCTCTCGGACGGAGGGACGGTAGGCTGAATGAGGACTCTTCGGTGGGTGGGAAGTCGGCAAAGGAGGATAGGTCGGAAGAGTCGGCGTCCGAGGAGGGGTGGTGGTGGTTCTGGAAGGGTTTTGTGTCCTTGAGCGATACTGACATGGCTGTTGATTTTGTAGCTCGGAAGGTCTGATCGAGCCTGTTTTTGGGTTTGGCGGGCGCCTTTTTCGTTGTTGCGCGCGGTTTCCTTTTGGAAACGGGCTTTTGCGACGGAGCGGAAGCAGTAGTTGTCTTGAAGCCGCCTGAGGAACCGAAGCTAAGGGTACTCTGCTTCTGCTTACCGGGAGCGGTCGACTTGTTGACCAAGGGAAGAGGACTGCGTACGCGAGGGCTTGCGGTCGGCGTCGGTATGCCACCGTGCTCTGGAAAGATGGATTTGCGGCCGGCTGGAGAGAGAATCTCGCGCGAGGACAAAGCGCCCTCCTCGTCCGTTGCCCTGGCGCGTTTGCGTTCGAGAACGACCGCGATTCTATCGCGATGGAGACCTGCCGCGCAACGCTGCTCCCTCTGCTCGTCGCCCGTGACCATGTAGCTCTCGCGGTCACCAATGTCTTGCTGATCCCAGCGCGGCAGGTTGGCCAGCTCGGCAATATCGTCGCACTTGCCCCGCACAACCAGATCCCAGCAGTCTTTGAACTCAACACCCTGGGGTTCAGGGTCGAGATTGATCCACGCCGTAATCCCGTCACGCCTGCTTCTGGTTAACTGGCACATCTCCTTGACGATGCGCCTGACTCCGGGAATCTTCAGACTGGTGCCGACCACGAGGACGACGTCGGGCACTCTCCGCAGATCGGCCTTGGACACGTTGCCAATGGCTTCCTCGTCAGGATTGTACTCGTTGTAGAGCACGATCCTGGGCCGTAGTCTGCCAATGCCATGGCTCCGCTTTCCGGCAAAGTTGGTGCGCACCTGGTCCTCTTCTTTGCACTTCTCGCACAGCGGAGGTTCTGGGCCCTCAAAGAGAGATGCTCTGAACGATTCCAAGTAGCCACACTTCGTACACACCATGTTCCCGAGGCCGCCGTGAAGCTGAATGGTGGTCGGCCAAGGGCCCTTTGTGTTGAGAGGGACGGTGGTGGCTAGCGGAGGCATCTGGGTGTCAAGGGTATCGATGTTCTGGCTGTACATGCGCATGAGCCTGCCTTCGGCAGCGATGGACGCCACCATGTGGTGAAACGCGGTCGGCTTGGCCTGGGACGTCATCTGGGCGAGCTCGCGGACCATGGTGTGGAAGGACTCGGTGGAGGAGTCATGCTTGTAGACTGAGGCGTCAAACAAGTGCTTTCCCGACGCCTTGAGTTTGTGCTGTCCGCGGAGAGTCGCGAATAACCCGGTTGACGACCGGAAATCGGGAACTAAGCGGGGGCAGATGTTAGCGCACACGATGCACGACAGTCGAGGGGGACAGGGTGTCGACAAGGAAGGACAAGCACGCACTCCCAGCAGACACAGAGATGCCAGCACCAGCGATAACTACGATCTTCTTCTTTTTCCTCAAAGCCGACAGCAGTCGATCGAGATGTTCGTCTTGCTCCTCGTCGCGGTGTTCAAGGTCGACGTAGGCGGTCGTGCGTGGCTTTGAGGGAGCGCCGGCAACACGACGGCGCTTGCATGGCGGGGGCCCGTCCGTACGCACGCGGATCTCGTCTGTGGCATCGGATAGCTCGGAGGGTTTCAGGGGCGAAGCACTGCCTGACGTGCTGGGCGAAGGATACCGGTTCGAAGCATCGAGCCGGGGACTGGGTGGAGAGGGCGACTGGGAGAGGACGGAGAGCGGAGAGGAGGGCGGAGACGAGCCCATGACTGCGAGCTCTGGTCCCAGTGCCGGACACACGGGGTGACAGCAGAGGGCGAACGCGCAGTCGAGTCGGCGCAACGGGAGAGGTCCGGGCAAGAAACCCGGGTGTTGAAGAGGAAAGTGGTCGAGTTTAGCCTGGTTATATCATGGCTGCTCAAACCTCACTTCAGCAACTTCTGCTTTCAGTATGCACGATTTAAAATCGGTGTTCTTCGGTCTGCGATGTCAGCGTTGTGTGCGCGTGGGTGAGCGGCGTGAATAGGGCGAGCGAAAGGATGACGGTTCGGGTTGGTATAACGAAATCGGTAGGTAATTATTATGGCTGGCTGGCTGGCTGGCTGGGCATTGTTGCGAAACTTGGCGTTCTTTGTCGAGGCACGGCAGCCCAGCAGCCAGTGACAGTGTTGCGCTTCAAACCTGGAATTGCAGACGCGGCCCATTGTTGGCATGTACCATCTCGGCTCCCCACAAAATGTGGAACACTAGGTCACTCTCATCCATCCATTACATCTGGTGTACGGAGCACGGAATAGCTCCGTCGTGTACAAGTAATAACAGTAGGTACCAAATATGCGGAGCTTCGATGTTAGATCGGCATATAGAAACGGTTATGTCAACAACTGAACTTGGAAGAGCCTAAACGTGGGCACCTCAGGTGAGTTTGTCGGGTTGCTCTGTGCTGTTGTATGTTGGGTAATGTGTACTTGCATACCTATATCTTGGTCATTACCGTAGCCATGGCATCTTTGTTCTCTTGCCCATCAATGTGTGATGTAAGCACTGTACTATCCTGATATGTCGACAATGGTAATATACCTTAGGGTTGTACTGTGTAAGCCACTTTGCGAGACTAACGTTCAGGGGCAGCTGCTTGCGTTAACTGGGTAGGGTAGGTACGGATACCAACATACCTACCTTACCTAGGTAGGTATCTTTATCCAGGCATTGCACGGCAAAGAATGGTTTATAGGTATTGTACTACTTGACATATGGCAAACCCTTGCTCGGGTGCACCCGTAAAAAGACCGGCCAGCTTTCGTACCCCGTATCTATCTTGCTGCGCCAGAATGAAGATCAGATTTGCCTTGAGGAGTTCTGTGAAACGCAGATACACTCTCAGCGTCGCATTGGCACGCAACGTGTGCGTTGCTCGGAAACGGACGCAGCAGGTCAAGGATGCCCTGTAATTTCTTGGCACTGCGCGTGCAAGCCCCACCTGCCCGCTCCTTTGTCGTGGGATGGCGTACTGTGATTGACTGCTGTTCACGTCAGCAATGCAGTGTCAGGACTGTAACGCAATACAACTACGATTTCCTCCGTCGATAGGGGAAGTGTTGAGTTATACTCGCAGCGTACAGCGACCGACCTCACTTCAGCCCTTGGATAGATCACATGTTGCTGCTTGACCAACCCACGTTAGTAGGGTTGTGTTTATAAATATCTACCTTACCAGTACCTACAGGTAAGCAGCTACACGTCATTCTGGACAGACTCTTGTATCCACCGTTTTTGGAAGCTCATGCGTTGATGCTGTGCGAGAGCAGGTGTTTGTACATTCACTGCGAACGATGCGTGCCGTCCATCAACTGACACATCAACAGAACCAGCACCATTCAACCAAGACCATCACACGGCACGGGACCACACTCACTCACGTCAAACCAAACATCTTCACATGTCGCCTTCAGGTTAGCAGGACTGTACTTGGATAAGAATTCTCCCCTGACGAGGGGCCTCGACTCCTCCGAATTCAGCCCGACCGACTGACCGACCGACTGACTGACGGCATCACTGGTCTGCTGCCACATGTGCCACTTGCGCCACTTGTTCGAACGGCCAAACGGGTCCTTCTTGTCGACTTAGCACTTCTCGCGCTTTTCACCCTGCACTACCTTTCTCAGAGCTGACCGACCACGCGCCCATTGCAACACTTGCTCTCATATTCTGCAGCGGTCTGGGCCCGTCAAGCGGGCGTCCGAGCTCAGCTGGCAAGGTGCTGCCGCCCCTTGTGCGTGCAGGGAGTCCAAGATGAGCTCTCACGACATGGACCTTCTCATGGAGGGCGACACCTTGAACGTCGACAGCGCCATTCAGGAGATGCAGGGCATGCAGGGATTGCAAGGAATCCAAGGAATGGACGGGATGGGCGGCATGGGCGGCATGGAAGAACTTGAGGGCATGGGAGGCATGGAGGGTATGGAAGGTCTGGGGGGCATGGGGGGCATGGGGAGCATAGACGGCGCCATGACTCTGGACGACGTCGACTTGTTTGGCGACCCCGTCATGGACAACGCCCTGGCCGTGCTTCCAGCGCCTCCCCCGCCCAGCAAGCCGCTACTGCAGCGGCTCGGCGAGCTGCGCGAGCGCGGCTGCTGCCAGTCCATCGCCTGGTCACGCCAGGGCACCATCGCCGTCATTTCCAAGGATGGCATGTCGATCGACTTTCGCTTCATCCGCTGCCGACCCGACGACGGCGAATGGGTCCTGAGCGAGCCGAGCCCCTGGTCCACCGTCTCACAATCGCCCTCGCCGCCCGCCCAGAGCCACCACTTCACGCCACTCTCCCTAGCATCAGCCGGAGCGCCCTTTGTCCACATCGCTTGGGGCCCCCAGGGGTCTACCGAGCTCGCCGCCATCGATGCGCTCGGCCGCATCACCATCTTGAGCTTCTCCACCGTGCTCAACCGGCCCTATCCAGTCGTCCGCCGCTGGGACGCCGACGTTGCTGACGATCTCCATGCCATTGTTGGCTGCTACTGGCTTCCCCTCGTTCTGCAGCCCGGTAAACAGGTAAAGCTGCCCCCGGTTTTCACGTGTTAAGCCCTCGGTCGACGGCGTGCTGAGTCTCGTGCCAACAGTATAGCCTCATTTACGGCCCAGCCACGCGAACGGAGGCAGATGAGTACAAGTACGAGCATCACGCCTACCCTGCCTCCGGACCCTGGCACCCCAACCCGTCCAAAAGCTCTCTCGTGTGTGTTACGGCAAACGGCACCATCAAGCTGCTGTTCGTGCAGAGCAACAACCGCCCTGAGGAAACGGCAATTGAACTAGAGAGCGTGACATCGTCTGACGATGTGATCACACACGCCTCGCTTTGCTCGGATAAGAGTATGTGTCGACCCCTCGCTACACCTTGCCCGCTCCTGATCTGCCGTTTGCTGACGTCAATTTCCAGATACCCTCTTGCTAGCCCTCGCAACCGACTCCAAGCAGCTGCGGGTTGTTCGCGTCGGCCTCCAGTGGGGCCTGCCCCAAGTGGACAAGCAGGTCCCGCCCGGGAGCGTCCCCCTGAGGCCGGCACTGAAGGAAGTCCATGTAGCTGGAACCAGCTGGGTACACCATGATCCCAGCGAGCCGGCCCCGGACGCGCCCATGGCCCAGCTTTCGCACATTGAACTCCTTCCTTCCGCCCCAGCAGGGCCGTCCCCGCCGATGGCTCCCCCGGTTGTCCTGACGGTACGGTCATACGTGCCACAAGATGGCTCTCCTTACCACCAGGAGAGCCAAAGCATCATTGACCGCTGGGAAGTTGTGAGCGATCAAACACAGTCTCTCCAGTCGGCCTTCGCACAGCTAGGCTCCAGGGACGCGGCCGGGCCAGCCCCCTCTGTATGTGCTCTGATTTGCGGGGAGCGGATTGGAGGTGATGATGTCGCTGACCCGAGTCCTAGGCAACGACGCGCCTCCGCAAGCTCGAGCCGGTCATCGTGCCCAAGATCGTGGTGACCGTTCAAACCATGCATTTCAGTCGTGTAGTATGTTTTGCCTTCAGCGATGGCAGTGTTCAATACAGGGACCGCTTCACCATGAACGAGATATACCACGAGCAAAACACGGACGTGATTGCTAGCCCACTCCACGTGGGATTCCGATTCGTCAACGATTCTCCATGTGAGCTACACCTCAGAGCAGCCTCCAGCACCTTCTCCGACTCCGACTAACGAGCGATCCTTCATTCAGGTGTACAGGTTGCCTTCTCCCCAACAAACTGCTCCTTTGTCCAACTGTGTGAGGATTGGACGGTGAAGTGGAATAAATTGCTATTCCCTACGATAGATCCAAGTGCGCCCCTCCAGCCAGGTAGGTGGCGGCCGTTTTCGCTTCCCTCTCTCCCGAGATGATGTTGCCGAAAAACGCTGACTCCGTCCTTAGCGCAGCGGCAACAAATACTAGTTGGCTTGAGCCTTGCAGCATCCATCACAGGAACGCTCCAAGTGAACTGCGACGATGTGTTGGCGGTCGCCCGACCGTTCGCACAGACGCCGGACTTCGCATATTCTTGGGTACGGGAGTTGATGGGCCTGCTCAAGATCGGCGTTGACTACTCGGAAGACACGCACCACGACCAGCTCATGAGGAACGGCTTTCTGCAATTGTGTTTTAGCATGTTAAGCCACCTCGGCTTCCACGGGGAATTCAAGTCCCGGCCATTCGGCGCGAAGTTGGCCATGCTCACGCTGAACGTTAGGAACATGGTCGTCCTCATCACCGTCGCCGGCAACACGCCGGCGGGCATCAAGGAGAAGCTGAACCCGCTGGACGACCCGGAGGTGGTGGACGCGCTGGCGGGGTGCGCGAAATGGGGCGTCGACCTGCTGGCGTGGCTCACGGATAGCCTATTTGGATTGCTCAACGACCCGGAGGTCGCGGCCATGCTGGCAGACCCGAAGCGCTTCCCGGACCTGGCGAGGTACCTGCAGGCCAAGATGGACGTCTCGCTACATATGGTTTTGTGTTCCTCCACGCGCGGCTTCCTCGTAGCTGCCTGCCGCCGTCTGAAGCTCGTCGAGACCATCAGCGCCCGCGCCGCGCATTTTTACGAATCCAACCCCCAGCTGCAGGACCCTTCCACCGCCGCCGCCGCGACCTCGCGCCCGCACCCCGCGCTCTACCAGGCCTACCTCAAAGTCAAGCGCGTCATCTCGTCCAGCGTGGTCAAGGTGCACGACTTCGACAGGCTCCTGAGCGGCCTGAGCAAGGACATCCTGGCGGTGAACCAAAAGTCCGCCGCGGAGTTCGCCGCGGCGGCGGCGGCTTCCAAGCCGCAGCATCAACAGGCAAACCTCACGGAGCAGCAGAAGCTCAGCGAGCTGACCGAGGCCGCCAAGAACGCGCGCAACCAGGCCGAGCTGGACATGCTGCTGGGCGGGACGCTGCCGCCGGCGCTGCGCGGGGTCCTGGTCCGCTTCTTCTCGGCCAGCCTGCCCGAGTTCCGCCGGCTGACGGACCCGGCCCGGCTGTACTTTGCCGACTACGATGCGCTCGAGGTCGACGACGGCCCGCGTGCGCTGGCCCTGCGCCGCGCCGCGGGCCGGTACGTCGACGTGTTCCGCCGCGTCGAGCTGGTCGTGGGGGGGCCGCCGCGCGCCGGCGGGCTGCAGGCCGCCAAGGGCGGGCAGCAGCAGCAGAACGCGCTGCCGCCTGTGAAGAGGAACGCCAACGGTGGCGGGGTGGTGAGCCACGGCGGCAGCGGCGGCGAGGGCGGGGATGGAGATGGCGAGAAAGGGGACAGCCCGTTATGGCGGCGCTGCGTGCGCTGCGCGGCGGTCATGCAGGACTTGTGGTCGAACCGTCCCGGGTACAACTTCGTGCTGGCGCAGCAGAGGAAGTGCGCATGCGGAGGCGGCTGGGCAGTCGAGCCTAAGGGGACATAGTACTGTTACCGTCACTGGCGAGACAAACACCTCAGGCAGGCTGGTTATCACTTTCCCTCCTTTAATATCTGAGGCCAGATAGACACGAAAGTTTGGGTTTGATAGCGAGGCATTTGACAGTTGGGACACATTCAGATCGTCCGCACTTGGGCGTGAAACCTATCGCTATTTTGTTCCAGTTGTCTACGTTCTACCCAGAAACTAACACCTTGATATGCAACCCCTCAAATCAGTCCTTCTCCCCTTCCCAAATGTACGCTTGCTCCACACCGGGGATGAGCGGCCTCAGAGCCATGCCATAGTCGCCGCCGTTGGGCGTCCGCAGCAGCGTGTGGATGTGAAACTTGGCCGGCTCACGGTTCGTCAGAAAGACGCCCGAGTGATGATCAAACTCAACAATAATCACAGGGCTCTGAATGCGGTAATAGAAAGCGTCGGCATCGGCGAAGCCGCCGATCCAGCAAAAGTACGTCTCGTGGAACCATGCCTCGCACTCGCGCAGGCGCACCTCGCGGGCCGGGCGCGGCAGGTACAGCAGGTACTGCTCCAGGATGGCGCGCACCAGGGCGCGCTGGGTGTCGTCCATATCTTCGGCGACGCGCACGCCCTCGTAGGGCACGACGCGGTTGTCGCGGTAGGCGCCGCAGAGGTGGCGCTGGTCGTCGTGGTTCCAGCGCCCGCGCGGCATGGCCGGGTCGCGCAGCTGGGCGTACACCTGGGCGCGGCGCTGGGCGTCCGGCGGCAGGCTCTGCATCAGGCGCAGACCAAGCGCTTCCTCCTCCTGCAGGATGCGCGCGCCGCGGTGCGGGCCGGCGTCGATCAGGTTCGGCTCGGCGCCCGTAAACCAGGGGGAGAGGATGACCTGCGTACGGTACAGGAAGACGTTGAGGCACAGGTGGTGGCCGTAAAAGGAGAACCCCCAGGGTGCCGTCTCGGACGGCGTGCCGAAGAGGACGAAGTTGTACGAGAATTCGTTGCACACGCGCGGGGCGCCCACCAGCTCGCCCAGGAAGCCGTTGATGCGCATGGCCGAGACGGCCTTGTAGTAACCCTCTGGCGAGAGGGTAGCCTCGAGCACGGCGAGCACGGCGGCGCGGATGGCCGGCGTCAGTTCGTCGAGGCGGATGCCCTTGTTAGAGAGGAGGAACTCTGGGTTAGACCAGGAACGCCACTCGGGCGAGTCGATGTGGTACGAGACGAGCGCGAGCTGGTCCGGCGTGAGTTGGCCGAGGAGAGACGTGGCGGCGGCGACGATGGCCGTGATGGGCATGCCCTCGTCCTGGATGCGGAAAAGGACTGGGCGGACACGGCCTGGTGTTGCGTGTAAGTGGGCGGGCACGAAGTCGACGAACAAACACCATCCTGGGGCTGCTGGAGTGACGAACCGTCGTTTGTGACGCCCTTAAACGGCTCCTGGAACAGCTTGCGCCAGTGCAAGTACAGGCCATGCAGCCACGGCGGGACACCGCCCTCCTTGAACGCCTTCGCATACTCGTGAGCATCCTGCTTCTGCATCTCAGTGAAGCGCGGGATGCTGAGATCGGGCAGGTGCTGGCGGAAGGCGCCGCCGTTGTGCTGGTCATCGGACGCCATGGCGGCTTAGGTACTCGAGATAGCTACTACAGCAGCTTACACGCACGATAGAAAGATGGCTGGCTGGTGAGAGATGCAGTCGAGACTGGTGTATGAGATGAGCTTAAGGAGACCTCACGCGAATGGCCTCATCCAGAGTATCCGTTCATGTGAGCACCCTACCTATCCAAGGAGAGACGGTACGACACGCATCTCTCAACTTGGGGATTGCGCGGTCCTGACATGCGGAACGCTATGCCTTGGCTGCTTGATCGGAGCTTGAAGTACTGCACTGCTGCCGGAACCTGGAGGCAAAACTATGACCCGGAGTAACGCGCTGAAGCAGGATAGACGGGGGGTGTGGGGGAGCGGGGCCGCTGCGCACCCTCCGCAGCGGCTGCCCCTCCCCCGCTGCAGTGCTAGGCACTGGTCTGGAAAAGGCCTGGTTGGACGGGCCGGCATGTCTTCTCACACAACGGAACATCCCTGGTGCCGGCTTTGGTGACGCTGTAATCGTGGATGGGTCATGAAGCTCAAGTTATCAAGTTGACGAACAACCTTTGCTCTGTGGCGATACAGCCAGAACAGCTCATCACAGGGCCTGGAACTCGACATGGAACAGGTCGACCTCCCTCCGGAGCACCCTGACCAAGTGGATGTTGTCCTGGAGAGCTGGGCTTGTTAGCAATGTCTTGTCCAGAGTGCGGGTTGCCAGCAGATCCATCTCCGCACGAGTGATCCGAACAGCGACTCACCTCCCGGCTTTCCCTTGGCCTCGTAATGTGCCTCTCTGCTCGTCCACCCGAGCACCATCCTCGCAGTCCTGTCCTGCCCCTCCCCACCAACGATACCCTCTCCAAAGGCCGCGCCCTTGTACCCCTCGGGCGGGTTCGCGTCGAGGCTGCTCGTGAACTGCACCGCATTCGCCGCGAACCCTTCCTCGACGCCAAACGACGTAAACACCTCGGTGCACGGGGCCGCCAGCACGGCGGCCCAGTCGCCTGGTGCATTGAAGACCAGTGTCTCATTCTCCTTGCCAGCAGCAGCAAGCGACGACGCAAGTTGGGACGAGCGGTACGTGAGCGCTGCGGCGGCGGTGGACCACTCTGTCAAGTTCGGTACTGGGAATTAGCACTCGGGTTTTCTATTACCGTTTTGAGCGGAACAGAACGAAGAAAGAGAACGTGATGGTGGCAGCAACGAACCCGTGTAGAGAACGCCCGTGTCGGGGTCCTCCAGCTTGCGGCCGAAGAGAGCGCGTTGGAAGCCCTCCTGCTTCTTGATCTCAGCGACCAAGTCTGCCGCAGGCTGCTGGTCCAGTGCCTGGAAGACGACCACTGGTGATGCCGCCATGGTACTTTGCGTAAATAAAAAAAAATGGAAAGGCGGAGACAGTTTCAGAAAGCGCTGACGCTTGGGCGAGATGTTTGGGTCACGGTGCTTAGTAGATGGACGTAGGTTACTGCCGCCCTTGTAAATCCGCCCGTTGCACACGGCAGGTGCCCACTGGCCCGCTGATTGGAGGCACTGCAGCGCTCGCTCAGGGCTGGCAGTTAGCGGGTGGGATGGGACACATCACGACGATGCAGCAGCGAAAAGAACCTAGAGGTTGGGTGACAATGTCGAGCTTGAGTTTGAAGATATCCGGCGGAATCTATCAGGTACACTGGATAGGGAATCAAAACGCCTCCCCCCTGCCAAACACATACCCCCCCACCCGATGTCACCCCTTGCCAACAAGAAGCCACAAAGAGTCGAAAGCCAACTCTTGCAACGCAAGGAGCTGAAGGGAGCCTCCATACACCACCCCCGGGCCCCAGGCCTGGGGACAGCACGACAGGTAGCGTGACTGCCCCCTGAGAGACGCGACCAGCCCAGCCCAGATGTGCTCCTGCACACTCAACAAGCGTTTCGGGCCGCCATGCAGGTCGGCTGCCTACGGACGCAGCATCGGCCTCCCACCGCGGCTGTCCATGGATCCTCCTCTGTGTCGTCACGCTTGTTAGCCATGTCCCATCGATGCATGGCAACATGGTGCTGTACGTACCGGCCGAGTCCGAGACGCTGGCTCCGGAGCAAAGTAGCCTCTGCACGAGGTCCCCCCGCCCGCAAATCCCCGCTGTTGTTGATGGCAGATGACGGGGATCCGAGGCGAGGTTCCGGCATACCGCCCTTACTATCGCGCTTATCTCCTTCAGAAAGGATCCCGCTTGGTTGAGACTGCGGACCGACGGCGAGAGGAATAGCTCTCACCGTGATCCGCCCCATCGATGCTAGACAACGACGTCAGCCACGCCATAGCCCTCGAACAGACTGCGCAAATCGTACTTACCCAACCCGTTTGTCGGCACCGTGGGCGTTAAGACCCCAGGGGGAGAGACTTATGACAACTCCAACATCATAGCCTGCTTTCAATGCCATCCCAGCGGCTGCGTCTCGCAGCTCCGTCCGCAAACTGCGAGTACTGCGGCGAAGACGCTGCTGATGCTCGGCTGAGCAAACCGCAGCTTCACAGCGCCATTATCCGACAGTCGTGACCGCAATTGTGCGGTACCGGACGGCAGCGCGATGGCGGTGGCAGTAGTCATCGACATACGCGCGTCGTATCCTCAGTCGACATGTACACGTGAAGTCATTGTAACCAGGGACATCATTGTACATGTCGCCTCCCAGATCCTAGAGGATCCGCGGTCGACCAAGCCACTTCCCGAGAGACCTTCTCCCGGCGAAGGGGGGTTGGGGTTCCCATATTCCACCACCCGTCAACCACCGCGGGGCCTTTTACCGTCTTGCCCAGGACAAGGCATCGCAAGCCACTGTTTGCGTCCTGGACGAAGTGTCAGCAGTGGACGATGGAATTCAGCCCGACGAAGGAACCTACAGGATGGCCAGTGTCCCAAATCTCTGCAAAGTAACTCCAAACTCATAACACCGACGCTCACACGAGCCCCACAAGCAAATGCTCAGGTGGAGATCCCTCCTTGAAGCAAATGCATTCAACTATGCCCCGTAACACCGTTGCGCCGTGATCAAACGAACAACACGCACGCAGTGGGCCTTTTAACGTCCTGCCCAGGACGAGCCCGTGGCACTGGGGTGTGTGTATGCGGTGTCATCTCATTCGATGGCATCCGCCCTTATGGAAGCCGTGAGCTGATCCAAGCGAGCCTGTGCCCGGTCCATGGCGAAGGGGGACGCGGCGAGAGACGACCGCTCAGTCTCTGTCATGCACGATGCAAGCAAGAGACCGCTCGACATGCAGGTTTTGGCCGTTCCTCTCAGGTCCAAGGTGTAAAGGCCCTAAAGATAGGGACGAGGGCACTCATTGCGGTTGAGCGATGTGCCCGAGCTCCCTGAAGTGAGGCAGCTCCCCCAGGAGGGCTGCTGGTAACAGGCTCGCCATGGCCAGGGCGGTCGGCCAGGTTCCGCCTGGCTGTAGACCACAGGGGAAGCCAAAAGTGTGTAGGAAAGTTGAAGGAAGAGGAAATGACCCAGGGGTTTATATAGGTCGCAATTGTTGACTGGTTCATCTGATCTGGTGATCAAAGGGAAACTGCGTGCTCGCCCTGTCATTGTTGCCTTGTCAAAGCGACCAATCACTCGGTTCGAGGCACTGCAAGTGGGGTCCCTTCGCGCTTATATCAAAGCAACCAACGACAATCTTCGGCTTGCACCGCCTTTCTGCCTTCATCATTACGACGTCGCCGAAGAATCAGCTCGGTCGGCTGACTAGCTGCGTCACTGACCGTTTTGCAGAAACGGGACTCGAAGTGCTCTCAAAGGCTCCCCGTTCGTAGTACAGCCATGGATCCTTCGAGCGGCGCCTCGCCGTCGGCCGATGGCTCCTTCGGGCCAGTGCATGTCATTGAGCCTGATGGCAGCGCAGAGCACACCCACACCGCCATCATGCTCCATGGCCGCGGCAGCAACGGCCCAGAGTTTGCCGAGGAGCTCGCCGGGACTGCGTCGCCGGGCCGGCTGCCCCTCACGCAACGGTTCCTGGGTTGGCGATGGGTGTTCCCGTCGTCTCGAGAGCTGTGGAGCACCGCGTTTGAGGAGATGCTGCCGGCCTGGTTCGAGGCTCACTCGCTCTCGGACACGACAGACAGGGAAGACTTGCAGATGGGAGGGATTCAAGAGTCGGTAGCCTACATCCAGGGGATACTGAGTCAAGAGGTCGCGAGGCTCGGCGGTAGGTCTGAGCGGGTGGTCATTGCGGGTATCAGCCAGGGCGGCGCCATTGGCATGTGGACGTTGTTGTGTCAGAGGGACGTCGACAGGCCGCTTGGGGCATTTGTAGGGGCGAGCACATGGCTGCCATTTGCAAGAAACACCGACGGGTTCTTGGGACGGAACAGCGTCGACACGTTAACGCCCGCAAATTCGGCCCTCGATGCGTCAGATGCCTTTGTCAGGGACATGATGCTCCCTTGCCGCCAGCGGCCCTCGCTGTCGCTCCTGTCCACGCCAGTCTTCATGGACACGGCGTCGACGATGCGGTTGTCGACGTGGAGCTTGGCCGGCAGGCGCACCGGGTTCTTGCCAGCATTGGCTTTCGCGTCGACTGGAAAGAGTACGCGGGCGCGGAACTGGAGGGCCACTGGTTCAAGACACCGGAGCAGATCGACGACATTTCCGCTTTTCTGGCGCAGGCCACATCAGCCCATACCGAGATCCCAAATTGAACCTGTTTAAAGGACTAGGTTGATATGGAACCACGAGCGTCTGAAGTCCCTGCAACAAATGGCGAGAGTGGTCTCAGTCCGGTCTTGTCTGGGAATTTGCTCCTTCGTACTTTCCATTTGGATCCAATGTGATGCATCGTGCCTTCCGCTTCTGAACCACAACTAGTGGGTGAGCACGAGGCGGGACCAAGAACTCCCCAAAAATGGAGAGAGGAGAGAATTTGGCATTCGGGGTTCCAAAGAAAAGAATACTTACCAGTCGATATCCTCCGTCGTCGATTGTCATGGTCATTGCCCGCTCTCGTTGGGAACCTGCAAACACGCACCTTCCGAAAAAGCAAGCAGCAGGCGGCCAGGCCTGTGCCTGCGTCCGCTCCTTACCGAGGGTCCTTCTTTTTCAACTGGTTCTCGGATCGCAACCTGGAATGGACACCTTCGGGACGGGCAAGCCCGGCCGGCTTCCGGAGTCTCTGAGCAGCGCCTGGGCCAGCTTTCTCGCTGCCCAGCACTGCACCCGTGAAGTCGACGGTCTCAGGAAGGCCCTCGATGCGCACACCCGGCACACAAACGTATCCATCGAGTCTCTGCAGAGAGACGCTGCCAACCAGCATGGCTTGGTTACCAACGGGCTCGCTGATTGCAAAGCGCAGACCTCGCGGTACGCTGTGCAATTGCATGAAATCACAACACTTCAAAGTCGGCTCGATACATTGCAGCAGGATCTTGTTGCCGTTAGGGAGCATGCGTCGGCAAAGATCGCCGAGTCGGACGGAAAAGTCATGGTACTAGAAGGAAGTCTGGAGGGCTTGCGGCACACTACGTCCCTCGACATACGGACTCTGCAGGAGGAGCATCGCTGGGCATCTGAGAAGGTTGAGCTGCTGCAGAAAGAAGTGAGAGAGCTGCGTGCCGAACGGACGGCTGCAGAGCAGAAACTAGCTGCCCTGGAGCGTCAAGTGACTGCACTGAACGGAATCCTCCAGGAAATGCCAGAGGCTTCGATCAAGGCCCTTGGCGAAATACTCTCCCTTAGGGATGAACTGATGCGAAACCTAGACGCACACCATGTTAGAGCCATGGCCGAAAACTCCGAAAGTACGCGTGAGTCCGTACTTTTTCCTTGAACAGATGAGCGTCTCCGGCTGATAGATTCACTCCACAGCCCATGATAAAATTATTCCACAGGAAGAACCTCTGGATCAGGCGCTGGCACTTCGCCTGAGCCAAGCAGACAGCATCGACCACAACTACGGCAACCTTTCACTCGCCCCAGACACTCTCGATCAGTCCCCTCTTCAGCTACAGACAGACCATGCCGCGCAATCCGGCACCAATCCGAACCACGATCTTCGCTCACTGTACCTCGTGTTCCGAGACCGGTACAAAGTCAGCCCACCGAAATCAGACACTATGTTCATCTGGGAATTCTTAAGCAGCATCGAGGACCCCTCCTTATCGAAGCACATCCAGGAATCGCTGGCCACGCTCCTCCCGGAGTACGTTACGCGCAGTCGGGACACACGGCGCAGAAACCCGCGGCGTCATGTCATAATCTCCAAAACGCTGACGTGGAGACGGTTTCGGGAGGCGCTGGTCCAGATCCCGGGGCCCTCGTCATGAACGCGGAATAGGATGGGGTTTCGACATGCATTTGGTTATGGATGGAGTGAGATACTTGCTTCGAGTCTTGGAGACTGCGCTACCGCGATCTGGCTGGCTATGTAACTACTTGCTGGTGTCTGACTCAGCTGCAAGCTGGTTTTGAATGGGCTTAGTTTGCCATGGAAGGGAGCACTGAGTAGGATGTGCACATGGCGCAGGGTATTCGCAGTCGTGGCTCTTATTGCCTTGACACCCCAACACCAAGCTCAGAAACAACATGATCTGGTTGTTGATATGTCGGATGTGAGTTCACGACAACCCTACACCGAAACCATAAATAAAGCATGCCATCGAGCCCCAGCCACCGCACACGTTTTACCGAAGTGTGTAAAACCCACATACTATATTAATAAATCAGCAGGCAAGGCACTGCTGCAATCCATCCATCACCATGCACACTAACCATTGCAGACCTAAAAAGATTCCCGAAATGAAGTCCTAACTCCTCTTCTAAGCCTCAGGAATTATCCTGTCCATTCCCAAATACCCTGAAGTAAAAAGAAGCGATAACCGAGGAGAAGAACAAAACAGAAGACAGTCTGTAATCAGTTTCCATCAAGCCCGCCACCTCCGCCCCTCCGCACGAACTCCCCTAACACTCGCCGTCCTCGCCTGCTGGCCGCCAGCTTGATACACCCTCAGCCCGTTAACGAGCCAATAAGCCTGGCTAAACGCGGCCGGGTTCTGGCCCACGTAATCCTCGCACCGGCTCGCCAGCGCCGAGCAGGTCTGGTCGTTGGCCCACACCCTGCCGGCCCAGTCGCCGCAGAAGGTGGTGTCGAAGACGATGTTGTGGTTGGCAAAGTGCTGGCCGATAGAGCAGTTGGGCCCGCCGACAAAGGCGGCCAGCGGCGTGCCGAACGTCGATGGGTTGGGAGCTGTCGCGGACGAGGCGGTCGACTGGTTGGTGCTCCTGCTCCTGCTGCTGCTGCCGTCCGAAGCGAGCTGGCTGGCGAGGGCGCTGCCGCGCGGGAAGAACCAGACTTGGATGGCGCTGTCGGTCCACTCTACCGCGTACACGCCGCCGCCCGCGGCGTTGAAGCCGGCGCCGTAGTTGTTGGAAGCGCTCGTAGCTTGCGTGCAGCCCTCGTTGCCCTGGCAGTTGGCGGACAGGAGCTTGGTACTGGAGAGGGAGCCCGCGTTGCTGATGGAGCAGCCGGCGCTGGTGTGCAGCGTGATCGAGTTGGACGTTTGGCTGTTGACGCCCTCGATCACGTCGATCTCGCCCGAGTTGGGCCAGTTCGGGCCGAACAACCAGAAGGCAGGCCAGAGGCCGCACGAACCGGACCCGGCGGCGCCCGCCGGCATGTGAGCGATGTCGGCAATGAAAAGGCCCTTGGTGTAGGCTTTCTTGGAGGTAACGCGGACCGACCGGCGTCCCGTGGTGGTCGTGTTGGAGTAGTCAACGCCCATGTAGACGCCGCCCTGGGAGAAGCCGGCGAGCCCATCGCGATTTGCCGTCGCAGCATCGACGTACTTGACGAAGCCGTTCGTTGGGTCGGCTTGGGCAAAGAAGTCAAACTCGTTGAAGAAGTTGGTGGAATCGAAAGCGTCCACGAGGTTGTAGCTGGAGGCTGCCCGAGCGGCGCCTATGACAAGGGCCAAACTGGCAATGCGGAATGATGCCCCTGGTTGAACCATATTGCCGTGTCGAAAGCCACGATTAACACTTTGTTTCTGCTTCTGACAGGGAAACACGCTTCAGCAGAGAGAGTCCTGCTCCCTTGGGTATCGGATCTCGAACGAGTGTGTGACAGCTGACTGCTCCTGGCAAGCTGGGGTGTCGAATTGGTGATGCGAGTCTGCTTCAACGATGACAGCACCAATGGGTTGCACTGAAGTATGAGTCAAGCGAAGTCAAGAAGCAACGCTTCTCTGACGAGAGAATGGCTTGGTGAGCGAGCGTGACTAACACCCTGATCGACCTTCTTGCTATTGAAAACAGGTAGACAATAGGGGGGCCGAATGTCAATGGCGAACGACGTGCCAACAGTCGACCAGCGACACGGAGCTAAAATAGACGGAGAATGTAACTAAGAAAATGATGATACCGCGTAAGGAGAGACGGGTATGGCTATGACCGCGAACGGAGAAGTGAAAAGTGTGTAGGAATGCGTATCGAGAAGGGGCCGACACAGAGCAGGTTCGTGAGATAAATCAGCATGGGGTAGACCTCTGCATGCAGATACAGATGGGTTCGGAATCCGAAGCACTCGCTTTCCTAACCGAAATCCCCAGGTACTCGGCAAGACTACTTGCTCAGGAATATGATTCGGTATCAAGAGCCGTGTTTGAATGATCGGGTTTGCTGAGCGGTTGAGGATGGAGAGGAGACACTGCCCACGTGAACGGCCGAGACTCGGGAAGACATCGAGCCCTGCCCCTGTCAAAGGAACCGAGCGAAACACGGGCGGCTACATGACAAAGTAGTTGGTGAACTGGGGCTGTTGGCATCTTCTTCGGTCCGTAGCAACACATTTGACGTGTGCAAACAGGGTGGTCTCGTGAAGGAGCACGCCGCGATTGCGAGGATCTGCCAGGAACCGGCATGGATGCTCTCGTCGCTGGGTCGCGCCCGCAACAGGAAACTCTGTTTCAGGCCCACAACCCGCTTGCAGCAGGGCAACGCCGTCCAGTCGAGTGAAGAATGCTCTGTGCTCCGCACGCAGCCCGCTAGCCAGCGGTACAGGGGAAAGCAGAACGGAGAAGGTATGCCAGAACCAGTCCCGCTTGCTGAAACTGTAGAGTGGTCCTCTGGTGTGGTTGAGGTTGTTGCAGTCAGGAGATGCGAGAGCCAATCGACCGTTCGCGTGCACCTTGCCTGAGCTTGTTTGGACTGCTCAGGGTGGGGCTGCCCCAGCTGCCCCACTTGCCCCATTGGGTGTCAGTGGTAACTTTTTTCTGAGCTTGCACGGGCAGGCACGGGCAGGCACCGGCCGGCAAACTCGTCAACGGTACCACAGTACGGAGTGCTGCCATCGAAGCAGCAGCATAGATTTGCTCGCTGCGCAACCGCAACTGACTGAGCTTTGATACGTTCGCTGTCAGTATCATTATGCATGGGCATGCTCCATCTCATCCAGCTATAACTATTGTAGGGTGAGAGCTGTGCAACATCGCACTGCAGCAGTCTGCGAAACATGGTCGTAGAGAGCTCACCTCCCGTGAACTTCTTATGATGGCTTGTCCGTGTGTTAAGGTACACCGAGTGAACACTCAGAATCGATCCTGGAATCTGATGAGCCGGGAACACGTACCTAGGGTGGTACAAGTGCCGCATCAGACATTCACAACACACAAAGGCCTCACTCAACATTCAATACCACACAGTCAATGTGCTGGCGCGTGTAGATCCCGCAAACAGGCCAAAGAACAACGAAGCAGATACTCCATACAATGCACCGTCTAAGACTACTGCCTGCCCCTCCCATAACTCCGTCATGCAACGTACATGTAGAAAGAGAACTGGAAATCTGGAACCCGTGAAAATAGATGTTGTCGCCAGAGAAGAGGGGCGAAAATGCAACCTCCCCTCTGCTGCTCCTAGTCGCATCGATGGCGGGCCAGGACAAACACCTGCCCACCTTGGCGGCATCCCAGTGTATAAGGCTGGACTGCGCCCGCACTCAGCATCGCGACTGCAGATTTGCAGGTCTTGCTCAGTGCCTTCCCGAGACCTAATGGCCGTCCTAGAACTTCACTTTCTGCCCGGTGAGCTTGAACCACATCAGGGCCAGAAAGTCCTCCTTGAAGCGCTCCCACCAGTTGCGGTTGAGGTAGTAGCTCAGCTCGCGGAAGTTGTACATCTCGCCCCAGCAGTCGCGGCCCCACTCACAGCCGGCCATGTTAACCAAAAAGTCACGGTCCTTCTCGTCGTAGTGCATCCGCTCGCTCTTGCCGTCCTCGGCGCACGCCCCCGTGGGAAAGCTGTTGATCATGCGCTGCGGCAGGAAGGCCGTGTGCTTGCGGATCCACGGCTGCGCGATGTACAGCTGCTCCAGCGCGTCCTGCTCCTTGTGCGCCCAGTCCATGTGCTTCTGCTCGTACGCCACCGGGTCCCACCAGACGTCCAGCAGCCGGTCGGTCCACACGCTCCGGCGGACGAAGAAGGAGCCCAGGTTGAAGCCCGAGCAGTCCTGCGACAGGATGAGGTTCACGGAGCTGGCCTTGCCGTCGCCCACGGGGCTCTGCGACTCGGCGTCGAGGTATGCGTACGTCAGGGGGTGGGTGATGTTGAGCGGGTTGTACTCGTTGATGTCGCGGTATACGTGTTTCTCGAGGTGGTCGAAGATGTGGTCTTGGAGCGAGTAGCTCGGCTCCATGACGAGCGTGTTAAGGTCCAGCCACCAGACCCTGTGAGTGGGAAAATCAGTCATTATCCGCGTAAGACTTTTAGACACGACTACGCGGCAGCTTACCACTCGGCTTTCGGATACTTTCTCAAGGTCGTGCGGACGAAGTCGACCTTTTCCCAGCTTTCCCGCCACTCGTGCGCATACCGCTTCTTGGTGCTCATGTCGACGATTTCGAGATCGTAGCCCCATCGAGCAACATATTTCTTCTTGTTCCGCACCGAGTCTCGCTCGATCGCCCATTCCCTGGCGCCTTTCCAGTCCATGACGCCGCCACCAACATTGGCACCGAGGATGATGACGAACTTCTGGCCCCCACCAAACCATAACGACCTCCGCCAGTGGTAAACGAGAGCTGACCTTGAGTAAGCCACAAATCGAGTAGGGTTCTCCAGCAGATGCGGCACTGCACTCACGGCTGTGGTAGAAGATAAAAATGGACAGGAGGATCAAAAACAGGACCAGCAGTCTGGTTTTTGCCCTCCTGCTCATGCGCGCCATGATGCCTTGTATCCTCCCAAGCAGGGGCACGTTGTCGACGGACCACCTGCCGCGGCCGAGTTTCTCCTTGTCGGCGTAGTGGGGGCTGGTGCCGAAGCGGGGGAGGCCGCTCGAGAAGCGGCGCATGTGTCGGCCGAAGAAGCCCTGGTTCTTGGTCGCGAAGGAGGGGTATCCGGGGCCGCTGCCCTTCTTCAACCTGGACGACTCCCACATGACGGGTGTCGCGCTCGATCCGGTGAACCCCGGCGTCGGACTCGATCGGCCGCTCGCGATGTTGAGACCCGGACTGGCCCAGCCGCCTCCGGGGACGGGCGACGGGCTGCGCGACAGAGACATCGGGGTAGCTGGCGTGCCTGGAGAGATGGGACAAAGAAGGGGCAACGTTTCGTGTTAGCCCAGAGACCGCAAGGACAAGAGGCGCCACCAACCACCAGCGCGGCCCACCGGCGTGCGGGCACCCGAGGGTGTGACACACGGGCGGCGGCGGAGGGGCGGCGAAGGGAAAGGGACGGAGGAGGGCATGCAACACTTGATCCCGTACCTGGAATTGGCGAGAGGGGGCGCGAGGGCCGATGCGGCTGCTGGACGCCAAGGTACCTGTATGTGCGGTCGCCCAATCGGAGGTTGGAAGGCGGCGCTGTGGCTGACGACCGCCTTCGGTGATGGGAGCGCGCCGGCCGGTCGCTGAACGACGACGTCGCACCGCCGAGGCTGCTGGCGGACGCCACTTTGAAGGAACTGAGGTGACCTGACTTTTTGGGTCGGCCGGGTCGTTTTCCTGTTTGCTTCAATGCCGTGTCGGGACGCCCAGCGGGTCGGAATCGGCACCGGGGCTTGCCGTTTCAGAGCCGAGCGTGGACGCTACTGTACGGCTTGCCGCGCCGAAAGGAAGGAGATCGAAAAGCAAAAACAAGTCCGGCTCAGAACGGATTTGATGTTTCCTGGCTTGTCAACGCTATGCCGCGTCACCGATCCACTGGGTCGGCCAATGGTGATGGGCTGCGCCGGGGGGGGGGGGGGGGGCGCGGGG